>CANNZV010000108.1:0-474238 GCA_947561585.1 Caprella mutica
ACTCTTTTCTCTGATAGTACATCATCACAGTGACTCTTTTCTCTGATAGTACATCATCACAGTGACTCTTTTCTCTGATAGTACATCATCATAGTGACTCTTTTCTCTGATAGTACATCATCACAGTGACTCTTTTCACTGATAGTACATCATCACAGTGACTCTTTTCTCTGATAGTACATCATCACAGAGATTCTTTTCTCTGATAGTACATCATCACAGTGACTCTTTTCTCTGATAGTACATCATCACAGAGACTCTTTTCTCTGATAGTACATCATCACAGAAACTCTTTTCTCTGATAGTACATCATCACAGTGACTCTTTTCTCTGATAGTACATCATCACAGTGACTCTTTTCTCTGATAGTACATCATCACAGTGACTCTTTTCACTGATAGTACATCATCACAGTGACTCTTTTCTCTGATAGTACATCATCACAGTGACTCTTTTCTCTGATAGTACATCATCACAGTGACTCTTTTCTCTGATAGTTCATCATCACAGTGACTCTTTTCTCCGACAGTACATCATCACAGTGACTCTTTTCTCTGATAGTACATCATCACAGTGACTCTTTTCTCTGATAGTTCATCATCACAGTGACTCTTTTCTCTGACAGTACATCATCACAGTGACTCTTTTCTCTGATAGTACATCATCACAGTGACTCTTTTCTCTGATAGTACATCATCACAGTGACTCTTTTCTCTGATAGTACATCATCACAGTGACTCTTTTCTTTGATAGTACATCATCACAGTGACTCTTTTCTCTGATAGTACATCATCATAGTGACTCTTTTCTCTGATAGTACATCATCACAGTGACTCTTTTCACTGACAGTACATCATCACAGTGACTCTTTTCTCTGATAGTACATCATCACAGAGATTCTTTTCTCTGATAGTACATCATCACAGTGACTCTTTTCTCTGATAGTACATCATCACAGTGACTCTTTTCTCTGATAGTACATCATCACAGTGACTCTTTTCTCTGACAGTACATCATCACAGTGACTTTTTTCTCTCATAGCACATCATCACAGTGACTCTTTTCTCTGCAACATTAAAAATATTACCTGTTTATTCATATTACATAGATTAACATCCACTAGCGGTTCAATTACATAAGAGTTAATCAAGACAAACTTTATAGGCTCTAATTATGTTTACAGAATCTAATGAATTACCTATTAATGTATTTTATTTCAGGCTCAGAAACTCCTTTAATTAGTAAACTCTTGGTAATTTAATTCAAACAGAGCTGTACAAGTTTAAAGAGCTTTCACAAGTCAATTCAATTCGTGGCTATAATAATTATTATAGGTATTTCAACTAGTGTACTATTCCGTTAAGAATGACGTGTTTTATTAGTATCAGTATTTGTTTAATTTAACAGTGCTCTCGAATATAATTTAAATAAATAGTTGTTATTGTTATTTCTGTATCTATTATTGAAGTGTTGCATATTTATAGCCTTTATAATATAATTCCATGAATATTTATGAATTAATCAGTATCATAGATATTATGAACGCAAATAAATACAAAGGGAATTAATAGGGTAGATTACGAGTTATCGAACGGTTCCATATTTTCGATCATAAAGAAAATATAGAGAAGATATTATTTTACTTTATTTTATTTGGTATCTATGGTACCTGTGGGTATCATGGATACCAATTGAAATAAGAGTTTGATAATATTTATTTCACACAATTTTCTGAAATGATCGATAACGTGGACTGTCCAGTAACTAGAAACATCCTTGAAGAGTAATCAAAATTTTCCTCAGATTAGATAAAGTTATTAGATTAGTCAAATATTTCCATGTTACAGGCTTCTGGAGATTATTTTATATAATTATTATTCTCGTCTTTACTGTTTGTTATGGAATAATTTTGTCTTTATAAAAGTATTAATTGTTTGCCAAGTCATAGGTTCATTACACGGCACTTCAATATAGTATATTTTTATTTGGGAATATTAATAGTTTTACAATAAAAATAAGTAACAATAACTATATTATCATGAAGTAAAGTATAGTGAATCTATATTATTATAATATTATTCAGTATTGGAAATATAGGAGAAATTCACTTCATTATTCCTCAATGGATAAGATATTTTTAATATATTTTTCCGATATGAGATTTAAAATTTATTCTTTTATCTTGAGTGACTCCCAAAAATATTATATAATGAATAGTAAATGAATAGTGAATGAATAGTGAATGAATGGTAAATGAATGGTGAATGAATAGTGAATGAATGGTGAATAAATGGTGAATGAATAGTGAATAAATAGTGAATGGATAGTGAACGAATAGTGACTGAATAATGAATGAATAGTGAATGGATAGTGAATGAATAGTGAATGGATAGTGAATGGGTAGTGAATGAATAGTGAATGGGTAGTGAATGAAAAGCTGAATAATGAATGGATTGTGAATGAATAGTGAATGAAAAGCTGAATAGTGAATGAAAAGCTGAATAGTGAATGAAAAGCTGAATAGTGAATGAAAAGCTGAATAGTGAATGAAAAGCTGAATAGTGAATGAATAGCTGAATAGTGAATGAAAAGCTGAATAGTGAATGAAAAGCTGAATAGTGAATGAATAGTGAATGAATAGCTTCATCGGATTCCAATAGCAATAATGGTTGGCAACATTGCCTGCAGGTATAAAATAGAATGGAGTTATGAGTTTATTGGCTTTCCTTGAATTAACAAATGAATGAGTATTTTAGGAGTTAAATAACATGCATGTTATTGATTGATGTTTCCTATTAATTGATGTGATAACGTGTGATTTAATGTGAATAAATGTGAATTAGTATGATTAATGTATAATGTACGAATTTATATTAATGTAAAGGATAATTATTATGCATATAGATAGGATCTTTTCATTTTTAAATTCACTTTCTGTTTCACTTCCTTATTTTATTTAAGTTCAGTATTTTTCAAATGCAGAAAAGTAACAAATTTAAAATATAAACTTCAATCTAAATTAAAACATGATAAAAATACTAAACTAACTGAAAATGGAAAAAACGATTCAGTGATTTATCTTAAAATTAATCAATATATTTATTCCTAAATTATTCTTTAAAATTTTTTTAAAATTTAAAATCTGACATGGGGAATTTCAAATTATCGGGTAAATTTAAAAAGATTAATTGCCCCATAAACAATAAAATTTCTCTCTGCTTCAGTTCTAAAATTAGGTACATTAAGATGGGTAGATCTGGTTTGGTATGAGTGAGTTGAGATACATTCTCTAAAATAGATATTAAAAATGTCTGTAATAAAAATAGGGCATTGCGAAAAAATTCAATAAAAAATAGTCCTATGCATCATGAAATGTTAATAAATTTAAATTCCTATATAAATCGTTATTTGACAAGTAAAACCTACCATTAAAATATCTTTTCACATTTAAATAATTCTCAAAATACTGTTTAAAATAGTTCTCAATGGCTGGAGCAGCGAGTTAATAGATTTTCCATATACTATAATAGATTGGATAAAAAGGGAGTAGCTTAGGGAATTGTACATTAAAACTACGGATTTTCTATTAAAATAAGGGGCTGCTGCATATACACTGCGACCAGAATTATTAGTCCAAAGAGTTTTTTGCCCATAACTCTAAAACCGTTTGCGGAAGATTTCCGAAATTTCAACCATAGGTGTATGAGACACGTTCTAACTAATTTTCAAAGTTGTACTCTTCTTTGTTTTGAATTTATTTAATATTTCCTTTTTTCAGGTGACCATAATTATTAGTCCAGTACATAATTTTTATTTAATTAGTTGAAAATGGGGCGTGGAAAGGACCTTTCAGAGCAAGAAAAAAACCTTATCATCAAGTTAACAGCTAAGAAGAAGCCTCAAGCTGAAATAGCTGCACAAATTGGACGCCATGTAAAAACCATCAAGCGTTTTTTGGAAAATCCGAAAATTCGTAAAGAACGCAAGGATAAAGGCAAATTGAGGAAACTATCAGAAAGGGATGTGCGCCGCCTGAAGGCTACATTGAAGAAGAACCCTGGTTCAACAAGCAAGGACATTTTTTCCGCTTCCGGGGTTGCAGATGTGTCTAAATCGACCCGCAATTCAGTTCTTGGAAAATTTGCTAAACAAAAAAAAGCCACTATAACTCCTCCTCTCACTCCAAAACACAAAGAGAGGCGTCTAGATTGGGCCAAGAGATATATGAGAACCTCTCCAAAGCTTATATTATTCACTGACGAATGTAGAGCAACTTTGGATTGCCCTGATGGATGGTCCAAAGGATGGGTGTTTGGGGATGACCCTTCCCAAATGCGTTTGCGACGTCAGCAAGGTGGTGGAGGGGTGATGTTTTGGGCGGGAATTATAGGGGATGTACTCATTGGTCCTGTGAAGGTGCAAGAAGGTGTTAAACTCGATTCTAAGCGCTAATGTGAGTTCATTGATTCTGCTCTTTCAGACTGGTTAGATGACCTGCCTTTGGAACAACGCCGTAAAATCATATTTATGCAAGATAATGCTCCGTCGCATGCAGCAAAGAAAACCAAAGAGTTCTTGCACTCACTGGGCTTCAAGAATAACACCCTGATGGACTGGCCTGCCTGCTCACCCGATTTAAATCCCATTGAAAATTTATGGGCCATCATCAAAAGAAGTGTTTACAGCAATGGGAAGGAGTATTCATCAAAAAATGATCTCTGGGCTGCCATACAGAATGCTGCGAAGGCTGTGGATCCTTCTACTATCAAAAAACTAACAGATTCTGTCACTGAACGACTGTTTCAAGTCATAAAATCCCAAGGATCTCACATTGGGGAATAATCATGATTTCTGCCATATTAAATTCACTATTGACTACTTTCTTGTGTTTACAAAGTGTATTTGTATTTGGTATTCGATGTTAAAAGTTTTGTTATTTAAAAAATTTGTTTATTTATCCTTGTAACAAATTTATAAAGAAACGAAAAAATCGGGACTAATAATTCTGGTCACCTGAAAAATGGAAATATTAAATAAATTCAAAATTAAAAAGAGTTAACCTTCGTATAATGACACGAATGTGTCTCATATTCTTCTACACTTATGGTGAAAATTTCGTAAATTTACCGCTGCCCGTTTTTGAGATATAGTCAATAAACACTTAGGACTAATAATTCTGGTCGCAGTGTAAAGTACATTTAACCTGACTAAGTTTATTACATAAAAATGACAAGTGTTCTTTAAAAGTTAGTCTATCGTCAATAAAAATGCCTAGATATTAAAAATGATGTACCTGTTATGAAATTTCATTGTTAAAATATATTTCTGGGAGGGTTAATTGTTTACGGGGATTAAAAATCATTATTTTAATTTTCGAAATGTTAGGGGTGAGCTTATTAAAATCCAGCCATTGAGAAAATTCCCTGATAAAAGCTTTTAATTTTGAAACAAGACTATCTAAACATTTATCCCTACAATAAAAATTTGCGCCATCGTCCTCAAATAAAGTACAATAATTAAAACCTATATATATGTATTAGAACAAATTCGTTATTTAAATCGGACTTAAAATGGCTCCTTGGTATAAACCGATAATTAGTGTAGAACAGTCCGAGGTAAAATCGTTTATATGAACATATTGCCGTCTGTTGCTAAGATAACTAGATAAAATCTTATTTGAATTGTTCCTAATGCCATAGTGGTAATGTTATTTCATTAAAATATTTACCTCTACCGTGTCGAATGCCTTTTTCGAGTCTAAAAATAATGCTATACAGTTATTTTTTTCATTAAAAGATTTTAAAACATAATGTAAAAGATTCAAAATTGCATGAGTTGTAGTCACATCCTTCCTAAAATCAAATTGACAAATGTATAAAATTTTATTACTATTAGTAAAAATAACTAGTCTATTATTATTTTTCAAAGATTTTTTTTTATAAAATCGGTATAGTGGATAAAGGTCTAAATTTATTAACATCTTCTTTAAAACCAGATTTAAAATGGGTACAACTCTTGCAATTTTAAAAATGTCTGGATAATATACCTGCTAAAATACTACTCTTAAAAATTCTACCTAAAGGTTGACAAATAAAATCTAATATTTCTATTAAAAGAGAAGGTGGTATTTCATGTTTATAGGTAGTTTTGTTCTTAAAATATAAAATGACATCTCTGACCTCGGCAATACTAATTTCAGTTAGTTCTATTGAGTTAAAATTTCGGGGAGTTGATAAATTAAAAGGGATATTGTGACTAGGTATTCTGCTTGACAGAGTTTGGGCTATTGAGCTAAAATGATTATTAAAATGGTCACAGAGTTCTTTTCCTGATAAAATTCGATCTAAATGTTTCATTTTAAAATCTGTTTGTTTTCTATTGCGATTTAAAATATTGTTAATAAAATTGCAGGTTTCTTTAGGACTTTTAGATTTTAGCAGCTCAGTTTGATAAAATAGATTCTTGGATTTTCTTAAAATGTCAGTCAGTTATTTCTAAAATATGTATAAGAACGTTTTGAAATCACTCCTAGCCTTGCTAATTTCGCTAGCTTACATATTTTATGTTTTAAAAACTTTTTGTCAAGGGTCATACAGCCAGATTTTTTAAAATTTCAGTTACTAGTATCTATAGGATAACAGCAATTAAAAATATAATATAATTTGTCACAAAAGTCATTAGCTAAAATATTAGGATCGTTACTGTAGTGAATAAAGTTTCATTGTCTGATTTGATCTATAAAATTATTACTGTTAGTATCGAAATAAAAATGTCTGTCCGAAGTCTTTGACAAAACTAATAATTTGTGGCCATAGCTACGGGTTAAACTAAAATTAATAATTAACAAAATCATAGTTTTGACTTTTGAGAGTAAATAATGCATTTGATTTAATCACTATAGATGTATTGATAATACGTACATGCATTCAAATATGAACTCATTATATTCATTGAATTATCAATGGATGAGTACAACATGTACTGTAATATGTAGGGCAAGTTACGAATTATCTGTCAGTACTACATCTTCAGACATATAAGAGAAAACGATATAATAAATATTATTATTACACAGTGCTATCTAACAGTTCTGTAAACCCGGGTTTGCAGAACTGTTAGATAGCACTGTGTAATAATAATAATTTTCATATAGATTTTTTATTATAAAATAACAATTAATGAAGTTTTAATGGCATTTATAATATTTTTAGTGAAATAAAATATAATAAATAAAATAAAAATAGTAAAATAAAAAATAGTAAAATAAAATTAGTAAAATAAAATTAGTGAATAAAATAAGAAAAATAAAATGTAATTAATAGAATAAAATAAAATGTAAAATGTCATGTAAAATTATAAGCATAAGCAGCGTTCAGGTCATCAAAATAACATCCATTCGAAAACATCTTCACATCTTCCTCTCCTCCAGATTTTGGAGTTTCAAAAATTCATTTCAACACAATTAAGGCTGCCGAAAAGCCTGAAAAGCCTTTGATGACTCCCAAAATGCACGATGATGCCTTTTCGTGATATTCTTCGGATGCTCATTTTTCGGTTGGATTTGTAGTCGCTAAAGGTGTTCATCTTTACCAGCACGTGTGTGAGGGAAAAAAGACCCTGGTGAAAATTTACTATCGGCAGATAGTCTATTACTGTACATTACGGTGAATATTCAGTGTATTGTAACACTAGTGTACTTTCCTGTTAAAAAATACGGGATTTTTTGTATTATTTGTGTAACTTATCATATGTAAAAAATATATTTAAAAATATATATAAAAAATAAATATATAAGAAAATGTAAGAAAATTATATTATACCAACAAACAATCTTAACCTCTCTAAATGGCAAGGATATAAAAAATATTATTTAGAAAGATTAATCATGTTTATTAGGATGCTACAGAATTGCGGTAGCATAAAATAGTGTTAAAGTTCCCCCAATGAAGCAGGTCTCTCAGCGTTACTGCTCTATCCCCGTGATGACTGAGATACCTGAAATTTAAGAAAGGAATTCAAATACCCAGTCATTTAATAATTTAAACACTGCATGGGATTTACAATCCTAGCCTTTGAATAAATTGGCTTTAATTTTTAAGTAATAAACAATGTACAATCAAAATTCCCTTATAATAACCGAGAATCCAATTCTATAATATAATAATTTTAATCAGATTTTAATTAGGTTTAATTAGATTGGTTTAGAGGGTTTTAGAGTTCTTAATATCTTTGTGGATGAAGAAAAATAAAGAAAATGAATCCTTAACACTTACATCGTTTGATATTGTAGGTCCTGCACGGAAAACGCTGCCATAGCGCTATCTCAGTAGTTGGTCAGTTTTAGTTTTTCACACGTGGCCAGTTCATCGCTCCTCGGGTACAACATCTCTCCTACTCCATTCTTATAGCAAGGGTTTCCAAATTAAGGCTCATATCGTAATCATTGAAGTCCAGCATTTCAAAAATAGAGAGTTAAACATCATAGCTAGGTACTCATTCAGATGCGTTGAAGATTCGAAACAATTGGAGATTCGACAGATTTTAGATATTCACAGTCGGAGGAGGAGATGACAACTGCCTGTCTTAGCCACAACATTCCACAATCACAGGTGCGAAAACAAGATGTTGCCAGATTTCTTCAGGTAAATACGGGAAAACAGAGGATGGCGAATCCACTCATTGCTAGATAACTTATTGTAACGGTTAAGGATTCATATGAATTAAGATTGAAATCAAGCAAGAATGGATTCGCGGTCAGTTAAGGAATTATAATATACATTATATACTAAAAATCTATATATAAAATATATTTCTTGAGCGTGATTTAGGAAGGATACGATAATGGGACATTTGTCTGGAATGTCCGACGAAAGACAATAGACTGGATTTTCGATTAGATTTTCATTGCATCTTGTATCGTCATATATCTAATTTTTATCATTGATCATCATTTTTCAGTTCCGATGATCGGCTAGGGTAATTTTCCGACCGAGAAGAGGAATTATTCGAAAAGTAAGAAATTCCATATAATAATTCAAATAAAAAAAGAATGTGGCATCTATTTCCTTTTGCTATAGAATTTATAGCATATCAAGATATAGGGTAAGCTCCGAATTATCAGTCAGTTACACATCTTCGGTTTTAAAAAAAACTGTATCATAATTATCATTTAATTTGTATTTGAATTGGTATCCATGAATACCATTAAAATATTATATAATAATTATTATATATATATTTTCTTATATGACCGAAGATGTGGAACTGACCGATAATTCGGAACCTACCCTATGCATATCTCATTCATGTAATACAGCAACCTCAACAAAATAATAAGAAATAATATTATAATGGACATTTTAGAGTGTATTATCAAATAAATTCTATACCATAGAAAGTCTTTAAATTCAATTTTGTTTCTAGGAAATCTCAATTTTAGTAATTATGCCATTATTGGGATCATTTCATGGGCAAAAATAACCCTTATGCTCCAACACTATAAGGTCTATTATTCTATAAAAGAATTCTTCATTCTCCAATGATTTTGAGCATCAACCCATAGAAATTCAGTCAAGTACCATTTCTATAGTTTCAAGTGTTACATAAATTAATTAGTTGTATGGGGTCTAACGGCGTGTGGAAACTTTACTGTGGAACACATTGGAAGTAACTTCATTGTTTGTCGTATTGTTGTTACTAGTAAGACGATTGTTATCGCGCTTGAAGGACATTTCGCCAAGATGTCCGCTCTGAAAAGATATCAGTGAAACCCGTAGACTTTTAACTCTATCACACTGTTGGGGAAAGTGAAGTGTTTCGAATAGTGTTTCAGATGATTTTGGTGTTTATTTATTTTAACTGTTATATATTTAATACGTTCAGAAAAATTGGTCAGGAAATTTAAATTTCATAAAACCACAGTGTGGAAGAAAGAGGAAAATTTTTCCACAAGTTCTCACATAATTTCTTAAATGTCATATGATGATCATGAAAGAGTATTTATTTCATCCAGATTCAGTATAATTACAAAAGATAGTGAAAGACTTCTTGAAAGAAACAATAGTTGTAAACGAAGTGCACAGTGAACAATTAAAACAACCTCCAATAGTTGTAAATAAAGTGCACAGTGGGGAGTTAAAACAACCACCAATAGTTGTAAATAAAGTGCACAGTGAAGGGTTAAAACAACCACCAATAGTTGTAAATAAAGTGCACAGTGAAGGGTTAAACAACCACCAATAGTTGTAAACGAAGTGCACAGTGTAGGGTTAAAACAACCACCAATAGTTGTAAATAATGTGCACAGTGAAGGGTTAAACAACCACCAATAGTTGTAAACGAAGTGCACAGTGTAGGGTTAAAACAACCACCAATAGTTGTAAATAAAGTGCACAGTGAAGGGTTAAACAACCACCAATAGTTGTAAATAAAGTGCACAGTGTAGGGTTAAAACAACCACCAATAGTTGTAAATAAAGTGCACAGTGAAGGGTTAAAACAACCACCAATAGTTGTAAATAAAGTGCACAGTGAAGGGTTAGAACAACCACCAATAGTTGTAAATAAAGTGCACAGTGAAGGGTTAAAACAACCACCAATAGTTGTAAATAAAGTACACAGTGAAGGGTTAAAACAACCACAAATAGTTGTAAATAAAGTACACAGTGAAGGGTTAAAACAACCACCAATAGTTGTAAATAAAGTACACAGTGAAGAGTTAAACAACCACCAATAGTTGTAAATAAAGTACACAGTGAAGAGTTAAACAACCACCAATAGTTGTAAATAAAGTACACAGTGAAGAGTTAAACAACCACCAATAGTTGTAAATAAAGTACACAGTGGAGGGTTAAAACAACCACAAATAGTTGTAAATAAAGTACACAGTGAAGGGTTAAAACAACCACCAATAGTTGTAAATAAAGTACACACTGAAGAGTTAAACAACCACCAATAGTTGTAAATAAAGTACACAGTGAAGAGTTAAACAACCACCAATAGTTGTAAATAAAGTACACAGTGAAGGGTTAAAACAACCACCAATAGTTGTAAATAAAGTACACAGTGAAGGGTTAAACAAGGAAGTGTTAAAAGTTCAGACTATTTAAGAAAGATGCATAATAATAATTATCTATTTTATTTGGTATCCCTGATAGCAGCAGGTATCATTGGATACCAATTATAATGAAGTTAAAATATTAATTATTATTTATTTATTATTATTACTATATAACATGTCAACATTATATGGCTGAAACTGATTAACATATTTGCAACATCTTGGGCCAAGATGGTTTCAACATAACAGCCCATGCTGTCACCATGTTGGCCCATTCTGCAAAAAACCACACAGTATCAATAGGATTTCTACACCTAGTGCCAACATGGGCCCCATTAACTTGTGTTATTTAAATGATCGAAAATGTGTTACCATTAGACCACTCATAGCCTATTCTTATTAAAATATTCAATATATGAAGTCTTCACCACATTCTAGTGCAGCATCAATTACATTCTAATATACATTAGTTTATTCTCTAGAACATTCTAGGGCTCGAGAGGCTTCTAATCGAATTAATTAATTAACGAGTAAGCGCTGAAAAAAACTTGACACAATTATTCGGTTGGACTAATTTCAATTGAAATTATTTAACATTCGAGTAATTATCCAGCTATGATTGTACTTATTAAACTATTATATTCATTCCATTATATAAAGTAGAACTGTCTATAGTGAAGTCTTCTATAGTGAATGTAGAGTCCTGAGTAAGAGAACTACCCCATATAGTAAATCAATTTTCATTATTCTGCCAAAAAAATCGTTTTACTATTAGAGGTAGCTCTCTTACTCCGGATTACAAGATGGATACCTCACACAAGAGTGGATAACAAGTTTGGATACCTCACACAAGAGTGGATCGCAAGTGGGATACCTCACACAGAAGTGGATCACAAGTTGGATACCTCACACAAGAGTGGATCACAAGTTGGATACCTCACATAAGAGTGGATCACAAGTTGGATACCTCACATAAGAGTGGATCACAAGTTGGATACCTCATACAAGAGTGGATCACAAGATGGATACCTCACACAAGAGTGGATAACAAGTTGGATACCTCACACAAGAGTGGATGACAAGTTGGATACCTCACACAAGAGTGGATCACAAGTTGGATACCTCACACAAGAGTGGATCACAAGTTTGATACCTCACACAAGAGTGGATCACAAGTTGGATACCTCACACAAGAGTGGATCACAAGTTGGATACCTCACACAAGAGTGGATCACAAGTTGGATACCTCACATAAGAGTGGATCACAAGTTGGATACCTCACATAAAAGTGGATCACAAGTTGGATACCTCACACAAGAGTAGATCACAAGTTGGATACCTCACACAAGAGTGGATCACAAGTTGGATACCTCACATAAGAGTGGATCACAAGTTGGATACCTCACACAAGAGTGGATCACAAGATGGATACCTCACACAAGAGTGGATCACAAGTTTCAATATCCACAAATCTTAGCTTCTTGCCTTAGATAATAAAATCACGCCATAGTGAGAAGTGTTTGGTGGAATACCAATCAGCTGAACTTTTTTCACCTGTCATTGGGGATAAAGTCTAACTATTCTGTGAGATGAAACAGTCCTGAGTGTATTTGAAGTAGAGGATAAGTAGTGAATGTAGTTAATTAAATAGCTAAATTTAGCACAGCTTTCATCTTACAAAAAATGTATAGAGAAAACTAAAGAACTTTAGAAAATACTGATCAAATTTCGGAAAAAAACTGACACCGAGAGGAAACTGAAAAAAATTCTGTTAGAAATTTAAAAAAATCCGAAAAAACTAAAAATAACAGCGAAAATTAAAAGATGAAAGTAAACTTTAGCTAGCATTCCTTAAAGTCAAAATTTGAGAAACCTTGGAAATTCACATGCAGAATTGATAATAAAATGGTAGACCTAATTTATTTTTATTACCATTTAATTAAAAAAAAAGATAAAAAATGGTGTCATTTTCTAATATCATAGTAATATTTTAAGTTAAATTATGTTGCGTTATAACTACTAGTACTGTACCTGTTGTGCAATCAGTGAGAGTTTAATTATTAAAATGGTTTAAAGATTATATTCAAATGCATACAGCCATACATACATACAATATATTTAATGTATCAAAATTATACTTTATACTCTTTACGGTCAGAACTCTTTAATTTTCAATTAATAACTTTAGCGTGACCCCCGTATCAATCATAGTGTAACAAATTATAAGTTTTTTTTACAATAACTGTTTCTTGGAGTTTTTTCCTTATTTACACCATTTTTATGAGGCGCTGTTGATAGAATGACTATTTAACCCATTTTGTGACGGACAGACAGACAGACATACAGACAGACAGACGGAGGCGGCTCTTATTATAGAAAAGATATTCGTCATCATTCAATTAATGAATATCTACAACGTTAAAATTAGATTAGTTCTCAATAAAATGAATAAGATCAAAAATTGTTATTATTCGATCAATTATCATTCATTTAAATAGGATTGGTAACGTTCTAATTAAATGATGATATAAATTCTTCGACATTCAATTTATTAAGATCAAAAACGTATTAATTACATTTATTTTAAATAAAATTTATTAAGATCAAATTGGTTACTAATTGATTTATCGTCACACAATTAAATAGTATAATTAACGTTATAATTAAATAATTATCTAAATTAGTCGCCACTAATTAAGATCAAAAAAGTTATAATTAAATTCGTTCTCAATCAAATAAATAAGATCAAACTGATTATTATTTGATTTATTACCATTCATTTAACTAGGGTAAATAACCCTACACGTTATTATTAAATGCTAATCTAAATTCGTCATCCTTCAAATAATTAAGATCAAACTGGTTATTATTTGATTTATTATCACCGAATTAATTAGGTCAAAGTTCAATTCCTTCCATTGAAATGGCCAATGTTGAAGTCGATCTCTTCCTCTAGCGGTCGGTCGATTTGTCTTATGATTTATAAGTCGATTACCAGCACTAAATTATGCTGCAGATAAAACGCGAGGTAATTTATGTGACCGTAGAGAGCGATTGTAACGAACTAACGGAAGTAAAAAGATTGGAGATTTGGAAGTCAATTGCTTTATGGCAGAGTAGTAATTTTATTAGGTAGACTGTAGGGTAAGTTTCGAGTTATTGGACAGTTTCAAATTTTCTGTGATGTAAGAGAAACTATATAATGATTGTTATTTAACTTTTATGGTAATTGGTATCCATGATACCAAAAAATGATATTATAATACTTACATTATTTTAATATTAAGTGTTACCCAAAATAAATGCAGGTACCATGGATACCAAGTTAAATAATAAATATTCTATACTCTTTTTCTTATATGTTCGAAAATGTGGAACTGTCCGATAACTCAGAGCTTACTCTATATTATTATGAATTATTACTCTATCAGTATTCTATTAATTCTCTGATAAATTATATATTCTATTGCATTGTTATCAAGTTAATTTTAATTATGTTCAACTCTTTATCGCTCATCAAACAGGTTTTCATACTCAGTTAAAGTGACCAAACAAACACAACTAGAACTTGCACTTCACTGCCGTAAATAATTGATCTTGACTATCCAATATTCCTTGATTTATATAGGACCTTGTCCTTTGCCTTTTGACCCGATCGCTCCCAAAATCATACCAAATGTAATTTTGCGAAGGTATATATATACCTATATACTATGTTTTCGCATGTAAATTTATATTAATTGATAAAATTGCATGGAGTAAAAACAGAAGTAATCAAAATAATATGTATTGGAGATTTCTTTCAACAGATTTTTATTAATAACAACAACACGCATCGAAATATATTCATTGTTGGTAGAACAATGCTTTCATTACATTACTCTTCCCACTCATCATTATAGCACCAGATCTAGCACCAGAGCAGTTCCTACATTTCAAAGATTGTCTCAATGCCAAAGATCTCTAACTTTTATTGGTCCAAAAATTTGGAATAGCATTCCAGCAGAAATACAAAACTGTCCAACCATTAAATTTTTTAAAAATAAATATAAGCACTACTTAATCAGTTTGTATGAGCAGTGAATTGATAAATTTTGTTAATCTCTTCCCTTTGTAAAGTCCTTATGACTATCTTTTTGTTGCCCAAAAAGTTCACAACGAACTTCGAATGGGCTTGAATTTATTTATTTTCCTTTCTACATTTTTTATTATTTTTTTCATTATACTCTTTGTAAAATACTCTGATATAATGTACTGTACTGTTTATAATTCAATAAAAATATTATTATATTATTATTATTATTACTATATTATAATGTTTTGATGCGATTATAAATAATAAACCATTGACAATTTCATACTGTATAGGATATAGAACCTTACAAATATATTTAAACAATACCATATTGCAAACATCGCCATATTGATTACACATGGTTTGACACTTATAATGTGGCAATAATAAAAGTGTTTTATCCACATTTAATCAATCTAACTACGTAAGTAACATTTGCTGTTGCAATTTTTAAACCATATCTTAAAAACCCTATTACGTAAAGATTTTATACATAATTTTATACATAATTAGCTGACTACATCATATCCACATATCAATTACAATACTTACTATATGTAATTTACCACATTCCTATAGTAACATGTCAATTACCATACCTATAACATATGTTAACCATATTACCACGTAAAACCACATGTAAAATATATGGTATCCATTTCCAAAAATATACATGGTATTCACATGTTTTACGCGAGTAAGTGACTTTGTATTCAAAGTATTTTTTCTGCAGGGTAATTCTATTAAAATTAATTTAGGTACATGGAAAGATTTATTTATTTGATAAAACTAAATTATGTTGAAAATTTGATATATTAATTCAACGTTAATTTTAAAGAAAATATATAGTAATATTATATGCTAAATTATTTTTAATAAATTGAACTGAAGCTACAAAATATATTCAAAATAATATTTCTTTGATGAAAAATCTTTTCAAGATTCTTTTCATCAAACTATGTTCTTTAAAGATAGAATGTATATATCTTTATTTTTGCCAAAAAGTGAGTGACTTGTACGTGTATTTTAGAACATGGGAGACTCTTCTGTTTTTGCCTTTATTTTCGGTAAGAGTTTATGGAACCCAATTCTGTTGATAGCATCTTAGTCATCGTATAATAAATTGCTAGCCCTAAAGATTGAGGTGGAATGGGGAGGTAGAACGTAAAGTAAAACGTAAAATAGAACGATGAGGTAGAATGGGTAGGTAGAACGTAAAGTAGAACGGAGAGGTAGAACGTAAAGTGAAACGTAAAATAGAACGATGAGGTAAAATGGGGAGGTAGAACGTGAAGTAGAACGGTGAGGTAGAACGTAAAGTAAAACGTAAAATAGAACGATGAGGTAGAACGGGAAGGTGGAACGTAAAGTAGAACGGGGAGTAAGAATGAAGAGGTAGAACGTAAAGTAGAACAGGGAGTAAGAATGAAGAGGTATAACGTAAAGTAGAACGGTGAAGTAGAACGGGAATGTAGAACGTACAGTACATAGAGTGGGGAGTTAAAACGGGGAGATGAAATGTAAATTAGATTTGTGTGGCAGAACGATAAAAAAAAACTTTGTAGAACTTTAAAATATAACGTTAAAGTATAACGTTAAAGTATAACGTTAAAGTATAACGTTAAAGTATAACGTTAAAGTATAACGTTAAAGTATAACGTTAAAGTATAACGTTAAAGTATAACGTTAAAGTATAGCGTTAAAATATAACGTTAAAGTAGAACTTTAAAATAAAACGTTAAAGTAGAACGTTAAAGTGGAACGTTAAAGTATAACGTTAAAATAGAAAGACAATGTAGAACTTTGAAATAGAACGTTGCAATGGAACGTTAAAGTAGAACATTGAAGTAGAACTATGATGTGAATTTCGCCTAAAAATTCTCTTTAGATTTGGTTGGTCGTGGATGTAAAATCTATTTTCATTTGACAAAGCAATGTTTTTATATAATTTTATAATTATATTTCTTAATTCTAGGATCTTTCCTAATGATAAATATAAATTGTATATTAATGGTAGGGGGGAAATTGAAATATAATAGAAATTTGAATATCTTAAATTTTATTATAAAGCATATTATTAAAATAGATAACTTAAAATATTATAAGTGTACAAAAGCTCTAAATTATTCACAGTGAAAATAATAAAATAAACACATGCAATAATTCCTTTCGACTGAATATATTTATTTAATTAAAACATGGATATGATTTGAAATCATATTCCAAATTGAATCAGCAATTCAAAATATATATTTATTATTTGAGTACTGGAGAGTAAATCAAATAATGTTCTTCATATCCGTAGATTTAATATCATATTTGACATGAAACTAAATATTCAATCTAGTGAATTTTGAATATAATATAAATCATATTTAATTAAAAACCATTTGGGATAGTTTTTGATAGATAATTATAGTCAACTTGATGTCACTTATATACTCTACAATAAGTATGATATTGATAGTTAAAATAGAGAGATCATTTCATTCCCCGTAAGTAAAAAAGATGAAAGTACATATTTGAGCTCAAAAATGAGCAATCGGTAAAAGGGAATAAATCTACGGAGATTGAGAACATTATTTGATTTACTCTGCATATATATACTTTACATCAATTTTTATAGCAGACATTATACTAAACGAAGATTAAATAAACGAATTCGATTTTTTACATTTAATATAGTTAATTTTTTATTAATGGTTCATTTGAAGGAATATATTTTGATTTAATACTCTACATCAATTCAATTTTGAGAGTTTATTAACTCGATACTCATTATTATCATATCATTTGATTTATATTGAAAATATAATAAAAAAATATTATCTGTCTTTTTATTCATGAAAAGACACGTACAGTGAATCTACACATTGGAAATGAAGATGAATACATGTTCAGAGTTATCGGTCGGTTTCATATTTTCAAACTTGAAGAAAAAATATATATCTCGCTTTTTGAAATTTTATTTACACATTTTATATTACACGATCAAAAATGTGGACCCATCCGAAAACTTGGATCATATCCTGTGGATTTTCAACATTGATATCAATTAATATGAGTGTCATGAGGCAATCTGAATAATCTTTGCATTTCAATTTAACTAAATATCTTTGAAAACTTTCTTTTAATTGCTATTTTTGATTGAATATTCGTTATTATTTAATATTGAATGGTTAATATATTGAACATAAGTTATTAAACAGTAATGAAAATTGAATATTATATTGAATGATAAGCAAGTATTATTCATATTCATATTAAAAAGAAATATACTCCACTCTCACCAAACCAGTTCCATAGTAACTGTCATAACTATCAATAAAAATAAAATAAAAATTTCTTTTCTGCTCATTTTTCTGTTAAGTTTAAACTATAATTCTTTTCTGAACAATGAAACTAATTTGTCTTTAATTTTATTAAAAAATGAGTTTGGTTGGAATTATTTGGAGTTCGTGTAGATAGTGTACGAGTAGACCAACCAACCATGACACATTGTGCCAACATGGGCACTAGATGGTTAGATGGGCAAGAGATGGCAGACTGAAAAGTAGCCTAGAAATCACATTGAGATAATGTGGTTTTTCATTCTCATGGAATGTTACCTTGGGAGAAGGTTGGTTCAATGTGGCGAATCCATCCCATTGAATTGTTATATTGGCCCAACCTGATTACTATAAAGCGTATCAACATTATATGGCTGATATTTGATTAACATATTATCAACATATTGGGCCAAGATGGTTTCAACATAACAGCCCATGCTGTCTCAAAAAACACTCAGTACCAATACGATTTGACAACCGAGTGCCCACATGGGCCTCAATAACCCATAGTGTACGAGTAGATAGTGTACGAGTAGATAGTGTACGAGTAGATAGTGTACGAGTAGATAGTGTACGAGTAGATAGTGTACGAGTAGATAGTGTACGAGTAGATAGTGTACGAGTAGATAGTGTACGAGTAGATAGTGTACGAGTAGATAGTGTACGAGTAGATAGTGTACGAGTAGATAGTGTACGAGTAGATAATGTACGAGTAGACAGTGTACGAGTAGATTGTGTACGAATAGATAGTGTACGAGTAGATTGTGTACGAGTGGATGGTGTACGAGTAGATAGTGTACGAGTAGATTGTGTACGAGTAGATAGTGTACGAGTAGACAGTGTCCGAGTAGATAGTGTACGAGTAGATAGTGTACGAGTAGATTGTGTACGAGTAGATAGTGTACGAGTAGATAGTGTACGAGTAGATAGTGTACGAGTAGATAGTGTACAAGTAGACAGTGTACGAGTAGATAGTGACGAGTAGATTGTGTACGAGTAGATAGTGTACGAGTAGATAGTGTACGAGTAGATAGTGTACGAGTAGACAGTGTACGAGTAGATAGTGTACGAGTAGATAGTGTACAAGTAGACAGTGTACGAGTAGATAGTGTACGAGTAGATTGTGTACGAGTAAATAGTGTACGAGTAGATGGTGTACGAGTAGATAGTGTACGAGTAGATAGTGTACGAGTAGATAGTGTACGAGTAGACAGTGTACGAGTAGATAGTGTACGAGTAGATTGTGTACGAGTAAATAGTGTACGAGTAGATAGTGTACGAGTAGATAGTGTACTAGTAGATAGTGTACGAGTAGACAGTGTACGAGTAGATAGTGTACGAGTAGATAGTGTACGAGTAGATAGTGTACGAGTAGATAGTGTACGAGTATAAAGTGTACGAGTAGATAGTGTACGAGTAGATAGTGTACGAGTAGATAGTGTACGAGTAGATAGTGTACGAGTATAAAGTGTACGAGTAGACGATGTACAGAGTTTTTGTTTGTGGTTATTTGGAAATTGAATACGAACAACTAGTTATTCTTAATCTAATTGCTATAATTCTTTCACGAACAAATTAGCCATAAACAAGTAACCCACGAACAATTTAAGCACGAACACAAAGCTCACGATCTGACTCGTAATCTGCGAATAATTGAATTCGAACTTCCTTTCTGCAATTAACATCTAAAATGAATTTCTTCCTAACTCTCAAGTGATTTCATTTCTTCAATAAGGCCTTTTCTTTCCTTAATACTAAAACCTCTTTTCAATCATTATTAAATTGAATTTCATTGGCAGCAAATTCTATTATTTCCTATCATATCAGAGATACAAAAATCCTATTTTTCGTTCACTTCAAACAATCCACCGAAGAAATCTTCAGAAAGACAGGGCACTGAAAAGTAAATTATCACTGTACACCATACAGAGCCTTAAAAAGGACATCTAATATCATGATTGATGTACTTAATTGCATTGGTTTCCAATAGCATTGGCAGCGATAAAGGCATTGGATTCGGCAGGAATTATCATGGAAATGATTATGCAATTGCACGTTACTGAGAGGCGTAGCCGTAATGGCCTGTCATTCCGATAGTTATTCTATGATATATATAGATTATGGAACAATGGGGTAGGAGTTTTAGACAAAGAGTTTATTGAGGGTATGATAAATGAAGGTGATTATGAGTTAATATTTGAACTTATCGATATCCGTCAATAAGTTTATGAGCAAATCTACAAACTTGAGGAAAATGTTCTTGGACTTACTGATGAAAAGTTTTTTCGAGCAATATTATTCATAATGATTTATTGTTTTAACTCTTCACTGTGTACTTTATTTACAACTATTGGAGGTTGTTTTAACTCTTCACTGTGTACTTTATTTGCAACTATTGGTGGTTGTTTTAACCCTTCACTGTGTACTTTATTTGCATCTATTGGTGGTTGTTTTAACCCTTCACTGTGTACTTTATTTGCAACTATTGGTGGTTGTTTTAACCCTTCACTGTGTACTTTATTTACAACTATTGGTGGTTGTTTTAACCCTTCACTATGCACTATATTTACAACTATTAGTGGTTGTTTTAACTATTCACTGTGTAATATATTTGCAACTATTGGTGGTTGTTTTAACTCTTTACTGTGCACTTTATTTACAACTATTGGTGGTTGCTTAACTCTTCACTGTGCACTTTATTTACAACTATTGGTGATTGTTTTAACTCTTCACTGTGCACTTTATTTACAACTATTGGTGGTTGTTTTAACTCTTTACTGTGCACTTTATTATTGGTGGTTATTTTAACTCTTCACTGTGCACTTTATTTACATTTATTGGTGGTTGTTTTAACCCTTCACTGTGTACTTTATTTACAACTATTGGTGGTTGTTTTAACTCTTCACTGTGCACTTTATTTTCAACCATTGGTGGTTGCTTTAACCCTTCACTGTGTACTTTATTTACAACTATTGGTGGTTGTTTTAACTCTTCACTGTGCACTTTATTTTCAACCATTGGTGGTTGTATTAAACCTTCACTGTGTACTTTATTTACATTTATTGGTGGTTGTTTTAACCCTTCACTGTGTACTTTATTTACAACTATTGGTGGTTGTTTTAACTCTTCACTGTGCACTTTATTTTCAACCATTGGTGGTTGTTTTAACCCTTCACTGTGTACTTTATTTACAACTATTGGTGGTTGTTTTAACTCTTCACTGTGCACTTTATTTTCAACCATTGGTGGTTGTTTTAACCCTTCACTGTGTACTTTATTTACAACTATTTGTGGTTGTATTAAACCTTCACTGTGTACTTTATTTACAACTATTGGTGGTTGTTTTAACTCTTCACTGTGCACTTTATTTTCAACCATTGGTGGTTGTTTTAACCCTTCACTGTGTACTTTATTTACAACTATTTGTGGTTGTATTAAACCTTCACTGTGTACTTTATTTACAACTATTGGTGGTTGTTTTAACTCTTTACTGTGGACTTTATTTACAACTATTGGTGGTTGTTTTACCTCTTCACTGTGTACTTTATTTACAACTATTGGTGGTTGTTTTAACTCTTCACTGTGCATATTATTTACAACTATTGATGGTTGTTTTAACTCTTCACTGTGCATATTATTTACAACTATTGGTGGTTGTTTTAACTTTTCACTGTGCATATTATTCACAACTATTGGTGTTTTTTTTAACTTTTCACTGTGCACTTTATTTACAACTAATGGTGGTTGTTTTCAACAGTTGTTATTTTCAACTATTAACAACAACCTATTTCTGTATTATATACTTTCAACTTTTTCTGGTTTTCGAAATCGAATACTGTATCCATATTTTAAATTATAGATCAATTGGTGGTTGTTTAACAAATTAGTATTCTTTTACCATATAATTTATATGAGATAAATGCGCATACTGGAATATTCTAACACCATCAATATTTTCTCATCTCCTATTTTTTTCCCATTACTGCAGCAGTGTGAATTTTCTATTATCAAAAAGTCACAATTTTAATTTTAATATACCTAATTCACCCTCAAGAATTTGATTCATGAAAAATGTATTCAATAAATTCTTCAAATTACAATCTAAATTTTTACGAAATATTAATAGTATCTCTCACTGATATGACCTACTATAAAATATATTCTTTTCAGTTTACAAGTTTGTATATAAAAAGTTTGAACTATAGCTTTCATAAGTTGCATTAAACTATTTTCTTCCGCCAGTCTGAATTATCCCTTAATGAATGAAATATTCTATGATTTAGTGTGGGACCCTATTAATCATTTTAATAATTTGCATAAACTGCTAAAAGATATTGTATGGATATTCTTCACCGTAAGAGTTCATCCCTAGTGGAATATTATTTGTATCTACTTAGAGAAACGAATTCGATCTTCATTCCAAATTTTTGTCATGCGTCGTAATTCAGAAGCATTCTATTATTTTTAAAAAAATATTTTTAAAATATAATATTTCTAGTATATAAAATAAATCTTCTTGTTTTAATGGAAAAATATCATCTTCATAAACAAAAAACGTTAATAAACACAAAAGTTTTAAATTATAAATAAAAAAGAAAACCTTCAAAACTCCTGACCAAAATAATTTCATTTTACTTATACCGTCATTTCAATTATTTATCTATTTGTTAGAACAAGTTTCAGATTTGAAAGCTTTAACTAATATTACTTTTTATTTATTTGAATACATACATTGTGTTTAAATAGAATAGCAATAACTTTGAATGTCTTGACAATAAACCCAAGCATGAAGCAGGTCTTGAAGAGAATTCATTTGAAGTGGGAGAGATTGTTTGGCATCTTTTCCTATTTATCGGAATCACACTAGAGGGACAGAGCTCGATATTGTTAAACCTCAACGACCCTCATCACTCTCACGCTTCCTCTCACTCTTTTCATTCTCCAATCACCATCACTCTTCCTCTCACTCTTTTCATTCTCCAATTACCCTCACTCTTCCTCTCACTCTTTTCATTCTTCATTCAACCTCACGCTTCCTCTCACTCTTTCATTTTCCAATCACCCTCACGCTTCCTTTCACTCTTTTCATTCTCCAATCACCCTCACGCTTCCTCTCACTCTTTTCATTCTCCAATCACCCTCACGCTTGCTCTCACTCTTCTCTTGAACACATCAAGCAATATACTCGATGTTACGTGAGGATTTCTGGAGACAGAAATCTGAATTCAATGTTGATGAACATTCCTATTTTCTATGCCATAAAGAATGTGATAATATGGAGGCTGTTTGTGTTTCATTGGAGAACAGCAGGCAATATTGGATAAATAATTTAAAACAGTTTTAGTAAATGGAACGGAAAATGAACAATTTAGTTGTATGTGGTACATGTTGCAATATACTACAGTGTTACAAGAATTGGTATCAATGATTATTGCTGGAATCACGGATACCAATTGAATTAACGAGTTTAATTATAATCATATTATTCATGGTGTTTCATTTGAGATGAGACGAAATTTCACCGCTGGCATAGAAGAACCCAAAATAAAAGTTTATAACAAAATGTCCAAAAACGCTTCGTTATAGAGATATTGATACCCTGAATCTTGGGTAATTTTCGACTTACTTAGGGAATTTCACATAAAACGAAAACCTAAATTATCAAAACGCCCTAGTTTTCAAGATTCTGACATTTTTAATAAGACTCCTACTTGAAATTCACAAGTACTTACGTTCTAACAGATGGTTCATTAGTGGAAAATTAAACATAACTGACATTAGTACCTATTATAATATTAAAATTACACTAGAATCAGGATATCAAAATCTCGATAATGAAGACTTTTGGGAATTTTGCTATGAATGAGAAAGTTTTTTTGGGGTTTTTATGCAAGTTGTCAAATTTTGTCAGAACTGAAATGAAGCACACTGCACTTGTTTTTTACATGACCAAAAATTGGAAACCGTCCGATAATTAGTAACTTACCCAAATAAGTTATTTTACGGGGTGCTAATTAATCAGACACTATTTTTTATAAAAAAATATATGAAAAGTTACAAACAACTTTATCTCTAAGAAATTCTATAAGAAAGCATCCTGAGATGCTTAAATGCTATATCCCTTAAATGTTTAATTCCATAAATGCTGAATCCCTCAAAAGCTAAACTTAAACACTAAATTCCTTAAATGCTAAATCCCTAAAATGCTAAATCCCTGACATGCTATATCCTTTAAAATTACCTTAGATGCTAAATCTCTTAAAATTACCATAGATGCTAAATCTCTTAAAATTACCTTAGATGCTAAATCTCTTAAAATTACCTTAGATGCTAAATCTCTTAAAATTATCTTAGATGCTAAATCCCATAAATGCTAAATCCTATAAATGCTAAATCCCATAAATGCTAAATCCCATAAATGCTAAAGCCCTCAAATGCTAAATCCCTTAAATGATAAACAAACTTAAATACTAAATCCCATAAATGCTAAATCCCTTAAATGATAATCAAACTTAAATGCTAAATCGCTTAAATGCTAAATCCTTAAATGCTAAATCGCTTAAATGCTAAATCCCTAAATGCTAAATCGCCTAAATATTAAATCCATTAAATGCTAAACCCATTAAATGCTAAACCTCTTAAATGCTAAACCCCTTAAATGCTAAACCTCTTAAATGATAAATCCCTAAATGCTAAACCTCTTAAATACTAAACCCCTTAAATGCTAAACCTCTTAAATGCTAAACCCCCTAAATGCTATTGAAGCCTTAACTGCAAATGAAGTTGTTGTAATTAAAAGTCCCAATGAAGCACAACTTCATCCATAAATTATTCCGTCTGTCAGCTATGGAGGGAAAAAGTCGAAACTGAGCGTAATTACTGATGCCACTCATCCGCCCCATCCAGACAAATCGCTGCTAATTTAGCCAGAAAAAATAGTTCATTTTGAAATCAACTATGAAATGAAATCTGTATTAGTTCATTGTGGACGGCTATATTCAACGTTTGTGGATAGTTAATATAAAGGCGAATGTTGAATTGATATACCAGAATGTAACATCGGCTATTTTTTGAACACTTTTCTAATTAAATAACTTTAATAAAGTTAAAATTATCGGTTGGGTTCACATCTTCCGTCATATAAGAAAAAACGATATAATAATTATTATCATTCAATTTATATTTTAATTGGTATTCATGATACCTGCAGGTATTATGGATACCAATAAAAATTAAATTAAAAAATAGTGCTATAATAGTTTTTCTAACATTATCGAAGATGTGGAACCGACCGACAATGCGTAACTAACTTTATCACTGGCTATGCTTATAAAAACTCAGTGAATTTACCAATGATATTAAATTATCTTGTGATTATATTTCTTCTCTCCTAATATTACAATGTAACTATCATTTTCTCTAACAATTATGAGAATCATCCCTTCTATTCTACGAGTATAAACACTTTCATTTCCGTTCAATTATTCTTTATCTGTCGTAACAGATAATCTTTCAAAAAATCAGAATCTATTTTCACATCCCCGCGCATGAGATTTTCTATCTGCAAACAATATATTATTTTCTATTTACCGCTGATTCCTCCTCATCTTTTAAATACCGTCATCAAAGAACGAGTAAGAGGATGTACGACATCAAACGATTGGCAACATCTGGTTCATTATTGCATGTATATTATATAATATATACACGGTAGAACTCCTCTATAGTGATATCCTGTATAGCGAATGTAGTGTCTTGAGGAAGGATGAAGCCTCTATAGTGAACAAATGGGATTTAGTCTGACATAAAATGGGCTTTTGTTTTTTGAAACTTATGACCACTTTATGGTAGACTATAGAAAATTTTGGTAACTATAGAGGCTACTTCCTTACTCAGGACACAACATTCACTATACAAGATTTCATTGTAAAGGAGCACTACTGTATAATGTATATACTTATCTTACCAATGTATTGAAATGCTTCAGTGTTAATTACCTTTGTGTATATATGTGTAGGCTAAATTCTGACTTAATTATCGGACGGTTCAACGTTGTCGATCACTTAACATGAGAGTATATATAGTATTTACCTTTTATCGTTATTGTGGATACCAATTATCATATTATTGTTTATTACTTGATCGAAGTCGTGAAACCATTCGATAACTAGAAACTGACCCTATATTGGGTGGCTCAAAATTGATGGACAGTGAATAATATAAATTATTTTTATGATTCATTCTGTGGCCCTGAATTTGTCAAGAATAATTTGAATATTTTTTTTTTCATTTTTAATGGAAAAAAACATGTACTGAATTCAAAGTATAATTTTTTTTTTAATATTGAAAATTGATCAGAAGAACACTTTTCCCGATTGGTTATTTTTGATATCGAAGACGGTTTTTAATTATTATATAACTGAAATTATTCACAATATTTTTTTCGTTTCAAAAGACAATATTTTCCCATAAAAGCAGAAGAATATATTCACAATATTAAAATGTTGCCTTATGTAATAATTCAAATAAGAACATCATCAGCAGATATTGTCCTTCATGACACTTCTATGTTGAAATGTCTTTCAATGTTGAAATGTCCTTCCATGTTGAAATGTCCTTCCATGTTGAAATGTCCTTCCATGTTGAAATGTCCTTCCATGTTGAAATGTCCTTTCATGTTGAAATGTCCTTCCATGTTGAAATTTCCTTCCATGTTGAAATGTCCTTCCATGCTGAAATGTCCTTCCATGTTGAAATGTCCTTCCATGTTGAAATGTCCTTCCATGTTGAAATGTCCTTTCATGTTGAAATGTCCTTCCATGCTGAAATGTCCTTCCATGTTGAAATGTCCTTCCATGTTGAAATGTCCTTCCGTGTTGAAATGTCCTTTCATGTTGAAATGTCTTTCCATGTTGAAATGTCCTTCCATTTTAAAATGTCCTTCCATGTTGAAATGTCCTTCCATGTTGAAATGTCCTTCCATGTTGAAATGTCCTTCCATGTTGAAATGTCCTTCCATGTTGAAATGTCCTTCCATGTTGAAATGTACGTCCTTCCATGTTGAAATGTCCTTCCATGTTCTAATGTCCTTCCATGTTGAAATGTCCTTCCATGTTGAAATGTCCTTCCATGTTGAAATGTCCTTCCATGTTGAAATGTCCTTCCATGTTTAAATGTCCTTCCATGTTGAAATGTCCTTCCATGTTGAAATGTCCTTCCATGTTGAAATGTCCTTCCATGTTGAAATGTCCTTCCATGTTGAAATGTCCTTCCATGTTGAAATGTACGTCCTTCCATGTTGAAATGTCCTTCCATGTTCTAATGTCCTTCCATGTTGAAATGTCCTTCCATGTTCTAATGTCCTTCCATGTTGAAATGTCCTTCCATGTTAAAATGTCCTTCCATGTTGAAATGTCCTTCCATGTTCTAATGTCCTTCCGTGTTGAAATGTCCTTCCATGTTCTAATGTCCTTCCATGTTGAAATGTCCTTCCATGTTATAATGTCCTTCCATGTTCTAATGTCCTTCCATGTTGAAATGTCCTTCCATGTTGAAATGTCCTTCCGTGTTGAAATGTCCTTCCATGTTCTAATGTCCTTCCATGTTGAAATGTCCTTCCATGTTATAATGTCCTTCCATGTTGAAATGTCCTTCCATGTTGAAATGTCCTTACATGTTGAAATGTCCTTCCATGTTCTAATGTCCATTTGAAGCATGAAGCACTTTGTGAAATATATCTCAAAGTTGTGTTATGGAGCTGCACACACTACAGTTTGTGCCACGTCAAGTCATCTTCTGGAATTAGTTTTTGTCTGAAATTTTATTAGTTTTTCCCGCTCTTGTGAAGATAAAGTACAGATGAAAAGATTTAAAAGTAGAAACTGTTTTTGAAGTACAAATCATAATTTTCAAAGATAGATAAATTCAAAAACAAATTCCAGAATAGGTACAATAAATTTGCTTTAAAATGTGGATAGTTTTGAAATATAGACTTGGATTGGAATAAATGGGTATAAGGATAAGCGTATACAGTAGCAATCCTGTATAGTGAATGTAGTGTCCTGAGTAAGGAAGTAGCCTCTATAGTGAATAAATTATCTCAAGTCTGTCATAAATGCCTTTAGTTCTCTAAAAACTGATGGCTATTCTATGACAGACTTAAGAAAATGTGTTCACTATAGAGGCTACTTCCTTACTCATGACACTACGTTTAATATACAAGATTATATTACAGAGGTATTTTACTGTAACAACATTTACTGTCATTTTTAAACCGCAATATACAACAGAGCATAACTCTTCGCGTTAACTTTTACACTCCTCTCTAAACGCTGATTGTATTTTTTATTGACGAATTACACCGAGCCAGTTAGACGTTAAAACAAATGAAATATGCTATTCATAGTTTAGGATTAAAATTTGATGGGGCACTTTTCTAGATTTCTCATCTTAATAAAAAGAACCTTAGCTACTTTGCATGAAGTTATAAACAATTTATTTGAGTAAAATCTTATTATATATATCATTAAAGGTTGATATTTAGTTTTGATATGATTCATTGAGTTTAGGCCATTTTTAAATTTTTTGAAGAATTATTCAAGTTGGATTTTTCAATTTTTTTCAAGTTGGATTTTTGAAGTTTTTTCAAGTTGGATTTTTCAAGTTTTTTCAAGTCGAATTTTAAAAGTTTTTTTCAAGTTGGATTTTTCAAGTTTTTTCAAGTCAAATTTTAAAAGTTTTTTTCAAGTTGGATTTTTCAAGTTTTTTCAAGTCGAATTTTAAAAGTTTTTTTCAAATTGGATTTTTCATTTTTTTAAAAGATTTTGTTTTTAAAGGATCTTTCATAAAGTAATTTATTTATTTATATTTATTTATAAACTAATTTATTCCATATAATATATCTTTTTCTTCAGTTGTTTCAAAAACTGATCTTAACGATGTGTAGCATTCTAAATTAGCTAAAAATATATTAGAAACTCATAGATCTGAAATAAGTCCTAAAGTAATGGAATGTTGTATGTTTCCCACGGAGTAATAAAAGATTTAATGATGTGTAAGGACAGCTTAGAAATTCTTGTAATAATATTGATCTATTTTCTATGTGATCTAATAATTAGTTTACGACTTAGAGATTCATGTGGTTTGAGCCAACCAACTTATGGACGGGGTCTTAGCTCATTAGTAGTTTCCAGTTAAGATGCTTAGAGGTATATAAAGGCATGAAATTATGTAACTTGTGTTAGTTACATAATTGTGTTAGTTGTTAGTTGACAGATGGTCAGTCAGTTAGTTGGGAGTTGAACTTTAGAGTCAGAACTTAGAGTGAGGACTACAGACCGGCCCATCCGGGTTGGGCTGGTCCACGATCTCATCCCTACCATGTTATAATTTATTCTGTGCTCAAGATTACAAATACCTATCCCTTTATGAAGAAGAAACCCTTCGTAATCATTACCCTATCAAATATATAGAAGGTTGATTGAATAGAAAGTTGTATCTGGGAAAAGTAAGTCATCTAAAACTGAAAACCCAGACGCAATACGATGACATGGTTAAGACAGGCTTACAAATGCTTGGAAAATAGATATAATGATAACTTATTTAAATACTTTGTGAACTTGTTATTATACAAAAAGACAATTTCTTTATTTTTTTTGGAGTTATTGGTCGATTTCAGAGAAAATCCTTTTTAAATTGAATTTTTTTCTTATAGTTTGAACTATATAATAATTCCTACTATTCCATTTCTTGCTTACCTCTAAAAGTATTACAACTACATTCCAAATTTCAAGATATTCAGAAAATCAACCGTCTAGTGTTCATATTTTAAAGTATTTTATATACAATATATTTACATATCAATATATTTTAATAACCAATAGAAAACTCTTTTCTCTTAAGACTATAACCTTGAATTCATTCACCAATTTGATCTTCAAATATATGTATATAAATATCCTAAAACAATTCCTGTACCATTCATAGATATATTTCAGACTCTTTATGCGATACGGTCACAATTATTGTTCTACTTCAGCATGTATTTCTCTATGCTATATTATATAGAATATGTTCCTAAAAATACAGTATTTGTGAGACATGTTCTGGACGTGTCTTAGGCCTATTGTACAGAGAAGTTCTTCGTAGCAGAATAAACTTCTCCAATTATGGCTGCAGAAACGATATCAGAACAATTTATGTACGCTAACAATCTAAAACTATATCTATTAGATGAATGTATAACAGTTCATATTTTGACATTATGAAACAATCTTTGTCATCTAGAATAATATAAAACAATATGTAATGTAAAAATAATAAATAATATTTATTTAAATCCATAAATAACATTTTCCTTTTTTCATAATAAAGATTAATACATTTTTGCCTCTTATTTTTGTGCTGTTGAAATATTTTATCGAAGAAAATATCAATTTCAATCAATGAAAAATTGTTATCGGTTAAAAACTATTTAATAAACTGCTAACTGTTAATAACTGTTATCAGTTAATAACTGTTAACAATTAATAACTGTTATCAGTTAATAACTGTTAACAATTAATAACTGTTATCAGTTAATAACTGTTATCAGTTAATAACTGTTATCAGTTAATAACTGTTATCAGTTAATAACTGTTATCAGTTAATAACTGTTATCAGTTAATAACTGTTATCAGTTAATAACTGTTAACAATTAATAACTGTTATCAGTTAATAACTGTTATCAGTTAATAACTGTTATCAGTTAATAACTGTTATCAGTTAATAACTGTAATCAATTAATAACGGTTATCAGTTAATAACTGTTATCAGTCAATAACTGTTATCAGTTAATAACTGTTATCAGTCAATAACTGTTATCAGTTAATAACTGTTATCAGTTAATAACTGTAATCAATTAATAACAGTTATCAGTAAATAATTATTATCAGTTAATAATTGTTATAATTTATTAACTGTTATCATTTATAATTCTATAATAGATTTTTCCCCTGTAAATTACCGAATTTTAATTATCAACATAAAAACAAGGGTAGCTAGATGATGGGCACTTTAGTAGAGCACATAAATAAACTTGACCTTAGGACCATTTTGCTTCCAAAAACTAATCAAATGTTTTCTGGATAATGACCAATCATCCCACCAAATTCTAGAGAAATTAGTTACATAACTTTTGAGTTATAAATGATGTTGACCTTGACCTTTGATTTGATTGCTCTAAAAATTTAATAAACTGGTGCATGGTTAATAACTAATCGTCCTACAAAAGTGTAGGCAATTTGGTAGTATAATTTTGAGCTCTAGAGCTTGATCATTTTCTCTAATATTCAAAATGTCTGAGAAATTTAATTTCGAATCAGTTTCAGTCTCACAAGTGAATTTAATATTAGGATGTTGAAAATTTAAATAATTTGAAAGTTATGTAATAAGAGAATTGTTTGTAAAAGGAATATATCATTTATTAACTATCAGTTCGAAGTCAGAAGAACAACTTATTAAGCCAATTTACTTCATGATAGCTCAAAAAATCTTCAGCTAACGTTGGACTCTTAGGGATTACCCATAGCTGCACCGTCAAACTGAGAATATAAAACATTATTAGAAATAAATAACACCTCCTTTACAGCCATTTCCAGAAGATTCTTAAAATATTATTGAGATAAAAAGGGACATCATAAATATTGTTGTTGTACCATGAATTAGAAGCAATATTATAATTTTCATTAATGGGAATATTTATAAAAATGACTCAATATTAAAACTTAGCATTATATAAATATTACCATTTGGAGTGTTAATTATATCATATTCAACACATTATATTGACTAGAAGTGAGTTGAGGTAAATATGGAAGAATTAATTTAAAGATTTTTTCAGCCTGATTGATTAAAATATTGGGCGTAAAGGGACATTGTCTTTAGAATTTTGGGTGAACCATACATTACCTCCTGGGTAGAACAACAGTATCTCACTGAAACAAAAGAAAATACCCAGACTAATTATATTAGAAAGTGGAGGACATTAATTACTCTACTTATTCATATCACCCAAAGGATGCATTATAATTTGCTGTAAAGAAAATAATGCAGTTAGCAACCAGAGAGAGAAGTGTCAGTGTCCTCCTAGACCCAGATGGAAAATTAGAAGAGCTTAACCTTGCATTTTCTATTAGTCAGCGATAATAATTTAAGATTAAAAGATATACTAGTATGGACGACTATAAATGATGAGTAGAAATTCCAATTCTAATTAATCAAAAATTTTCATTTTTTAATTAGTAATATATAGTAATACCAGATATATACAGTGTGTATAATAGCAATAAATATCTCCCTCTATAATTAATTCCCTATATTATACCGTTATATTCCCCAAAATTTTATCGTTACATTCCACTAAAATTTTACCGTTATATTACCCTTAATTTTATCGTTATATTGCCCTTAATTTTATCGTTATATTCGGATTCTATCATTTTTACCGTTAAATTCCCCTACATTTCACCGTTAAACTCCTCTTAACTCTCCCTTGAATTGGCTGTAATTTACTGATAAATTCTCCATATTTTAGCGTTAAGTTCTCACAAATTTTTAAGCGTTTAAATCCTCTTTATTTAACCCTAAAATTCTTTTGTATCTCAGCGTTAAATTTTTCCATAACTTATCAAAACCAAATTCCCATATTTCAGTATTAAATTCACCCTGTATTAACCGTTAAATTCCCCACTTCATCGCCTTATCCCTCTGCATTCTAGCGATAATTCCCCTGTTTTTGAGAAGGTACACAGTTTATCATTCGAGTGCAAACTGTTCTCCAATATCGCGATTGCAATTAATAAATGTCTACGATGTAACACATGTTCCTAACTCTGTCAGAGCTAAAAACTAAATAGCGACATCTGGCAGCTTCCCATAGAAAGGCAAGCATGGCTAACGACTTTACTGCTCTGAAGTCCCAGGCAGAAACTTTTAACACCTGTTATTGTCGATTACGATATTTTTTAAAGAATATTTGTCCACTGAAAACAAGAAGAATTGATGACTGATATTGCAATTTCAGGAACTGATTTTGTTTTAATCATAATTGTAATCAAACCGAATTATTTTAGTTTTGATGAATATTTTTCAATTATAACCACCGATTGAGATTCACGATCGGTGATAACAGTTTTCTAACTGGGATGTAAGTAACATATGCTGTACTGTTACGAAGACTAGTCTTTTATTGAATAGAAAACAGGAGTACAACTGTTTGGAAATGGAATTCAAATAATTGGAATATTAATCCAATGAGAAGTTTGTTGTGTACTTATAAATACGATATTAGTTCAGTTTGAATATTATATATCAGAATAAGATGATGAAATTAATGTAAATTATTCTTCTTGGTATTGGAATAATCGATTTTTTTTAATGGTATCGGTAATTGATTTTACATTTATTATATATTTGGAATGAATTAACATGTAATTATTTTAATATTTACTTATAGGAACCTTAAATTACATACATTTTAACGGCACGTGTGCAGTAGTTGAAATCATAATTACCATACCTAATTAATATTATTCCATATTTAAATAATGAAACTCACGAATTGTACAGAGTGACCAACAGAAACTTTGAATAAATTTATATTGTAATTATAAATAAATTTAGAATCAAAATAAAGTGAGAATATCTAATTTTTAATTTTATTTGAACTCTAGTTGCTATTTATTTTTAAATAAACATTTATAATAATTTAAAGCTGCATACACTTTTTTTGCGTATCACCCTGTATACCAACTACCTTTAATTACCTACATTTTGACGGCACGTGTACACTAGTGATAATTCTAATTACCAAATATTAATGCTACTCCACTGTCTGTTATCATCTGCTTCAGTTCTGTAGTCTGGCTACGGAGAATACGAATTAATTAACATATTATATTATGGATGAGATTTTCGGAAACTTAATTAATTTGCGTACATGTAGAGTTGTACACATAAACTGCACATGATAAAGTAAATACTGAATGTGAATTTTAATTCACATTATATGCTACAGTCTTATACTAATTCTTTTACTAAGTCTTTCATTCATTGTTTTTCGCTATTCATTGTTTTTCACTCTTTTTTTACACAGTATATTTCATTCTGCATTATACACCATTATTCATTATGCATTGTTTTTCTTTCTGTATTACACAGTTGATATATTATCAGAGGTTATTTAAATTCAACGTTGAAGGTTTTTTCAGGTTTCAAGCTTTCGAATAGAAAGACCTCTATTCATCGTCAGGACCTGAAAATAAATTTTATGACCATTTTTTTTCCACGAAAAAACCTTCTACGTTGAGTTTAAAAAACCTCCGATAATATGAAATCTTTTCAACTAAATTCGCCACCACAGGAGTGGTTTACTTCGGACTGCCAATGAATTTTGTGACCAACAAGTGAAGCTAGCCAATACTATTCAGATGAAACTCTTCAATCAGCCCTAAGGGCTGATCCACACCATCGCTCCGGTCACGCTCCGGTCACGCTCCGCTCTCGCTCCAGTCACGGTCCGGTCTCATCCTTGTGCATACACATGTTCGGTCCGGTCACGGTCCGCTCTCGCTCCCGTCCCTTCCGTATCATCTGATTTTGCAGTGATTATCATTGCACTCAATTGATGGTGAACAGGATGAGAGAAAACAAAAAAGTAGATATTTTGAGTTCATCCTATGCTAAAAGACAGGAAGTGTGAAGGATATCTACTCGTTGTATTCTCATCTAATATATGTAGATGACAAAACTAAATTTTTCTATTATTTCCGCAGCAATATCGACTGATTTCGCTTCATAATTTGTTGATCTGTTGTTAGCGCAGCCATCAACCGATAGCGCAACCAACGATTGATTGCTGCACGTTCGAATGATAAAGAATGTATTTAGTTTAAGCATCTAAATGGTATATTTAATAGGGATACCATCAACCGATTGTTGCGCGTGCGATTGATATAGATTTCTATAATTTCTATATCTAATTGTTACATTTCATAGGGTAATCATCAATCGATTGATGGTTACCCTATGAAATATAACAATTTTTTTTGTTTAAAAAGACAATATCTTTCCATTAAAATCAAGACAATTAAATGCATAAACTAAAAAACTCCCTATCATTCGAACGCGCAGAAATCGATTGATAGGTGCGTTATTGATCGATAAATGCGATAAAATTTACCAATTAGATGCATAAGCTAAAATAATCTTATCATTCGAACGCGCAACAATCGATAGATGGTCAAACGCGCGTGACATATATATGTGTAGTAAAATTCAAGAAAAAGCACGCAAATAATAAAATTGGACCGCGACTGGAGCGTTGCTAATACACACTGGCAGTGCCGCTCCGCTCACGGTCCGATCACGCTCCAGTCAAAATATCTTTGGATTGGATCGTGACCGGAGCGTGACTGGAGCGTGACCTGACCGGCACTGCCAGTGTGGATGCTCTACGTGAAATGCATTAAAGAATATTGGACTGGACCGTGACTGGAGCGTGAGCGGAGCGTGACCGGAGCGATGGTGTGGATTAGCCCTTAAGATGCCAATGAAATATTCAATACATTGATTAATAATAATAAACTATAGGTTAGATAGTTGAAATAGAAAGACGGTATCAAACATACAACCATTGTTCATAAAATTCATTGTCAGGTTCAGGTTTTCCACCCTTCTCCTGATGATGAATAGAAATCTTTCTATTCGAAAGCTTGAAACCTGAAAAAACTTCAACGTTGAGTTTAAATAACCTCCGATAATATGGATTTCCCGTTGAGTTTAAATCTTTTCTACCAACAGTGTATATAATTTTTCGATAGATTGATTCATTTTTCAACAATATATTTAATTTAACATTATACTTTTCAATATACATTTCATTATACATTTTAGTTTACATTTCATTATACATTTTATTTTCATTTATGCTTTAATTTTCACATTTGCATTAAATTTTGCATTATGTTTCATTTTTCGGGACTTTTTTGTTATCTCTACGCAATTTCTTATTTAAAATTACGAATTTTTTTCCTGAGTCGTGGCTACCGATTTAGTTATTTCTCAGATATTTCTATTCTCTCTCGCCCCCTTTCTTCATTTCAGAGAGGATAGGGAAAATGTAAAGATATTCATTCGAAAAAGATATCACCTTATATTTTAATGAAACAAATATATTAGATGAATCTCAACATTAAGTCATAGATAGGTATAATGTAGTTTGTTGTATTGCACACTTCATAATGCTTTGGGGGGTTGGGGGAAAAGAAAATTAATTAATTTGACACAAATTTTTTCGACTCAAATTTGTTTGACTCAAATTTTTTTTTGTCTCAAATTTTTTCACATTATTTTTTTCACATTAATTTTCTAAATTAATTTTTATAAATATATTTCATTTTGCATTTAATTTTTCATTTTCTCTTTTGCTTTCTATTTTCCATTTATTTTCCATTTTCCATTCATTTTCCGTTTTCCGTTCTCTTTGACTGCAGTGTTCAATTTATAAGGTTGTGTCGGAGGCCACACATCACTTTTCGACAGCGTATCAATAATTCATTCCGACGATCTGAAACATTTCGTGTTTCCACGTTTATGAAAAATGACCACACGTTTTTGCTTCCATTTTTCGACGTGCATGTTATTTTGATTGTAGTGTTTCTTGATAAGGTAAATTCAGAGTTATCAAACGGTTTCACATTTTCGGGCAAATAAAAAATATATAGTAATTTTTATTTTATTTTCATGATACTTGCATTTATCTTATTTAATAGTGTTGAACATAATATTCGTAAAATACAATATTAGTAATTAAAGAATCACCCTATATACTAAACTTTGTCTTTGTCTGTTGGTTGGTTGGTAGAAATATGTCACGCTCAAATTTTTTTGACTGTATTTTTTTACTCAAATTTTTTTACTCAAATTTTTTGTACTCAAATTTTTTTGACTCAAATTTTTTTGACACAAATTTTTTTGACTCAACTTTATTAACTCAAATTTTTCGACTCAAATTTTTCGACTCAAATTATTTTGACTCAAATTTTTTTGACTCAAATTTTTTTGACTCAAATTTTTTTGACTCAAATTTTTTTGACCCAAATTTTTTTGACTCAAATTTCTATGACTCAAATTTTTATGACTCAAATTTTTAGACTCGAATCTTTCGACTCAAATTTTTTTTGACTCAAATTTTTTCACATTAATTTTCTAGATTAATTTTTATGAATATATTCTTTAGATAGGTATATGTATTTTTAATTTATTTGAATTTTTTCTTTTACTATTGATAACCCATTAATTTTAATGGGAAGTACACTAGTAATGTATAATGATAACATACTATTTCTCATATGCTAAATAAGAGAAGGTTAATTTATTATTTTCCTAATATACAGGGTATCTCTGAAAAAGGCAACCAAAGAAATTATAGTTAGTGATTCTTGTCCTCTTGGTAATAGGATTGTCTCTGTCCACGGCTTCTATTGACAAAAGTTATGTTGAAATATATGCCTGTAACCAGACTATGTGTAAGTTATTCAGATATAAAGTAAGAAAATTTTTCTTACAAGTTATTATATTATATAAAAATAAATACAGGGTGACCCACAAAAAAGTGTACCCAACTTTTAATAATGTGTATTTCAACAACTATTGAAGGTACAGTTTTTTTTTCAATTATCATTTTGCTTGTTCAATATTCATACACAGTTAAATTGTCATATAACTTTATTAATTTTTGTGAATTAAATTACGACTTATTGATGGGTGGTGATAATGACTTTTCGCAAATAGCCAGAAAACGGACAATGAAGTAAGTTCAAATACTAAAAATATCTTAACTAATCAAAATCCACATCAATAAAACAAATGTATTACCAGGTTTTAAGAGTATACATATGGTTTCCTTTTATAAAATTCTCTTTATAAAATATCGACAATCTGGATCGGTAGTCTTTTTTCTGAAATACCCTCTAGAGTCTACACAATCAGAGGAGCATTAAAACACAGATATGCTAATTTACTAATTAGGAATCTGTCTGTTGCACGATAGCTGTTATATGGGAGTTGAAAGTGATAATTACTTCGTAAAGGGATAAAAATGAACAGGCTACTCATATTTTTATGAAAACTTATACAATAGAAATGCTCTATGGTGGACTCCTCTATAGTGGACTCCTCTATAGTGAATATAAAGTCCTGAGTAAGGAAGCTACCCCGTATAGTGAACAAATTTCCTTTAGTCGACCATTAAATGGAAACTAGTTTTAGAAAACAGATGTTTTTCATGGCAGACTAAAAAATAGTTTGTTCACTATACAGGTTAATTCTCTTACTCAGAACTTTACATTCACTATGGAGGAGTTTTGCTCTACTTAAAATAGCTGGTTAATTTTCTGAGTACAGTTAATAGATGTAATTTCACAGATACTCTTAATGGTAAGGATAAGTTATTTTAATCGGGGACCTATTAATTTTAAATGAACACTTTTTGTATCATACCTGCACACATACTATGTATGGAAATATATGAAAATGTGTGAAAATGAATGAAAGTGTATGAAAGTGTATGAAAATGTATGAAAATGTATGAAAATAAATGAAAATGTATGAAAGTGTATGAAAGTGTATGAAAATATATGAAAGGGCATGAAAATGTATGTATTGAATTAGAATATGTAACGTGACCTGGTATATACAGTATATCAACATTTTAAATGCATTTTTTAATGGACTAATGATATGCATTTTGAATGTTATTTTTTTTATCATACTTTTTATGAAAAAATCATATTTTATCAGAAAATAAACAAATATCGAGCAAACAAAAAATGATAATTATGGAAGCTTTGAGTTATCGGACAGTTCCACATTTTCGATCATATATGATAATTATTACTATATAGCCGCAATATAGTAATAATTTATAAGTTATAGCGGTACCCGTGGATATTCCACGGTTTTATTTCACTGATTGGTCACGTGCTTAGTATATTTTCATCTAAAATTGAAATCTTCATAAATTTGTACATAATGGCTGAAACGTTATGTTGGCCCAATTCAAAGGAAAAATAAAAATAATAGAATTCAACTAATTCTCATTCTCATTCGGGCAGAGGCTAAATTTGCTCTTCCGTTTATCTGTTTTTCATTTTCCGGAGTTATCATTCTATTTTTATGTTCTTTTGGATTCATCAGCTTTTTTTCGGTAATCGGTTTTTTATTTTTTCAGTTTTTTCGAGTTTCCGAAATTATCGATTTTCCAGATATTTTTTATGGTCCTTTTTTTACGAATTTTTTTCAGGTTTTCCAGATTCCGATTTTCCGTATCTTTTTCGGTTTTCCACATATTTCAGGTTCCGGATTTTATGATTTTCCTGATTTTTTATTTCCGTATTTTTTTCAATTTCTCCAAATCTTTCAGTTTCTCTTGATTTTACGTTGTTTGATTATCGTTTTTCCATATATTCGGTTTCCTTTTATTATGTTTTTTTCCGAATTTACCAGTTTTTTCATTTATTTGCCTCTACTGTTTTTTATTGTTGCTTTCCGATTTTCCGTAATCTTCAATTTACCAGATATTTTGGTTTTTCGAATTTTCTGGTTTTCCTTTTTTTCTGTTTTTCCGAATATTAGATTTTTTCGAATTTTGATTCAATACAAAATTTATAAATAATTAAATTTCATCAAAATAATTCAATTAATTATAATGATTTTCATTTATTCTTTGGGGTTTGAGTTTTTGCTGAAGATTTTGAGTTGTTGGAGAATTTTTAGTTTTGGAAAATTCTTGAATTTTTGGAAAATTTTGAACTTCATAAAATTTTGAATTTTTGGAAAATTTTGTATTCTTGGAAAATTTTAGATTTTTTGAAAATTTTGAGTGTTTGGATAATTTTATTTTTGGGAAAATTTTGAATTTTAGGAAAATTTTCCTACGAATCATTTTTAATACACAACAATAACCTTAAAACTGAAGTAACAACAACAATCTAGTAACATTACTAGAGCTCCTCTACCAGATTTGAATAAAATAAGCCGCTAAGTTTTCCAGATTGATTGTTTCACTTTACAAATTGTCATTTTGAGATTGATGTGATATTGAGTGAATCCTCTTTATGAGAGATATTCTCTGACAGAGAACTGAAGCTCAGCCTTGCAATCTATCAGCTTGGGATGAATTTTTAAACTGAAATAATCCCTCTTGCCAACATATAAAAAGATATTGAAAATTGTGTCTGAAATAATATCTTCATACCCTATGATAAAGTTATGGTGGGACAATAGAAAGTTAAATTATCCCTACTTTTTTATTTTGCTTTATAAAACTCATCACAAAGTAAATTACTAATAATATCAAAGGTATAAAATTAGTATTCCCGTATAAATTTAAAACTGAAAGAATAAAACTATGAAAATCTTAATCTTTATCCCAACCATAATTTCTATAAATCTATCTTTAAGCTATTTTATCAGAGTAACCTTCAGAATTATAAATAAATTTATGCAGCTATTCGAACCTTATGCCAGCATTCAAGTTTTTACTGTTTGATCATTATGGAAATTTCTACCAGAAGAAACAAATTCAATTGAAATCATAATTGAGTCTTTGAATTTTTCGTATGAATACAATAGAAAAATTCGAACTGTAAATTATTCGAATCAAGATGATAATTAGTGCAGGGGGCTTTTAAAGCAAGTCAGCTTCAACGTTGCTTATTTTCGTTACTAATTGGAATTAGCTAATTGAAAACAGCTTTACGTACCAAACCATTATTCCAAACAGTTAAACTCGTGGATGGCAGAAATTGAAGCTGTGATAAAAACATGAGAGAATTCTAAATTTCACACAAAACATTCAGAGAGAAAACTTGATTTGGATATTAATATTTTAACCCTTCACTGTGCACTTTATTTACAACTATTGGTGGTTGTTTTAACTCTTCACTGTGCACTTTATTTACAACTATTGGTGGTTGTTCTAACTCTTCACTGTGCACTTTATTTACAACTAGTGGTGGTTGTTCTAACTCTTCACTGTGCACTTTATTTACAACAATTGGTGGTTGTTCTAACTCTTCACTGTGCACTTTATTTACAACTATTGGTGGTTGTTCTAACTTTTCACTGTGCACTTTATTTACAACTATTGGTGGTTGTTTTAACTCTTTACTGTGCACTTTATTTACAACTATTGGTGGTTGTTCTAACTCTTCACTGTGCACTTTATTTACAACTATTGGTGGTTGTTTTAACTCTTCACTGTGCACTTTATTTACAACTATTGGTGGTTGTTTTAACCCTTCACTGTGCACTTTATTTACAACTATTGGTGGTTGTTTTAACTCTTCACTGTGCACTTTATTTACAACTATTGGTGGTTGTTTTAACTCTTCACTGTGCACTTTATTTACAACTATTGGTGGTTGTTTTAACCCTTCACTGTGCACTTTATTTACAACTATTGGTGGTTGTTTTAACTCTTCACTGTGCACTTTGTTTACAACTATTGGTGGTTGTTTTAATCCTTCACTGTGCACTTTATTTACAACTATTGGTGGTTGTTTTAACCCTTCACTGTGCACTTTATTTACAACTATTGGTGGTTGTTTTAACTCTTCACTGTGCACTTTATTTACAACTATTGGTGGTTGTTTTAACCCTTCACTGTGCACTTTATTTACAACTATTGGTGGTTGTTTTAACCCTTCACTGTGCACTTTATTTACAACTATTGGTGGTTGTTATAACCCTTCACTGTGCACTTTATTTACAACTATTGGTGGTTGTTATAACCCTTCACTGTGCACTTTATTTACAAATTATTATAGATAATTGAATATAAAATATGAATTTCGACAAAATTGTAATTTTCATTTTCAATATCTATTTAATATCAAATTGAATTATTTGCGAGCGTGTGAGAAGGTTCTTTCTATTTTGAAAAAGACATGTACATATTCAGATGTATTACATTTTTAACCCTAATTTCAATCTACTAATCACTAACGACACACCACCCAATGTTAAAATTCCATATATAATAATTAAATTGTATTCCACGTGACTAAAGGACTAAGTGTTCTGAACGTTCCAAGACACGTTCGAATCATTGAGAACTCATTGGGCCTTTCTCTGGAAAATGAAGCTGGTCTAATAGGTCTATTATGGGAGCACTTAATTGACCATAAATTCGATAGGGAGTTTAATCAGCTCGTCTATAATAGAGTCCTGAGACACATTATAGTCGAAACTCAATGGAATAATTGATAGAAGTAATTTATTGATATTATGTACAATGTGTTTATCTTGATTGAGTTTCGATATTATCTATTAAATGGCTTGAGGTGAATTTAAATGCAATGTGGCTATTTTGCCTATTTCGTCAATCAGATCACCAAATCAATTGGTATTAGATATATTTGACGGTTTGGAAATTGTTAATTCATAAAAGATTTTTTGTTGGGTTAACTATATAACTCCATTATAATGGTACACATAAGTATTAGGACCGAAATGTGGAATATTTTCTATTCTACTGAAGTTATTTCCTATTTTATTTTCCATAAGGATGAGTTTCTATTCAATTTATTAACATAATAGCCTTTACATTATTTTATATAGTTTTTATAAGCGGTATCTAGAATATGGAATTCAAAGAATTTTCTTTCACTATTCCATTCATACCATAATATTATTCGAAGTATAATTTTGATTTTTTTGATACTTGCAGAAAAATGAATATATATTTCTTCTTTATATTATGGAGATTAATGAACACTATAAGAGTTTATTTAAATATCTCTTTTTTAAAATCAATTATTCATTAATAATGTAGTAATTAAATGTAGCTTTTTCGTGCTTTTAATTGATAAATATTGTCTATTTATTTCTATAAAAAAGCTTTTTATAAAGTCTAAAGAGAAAATACTAAATATTTATATATAAATATTTTTATGAAATAAAATAGAATATAAAAATCAGCATGGTAAACTATTAAATGAACGAAAAATTGAGGATAGTATTAAACCAAAAAAAATTTACATCGACATAAAAAGCAGAAGCTATCAAAAACTATAATAACGCTTATAGCGTTCTTTATAATATTGATAAAATATTTCTATCCTAATGACAGATGATCCATTGAAAATCGATTAATAATATTTCAATATCTCAACAAAATATCGGAATATCAAAGTGATTCATCTTCATTAGTGATATAAAGCAATCTCTATTATCAAGCGAATTACTGACTATACCTTAAACTCTGCTACGATCAATCATTTGCCAAATCGGAAACTCAAATACCGTGGAGTAGAGTGAGAAATTGAAACTGTTAAATGATATAGGGTACCTCCGGGGGGCAATGATTCTTGTGCCAATATTGGGACAACATTGGAAATAATGGGACAACATTGGAAATAATGGGACAACATTGCCAATAGTGGGAAAACATTGGCAATATTTGGACAACATTGGCAATAGTGGGATAACATTGGCAATATTGGGACAACATTGGAAATAATGGGACAACATTGCCCATAGTGGGAAAACATTGGCAATATTTGGACAACATTGGCAATAGTGGGATAACTTTGGCAATATTGGGACAGCATTGGCAATATTGGAACAACATTGGCAATATTGGGATAACATTGGCAATATTGGGATAACATTGGCAATAATGGGATAACATTGGCAATATTGGGACAACTTTGGCAATATTGGGACAACATTGGCCATATTGGGACAACATTGGGAATATTGGGACAACATTGGGAACATTGGGACAACATTAGCCATTTTGGGACAACATTGTCAATATTTGGGTGACATTGGCAATATTGGGGCAACATTGGCCCGAGAATCAATGATACATGGATAAGAGTAGAGTTATTGAACTGTCCACATTTTCGACTATAATATAAAAGTATAAAATCAAATTTAATTATTATTTACTCAATCAAATATGTCGAACCGTCAGGTAATTCAGAACTTACCCCGGATAATTGTAAATATGAAGGTTTTATAAGTAATAAAGTAAGAAAACATAGAACTGAATTTTCTAAAGAGTCTATAAAATTAGTAGACTGATGTTTTTCTTTAATGGTACTAAAGGGCCAATTCGTTTGCTATGAGTAAACTTATTAGACGACTTCAACTGAGCAGAAATATTGTGCAGGGAATTGGAAAACACAAAAATGATCTAATTTTTATATACTTTAAATACTGTCTACAAACATAACCCTACTCACATAAAATTGTCACGCTCTACATGTTATTTTCACATCAATATACAATATAAACATTTAAATACAAAATATTACACAAGTAAAATAGTCACTTGTATTATCCCATTATCAGCATAATATATCACAAAAATAAATGTAGTTGATACATCATAGACCAGTTTACGGAATCGAAACATCATTGGATGAGATTACCGATCCAGCTTCAATAAAACAAACACATAAAACTATGAAGTTTTAGAGGAAGGCTGGTTGCCGGTTAAAAAAGTTCACTTTGATTTGTCCGTGTTAAGTAATCAGAAGAGGTGCTCAGCTAGGCTCACAGTTGGGTTCACAGTTGAGTTTCCAGTTGAGTTTTCATTTGAGTTTTCAATTGAGTTTCCAGTTGAGTTTCCAGTTGAGTTTTCATTTGAGATTTCAGTTGAGTTTTCAGTTGAGTTTCCAGTTGAGTTTCCAGTTGAGTTTCCAGTTGAGTTTTCAGTTGAGTTTCCAGTTGAGTTTTCAGTTGAGTTTTCAGTTGAGTTTCCAGTTGAGTTTTCAGTTGAGTTTTCATTTGAGTTTTCAATTGAGTTTCCAGTTGAGTTTCCAGTTGAGTTTCCAGTTGAGTTTTCAGTTGAGTTCTCATTTGAGTTTCCAGTTGAGTTTCCAGTTGAGTTTTCAGTTGAGTTTTCAGTTGAGTTTTCATTTGAGTTTTCAGTTGAGTTTCCAGTTGAGTTTTCAGTTGAGTTTCAGTTAAGTTTTCAGTTGAGTTTTCAGTTGAGTTTCAGTTAAGTTTTCAGTTGAGTTTTCAGTTGAGTTTCAGTTAAGTTTTCAGTTGAGTTTTCAATTGAGTTTCAGTTGAGTTTTCAGTTGAGTTTTCAATTGAGTTTCAGTTGAGTTTTCAGTTGAGGTTTCAGTTGAGTTTCAGTTAAGTTTTCAGTTGAGTTTTCAGTTGAGTTTTCAGTTGAGTTTTCAGTTGAGTTTTCAATTGAGTTTCAGTTGAGTTTTCAGTTGAGTTTTCAGTTGAGTTTTCAGTTGAGTTTTCAGTTGAGTTTCAGTTGAGTTCTCAGTTGAGCTTTCAATTGAGTTTCAGTTGAGTTTTCAGTTGAGTTTTCAGTTGAGTTTTCAGTTGAGTTTTCAGTTGAGTTTCAGTTGAGTTTCAGTTGAGTTTTCAGTTGAGTTTTAGTTGAGTTTTCAGTTGAGTTTTCAATTGAGTTTCAGTTGAGTTTTCAGTTGAGTTTCAGTTGAGTTTTCAGTTGAGTTTCAGTTGAGTTTTCAGTTGAATTTTCAGTTGAGTTTTCAATTGAGTTTCAGTTGAGTTTTCAGTTGAGTTTTCAGTTGAGTTTTCAGTTGAGTTTTCAGTTGAGTTTTCAGTTGAGTTTCAGTTGAGTTTTCAGGTGAGTTTTCAATTGAGTTTCAGTTGAGTTTTCAGCTTGGTTCACCGTTAGTTTTCTGTACCAGTACTCAGTAATTGTTTTCCTCGAAAATATTCATTAAGTGTGCCACTTCAAGAAATAAAAACTGCAAGTTACTGCATGGATACTCATTTCTCAATAATAGAGTTCACAATTACTACACAAGTACACACAGCCAATTCATAAAGGTACGACAATATATTAATCTAATTATGAATCTGCAAATAAGCAACAGAGATAAAGTAATTATTCATAACTACATTACAAGCTTGAAAAACTCTCACAACAAAAATCTATCACCAACAAACACAGCCAATAGAAATAATTATTACAGAGCAAATTACAGCTAAGAGAACTTTTAAACTTTTAACATACAGTGTTATGTACTTAAACACTTCAAACCCATTAAAACCACTTATGAGAATTATTTATTGAAAGATCATTTAAACTCAACGTTAGGTTTCATGCTTTATTTAATTTCAACAGCTTCTTAATACAGCGTTGACTATCAATTAAAAGGAAAGTTGTGGGCACAAGACGGAGCTGCACAATTTTGAAACCATTAAACCTAAGACAATAATCAATCAAAATATTAAATTTAAAACACTGCATAGACACTGAATGACTGCTTATCCGTTTAACCGGAATGAAAGGTGCCATATAAATAAATTGGATAACAGAAATACTAATATTAAACTACGATTACGGTTTTTTTTACTTATATAGGGGCTTGAGTTATATGTATATATGTATACTTTTTTTCTCAATAAATATTATCTTTATCATTAATAACTGCTGAGGTAAATTTTATAAAGTAATTAAACTATTATAGATACTTTTTTAATAAATAATTTATTACTTGTTGAATTTCAAAGTTACGAATAAATATACATTTTTTATTATGTATAATGTTGAAAAATCATGGAAAAATATAAAGTTTAAGAGAGGATCTAGGTAATTAATTATAAAACTAATCGGTAAACTCCTAGTTTAGTTGACCTTATCCCAGGGTCAACTAAACTAGGAAGCGGGTATTTAATATAAAGGGATATTAATATTTAAATCATCATGACTATTCTTATTTACAAAATTTGGTAAATTTACCTTAAGCTGTCACTTTCCCAATATGTTTCCAGCATTGATGGATGGAAAATATTTTAAAAGTTCAATTTTTTTTTCAATCATAAGACATTCTCTTGAAATTGAAAACAAGAAGGATAAAAATATTGTTTAAGAAAGAAAAAAAATTTCTCTTGAATAGTTGATCGGTATTATAGATATATACATATTATATTCAAATAATATTTTATTTTCATTTAAATTTCAATTGTAAAAATCATGATATCATAATAGCATAATAGTTATTTTACAACTGTCATAATATCATAAAATAATTAGAACTTATTTTTTTATTATTCAACGCTATAATATAAGATTAATATACCCGCTTCCTACAGTTCAGTTGACCATTGGATAGGGTCAACTTAACTAGGAGTTTATCAAGTACTCAAATCATAATTTCACATAAGTTATGTAAGAAATAAATTTAAAGAAATTACATAACTATTTTCAAAATCTAAAATTGATTTGATTTATCTATAAATAATTGTCGATTTAGAAAAAATATAAAAACCTCCTATGTCATTATTACAAGCACTGTACAGTATAATATCATCATTATTATTCAATAATTAACTAAATCTGAAGGCACGGACCTTAAAAATTGTTTTGAATTCACAGGAAAAAAATAAATCTCTTGGCAACAACGTACTTAATTATATTGTAACAATATTGAGTGAATATTTCTAACCAATATTTGGGTAATATTTGTAACTAAATCTTGTGCACTCAGTAGAGCTCATACCTTCACCGCCGCTTTGACCCGTTCTCTACCCAAATCTTATAAACTGGTAACTAGATAATGACCAATCGTCTCACAAAGTTTCATGCAATAGTTATTGAGTTATAGATGACCTTGACCTTGACCTTTTACCGGATCGCTTCCATAATTCTACCAGATAGTTCATGTACATTTTCCAATCGTCCCATCAAATTTCAGACAATTTGGTTGAATAATTTTGAGCTTTTGAGTTATAAATGGCCTTGACCTTGATCTTTGACTTTTAACCCGATCGCTCATAAAATCTAACAAAATGGTTACTGTATATTGACCAATCGTCCCACCAAGTTTCATGCAATATCGTTCAATACTTTTTGAGTTATAAATGACCATGACCTTGACCTTTGACCAGGTTGCGCCCAAAATTCTACCAAAAGGTCACTGGACATTGAACAATCGTTTCACCAAATTTCAGGCAATTTGGTTGCATACTTTTTCAATTATGCTAATAACAAGATGATAAATAAATGAATAAATGCCGTGTAAAATATGACCTTCTGCAAATTTGCGAAGGTAACAATATTGGGATAATTCTAATATAGATATTGAGATAATATTTAGGTAATCTTTATAACATTATTGGGGTGATATTTCTAACGATATTAATGTAATATTTCTAACCAGTATTACGATATTATTTCTGACAATATTAAGGTAATATTTGTAACAATATGAAAATAATATTCTTACCAAAATGGAGTAATATTTGTTAAAATGTATGGTAATATTTGTAACAATAATGGGTTAATACTATACGGATATTGTGACAATGTTGTAATAACATTATGACAATGTTGTAATAACATTGGGACAATGTTGTAATAACATTGGGACAATGTTGTAATAACATTGGGACAATGTTGTAATAACATTGGGACAATGTTGTAATAACATTGGGACAATGTTTTAATAACATTGGGACAATGTTGTAATAACATTGGGACAGTAACAGTATTGAGACAATTTTGTAATAATATTAAGACAATGTTGAAACAATATTGAGACAATTTGTAACAATACTGAGACAATGTTGTAACATATTGAGAGACAATGTTGTAATTGAGGGACAATGTTGTAATAACATTGAGACAATGTTGTAATAACATTGAGACAATGTTGTAACAATATTGGGTTAATTTTATACTAACGATACATTACTACTACAATAAATTGCACCAATATTGAAAACTATTCAAAACAAGTTATTTTTAACGGACAGGGTACTCTAGTGGTGATACAACACCCCCAGAAAGTTTATATAACAATAATAGTCCTGTCTCATAGGTTCTCGGGAACATAACACCCGTTCCTAAACCTGAAACTTTTGGCGTACGGGAGCAAGCGGCGGAGAAAAAGGATTTCTTTTGTTTCCTGCAGATCTAACACTGAGTTATATTGTCTCCTAAGGTGCTGGTTCCATTGAATGGAAAATTTAGTGACAACTATTAGTAACGGTCTTTTGGACACTGGAACACTAACAGAGGAAATACAGTGAAATAAATAGCTAGATGTTAGTGGGTATTGTATGTACAGTAGAACTCTTCCGTAGTGATATCCTGTATAGTGAGTGTAGGTAGAGTCCTGAGTAATGAAGTAGCTTTTAAGGTAAACGAAATTTCTGTAGGGTGATATGAACAGCCATCAGGTTTAGAAAACTACTGGCCATTTTATGACAGACTGAAGAAAATTTGTTCACTATACAAGATTTCATTATAGAGGAGTTCTACTGTATCTCTATTGTTAACATTATAATAGTTACATTATTATTTTGTATAAAGAAAATATTAAATGTTAATCTATATTTATATTAATATATTTATATGTTTTAATTATTTCTATTGAAATTTGTATTGTATATTTTTCACATAGATTAAAACATTATTAACGTTTATTACTGTATCCGAATAATTAAATATATTAATCTGTATTGGAATTTAAAGAAATAACTCAGTTGATTTAATATACTAATAATATGTATATATTTCTTGTAAAAAATATAATTCTAAATTATAAAACAATACAAAAATTATCTACCAATAAAAATTTATGAGATACAAAGATTTGAAAAGTAAAAACCAGTCAAAATGACTGCTTGGTAATTCTAGTGTTGAAAAAGATCAATTGAGATCCTATCAAAATAGCTTCTTTAGAATTCTTCTCCTAAAATGAAGTGAGTCTTTTTACAATGAGTCTCAATGGATTTTTTCTTCTTTTTCCTGAAGATCAAATTGACACAAATCTATCGCAGTGTTCTTTATAAGTCGGTAAATAGTATCTGATGGTAGGACACACTTCATTGAGTCTCCTTTGAAGAAGATGGTGAGTGGTGAATGTGGTGGAGAAGATGGTGAGTGGTGAATGTGATGGTGAAGATGGTGAGTGGTGAATGTGGTGGAGAAGATGTGAGTGGTGAATGTGGTGGTGAAAATGGTGGAGAAGATGGCGGAGAAGATGGTGGTGAAAATAGTGGTGAAGATGGTGATGAATAGTGAAGATGGTGAGTGGTGAATGTGGTGAATTTTTTCTCCCTCTTCATCACTTCAAATAGCCTGCACTTTGAGTGCAATGGTGCAAATAAAGAAACCCCAAAATGGAATGTACTTTGAACATGTTTAATCGGACGGATTTTATGGAGTATTGCGGACATTTTACGAATTGAATCGTGGCGGTTATTTCCAATGTTAAATAAAATATGTATTTTCGTAGAGACTAAAAATTTCTCTCAAGAATTGAAATTTCGATGATGGTTCATTAAATGTTAAATAAAAAAGTTTGTTTCGTATAGAGTAAAAATTGTTCACCATCATTGTTCTGAATTATATAATATTTATTGTTCTGAACAATTAATTTTTGTAATACTCATAGGATTTCATGACACTCAAAAATTCAACGGGGACGAAAAAGGTTCTCAATTCTTCAGGTGTTTACTCCGTGCCCGTAACTGTAATACAAAGTTACGAAAAAATCAGCTACATAATCCTATTACAGTTTTAATCAACACTTTATTAAATGCACAGGAATTTTTAAGTATAAATCATATTTCAATCGATTACAAGAATTTAAATGAACTTTTTAACGCTATTTTAATGAAGTAATTTAATCAAGATTTTAAACAGTTTTAATAACTAGCACAGTAATTTACTTACATTATAATTGTGGATAGACCGAACTAGTTAGTATTTAAATTTTCAATGAAGAGTATTTTTTATGGAACAAATTAGGTTTTAGCTGTAAATAAGCATAGGAAAATAAATATCAATGATAACAGCTATCTATTGGATAGAGAGAAAATAATACAAATCCTAAACCTTGTAGTGCCCGAAAATGCAGATTAACTATAATTATTAAAAAAAGGCTAAATTTTGATATGACCTGATTCCAAATACGAGTTTTAAGTAGACTAAACGATGTAAATAAGGAGTTATAATAAAGATAAAAGAATAAAAAGAACTAGGAAATTACAAGGGACTTCATAGAGGAAGACTACCAGATAAATAGAAACATGGAAAATAGGGAAGTAATATAAAATAGGTAAACTAAATCTAATAAATGGTAACTTGGGTGAACTGGAATGATGCTAGGATTTACGGAATACTAAATTTTGCGCAAACTTTAAATGATTAAATTTGAATATCTTCTGAGGCTAAGCTATTTAAACACTAATAAGATACAAAAAATAAAAAGGTATGAAAAATACTATTTAAACTTCTTAATATATGCTAACTTAAAGAATTAATGAATTTCCAAATCTAATAAATTATCGGGCACCACTATGTGATCAAGAAAACACACATCTTACTATCACAGGATTCAGAAACTAAATGAATCTTTAGTTGAGGAATGCAGTGTTGCCGAATAATTTGGCCCACTGGTTCGAAATTTTCTCTGGGTAAAAAATTGAAAAAAAATTATGCCTAGCACATTTATATTACAACAATAAATATCTAATTGACTTGGACTAACATTAAAATAATTTTTTTTAAAGCGAATGGTATAAGTTTATTCCTATATGAAAATAATTATTTATAAAGGGAAAGGTGAGTTTCGAATTTTCGGACGGCTCCACATTTTCGATCATTTAATTAATTAATTTAATTAATTTAATTAATTAATTCGTTATTTTAAAATAATATATAACTTCTTTTTCTTTTATAAACGAAAACGTAGAATCGTCTGTTAAAACACAATTATCCCTAAGATTCGTTCATAATCTAGAAATATGATTTCACAATATAACAAATAGTTAATTTATTTTGTCTTAGGCTAGAATCAAATATTGTTGTGTAATTCCAATGTGATAGTAATTGCGTTATGAATCACTCTGACATTTAAATCCTGCAATGAAATTCATTGTCACATGTACAGTACGAATTTCAAGTCACTTTGATGAAATACAATTCCTTGAAACTTAATTGGAATAAGTTAAAAACAAGATTACTTTCATATGTTTTATTTATTTAAATATCACACTTTTACAATATTTCAATTAAAACATACTAAACAGTTGGTAAATAAATTGTACAGTGTTGGTTCTTAAAAAAATTAAAATCTTATTAGAGCTGAAAAATTAACAAAATTAAATATTTCATCATAAAACTTTAGATTAAAAATCTATAATGATATATTAACTTCCTCACAAAAGAGGTTACTAAATTAATTGTCAATATATTTCTAATATTTTAATTAATATTTCTAATATTTTAATTAATATTTCAAATATTTTAATTAATATTTCAAATATTTTAATTAATATTTCTAATATTTTAATTAATATTTCTCATATTTTAATTGATATTTCTAATATTTTAATTAATATTTCTCATATTTTAATTGATATTTCTAATATTTTAATTAATATTTCTAATATTTTAATTAATATTTCTAATATTTTAAATAATATTCCTAATATTTTAATTAATATTTCTAATATTTAATAACCAAGAAATAATATTTCGAATATTGTCTTTTTAGCAAACTAATTTCAGTTACTTTTATTCGTTCATATTTTCTCTAATAATTAAATTTCACTGAATTAAAATTTTATTCATGAATGAAGAAAAATAAGTTGAGAACTAGTTCTAAAATTCTTCAACTTTTATAATTATATTATCGTGAGGGAATTTTCATTCTGAACTTCTTCTTCATCGGCAGGGAATTTCGGAGTGAAAAAATAAGGGAATTTCTTTCTTTGAACTCTTCTTAAAATTAGCAAATCAAAGTTTTTCGGTACAATTATAAATGCAGGAAAGATTATAAACTTAGCAATCATTTAGAGAGGGTAAATGAAGTCGAAATGAGAACAGTCAAATTGCTTACCGTTAGAATAGGATTAGTTTGGAGTTATCGGACGGTTATCATATATTGTGCATAACTATAGTTTATATTATAATTTAATTTATTAAAATATTGTTTATTACTTTTGTATATATTATAGTTAAATTATATTCATAAAATTTTTGGTATAATATATTATAATTACTTTGGCAGATGCGGAAGGTTATGCTTTTGGTGGCATTTATTTATCATCTTGTTATTCGCATAATTCAAAAAGTATTCAACCAAATAGCTTGAAATTTGATGGGTCGAGTGGTCATTATCCATGAACCATCAGGTAAAATTTTGAGAGTGATCCGGTCAAAGCTCAAGGTCAAGGTCATTTATAACTTGGTGGGACCATTGGTCATTATGCAGTTATCAATTTGCTAAATTTTTGGAGCGAACGGGTTAAATGTTAGGGTCAAGGTCATTTATAACTCAGGGATTATTGGATGATCAAGTTCATTCATAAGCGGCGAGTAGGTATGCGCTCAACCGAGTGCTCGTTCTAATTACAATCGCAAATATGCGGAAGGATATATTTTACCTGGCATTTAATTATTTATTAACTTTGTTTATATTATTATTAATTTCGATGTTGAATATCTTAATCAGAATCTTACAATTTCTTATCGAAATATTCAAATATTAATTATCTTTTTCTATGTGATTCTCGTTCATTGGTTATTATTATAATCATAATTAAATCAGTTTCCGAGCTTTCTAATTAAATTATTAATTGTTATTTTAATTAGAAAACACCGATAACACACCTTCCTATAGTTCTTTATATATTGATCATTGTATATAATAAATAATCATAATGTTTCTGTTCAATATAAAAAACTTCTAAAGATTAATTTATTATTATTGTTTGAAACAGGTTTATTCTCACTGAAAGAAATCTCTTGTTTAATATTGTTAGCTAGCGGTAATTTTATCATGAATTTTATTGCAGAAAAACAGGTTTTATGAGAGAAATATTTTATTTTAATTGTAAATGAATGTTAGCTACCATTATTGACCGAGAAAAATATCAGATTCATTCAAAATAATGTAAATATTTTTCAAAATAATGTAAATATTTTTCAAAATAATGCAAATATTTTTCAAAGTGATGCAGATATTTCTCAAAATATTGCAAATATTTTTCAAAATAATGCAAATATTTTTCAAAGTGATGCAGATATTTCTCAAAATATTGCAAATATTTTTCAAAATAATGCAAATATTTTTCAAAGTGATGCAGATATTTTTCAAAATAATGCAGATATTTTTCAAAATAATGCAAATATTTTCCAATGTTAATTAATAGAGAGAGAGATTGATTTAATGAAAATTGGAAGAAAGATTATGAAAAGATTAACATTTAATGTTTAAGAAACTGTCTTAATCATTAATCTCTCCGTTGGTTTCAACCTCAAATCACTTAATTCCAAAGGTGTGCATCTCCATTATATTTATTTCGACAGGTACCCAATATTTTAGATTAGAATTATCGACAGGAAAATACATAGCACTCAGTTTCCAATATTTAATGGAATATTAATGACTATTCGGTACCTGTGAGAAAATTCACCTTTTACTAAAATTGTTTTACAATTTACTTTCATATCTAAATATTTTATAAATATTTTAAATTAAACAGAAAATACATCATTGAATACTAATAACCCCTGTTGAAGTTGTTTTTATTTATTTTTCCATAGGGTTGACTCTTCAATTTATTAACATATTAACATATATACCTATATACCTATACATATATACCTATTTAAAGAACATTGTGACGCTCAAGAAATATATTTCATATGGAGATATTTTTAGATTATGTTTTTTTATATGTTTAATCACACCAATATTAATAATACTGATAACCCGTTATTCATAATAGAAAAGTAAACCAGTATTCCAATAAAATACGATCAATATAAACCTTAATATACAGTAATAGGCAACCTGGTAATCTTAAATTTTCAATAGGATTCTCTTTCTTTCACACATGTTGGTAAATATTAACACCATTTGCAAATTCAAATCCCTGGGGGCGAAAAATCAACATCAAAAGACCCACTCACAAAGCTTCTTAAAATGTGTTCACACTTGCGTTTTTCTATCGCTCAATGAAAAATTTAATGTGATTTTTCCATCAGCGATTAAAATAAAAAACGCACGTGTAAAACAGGCCAAAGGGTATAATGAAAACTACTCTAGTTTTATTTTTATTTTTCAAAACCCCTATCTAGTACACCGAGTCAAAGATTTTTCATCATTTTTTTTGTATAGATATTTTTAGGAATTTAAACATCTTTTGAAAAAGCAACGAAAATTTTAATTCTTTTCCCAAGATATGAATATCATTTTATATTCAGTATCCTCAGCATTCGCTCTGTCATCTTATAAAGAGTATCAACTGCGAATGAAACGTATCTCTCTTTCTAACTCTTTTTTTTTCTAGGCATTCTACAATATATAGTTTTTATTCTCCCACGACTTAGAGGATTGAATCAAGCTAGATGGATCACCGCAACAAATTCAATTATCAAGAGATGTCTTTCCACCGAATGTCCTTTCTATAATCAAAGAAGTGGTTAGAAATTAAACTCTATTTAATGGAAGAAGAAAAAAGAGTCGTGCGATTTATTTGAAAATTGTATACAGTCGCTAGAGTTTTCGGTAAAATATAAAGTTATTTGAAAACTATTTACACATGGTCCGTACCTTTAGATTTAGTTATTTATTAGTTAAAACCGACTATAGTATAATGCACAGTATTTAAATTACCTTTAGTATTAACTTATTTTTTTGCATGTAGTTACATATTTACAGTATATAATAATACATACAAAAATTGGAAAAAATTAAATTATAACAAATTATATTCCTGTACGTATATTATGGTTATATTCTCTATGTTATTAATTAAAATGAAGATTTAAAACAGATTACTAAGAAGAAGATTGTATAAAAAATTGTTAAAAATGATTATTGAAAATAAGATTATTAAAAAGAAGAATTATTATATATTATTAGATCTATTCCAGAAACCACGAAGGAATCTGAAAGCTGAGGAATATTAAAATTACTTCTTTTCGAGTACTTCATCCTACACATAAAAAATACAGACAACCAAATGCATGTAGTATATACTACATAGGGTAACACTTTGCTCACATTATATAAAGGTATGTTCAAAGGAAACACACCACCTAAATGTATGCCCTGTAATGAGAACCTATTTGTTTTAGCTTTGTAATGCTATATAGGATACCATTTACGTATCCTAGATGCACCAATACATTATATTATTTTCTTAAGTTCCTCATCACATTGCTGTCAGAGTGATATTTGTCACCACTATATTTCATGCGAGTGTAGTGGCTAAATTAGTTACATTGACTCTAAAGGAATGTTTTCTTTATTGTGTACACTCAAAAGTGTTCATCTATAAAGTTTAACAGTAAAGCATGTATGATTTTGACTAATTGTTGACTGAATAAAGTATGTTTTTATTAAAACCCTTTAGTGGGCACTCACAGATATACTTATCGAATTTGTTTACATTAGTATGTAACTTTTTTCAAGACAATTTTGTGTTTTAATTTTCATATTTATTTTGAAACAAAATATTTTCTCTTTGCAAACTGATATTTTTATTGAATTTTTCATGGATTATTTGAAAGATAACCTGTGATGTATTAATAGAGTATAATTGAAGTTAAACATCTATCCAAAATAATGAATCAAAAATTGAGATGCAGCCCGTACGTGGGTGGCTTTGCCTGCTAAAGGGTTAAAAGAACATTATTATACCTATCGAATGATATATAGGCAAATTAATATAATAATACGTAAGTCACCCACAAAAACGTTATTTACTTCCAAGAAACACGTAGAGACACTCACAAAAGCACGTTAGTCTTACGAAAAACACGTTAGTCACTCTCAAGAAACACGTTAGTCACTTGAAAAAACATGTTAGTCACTTCCAAGGAACACGTTTGTCACTCACAAGAAACACGTTAGTCAATTGAAAAAAACACGTTAGTCACTCCCAAGAAACACGTTAGTCACTCACAAGAAACACGTTAGTCACTTGAAAAAACATGTTAGTCACTTCCAAGGAACACGTTAGTCACTCACAAGAAACACGTTAGTCAATTGAAAAAAACACGTTATTGCCTCACAAGCACGGTCGTCACTTCCAAGAAACACGTTAGTCAATTCCAAGAAACACGTTACTCATTCACAAGAACAAGTCAATCATCCACAAAAACACGTTTGTGACTCCAAAGAAACACGGTAATTATCCACAAAAACTCGTTAGTCACTTCCAAGAAACACGGTAGCCATTCCGTAGAAACAGGTTAGCCAATCAAAAGAATCACGTTAATAACCCACAAAAACGGTTCTAGGTAAACTGCTCGTAACCAATTGCTCGAAAGACAACTGCTCGAAAGACAACTGCTCGAAAAGAATTGCTCGAAAATCAATTGTTTGAATTATCAATTGCTTGAATGATAAAATTGCTCACTGTGTTCGAACTATTAAAAGTCAGTTAATCATAAAGTTGAATCACTTCGATTAACTTCACCTAACCGACATTGTTTCTAATTATTCATCAATAATAACTGTATTTCATTTTATCACTGTATACTATTAATCATTACAGTACTTTTTATAAATTATACTCTTCATGTTTTTCTTGCTTTATAAATGAGGGATTACTGCAGCAATTTTGGGTACAACGCTTTTCGTGTTTTGTCAGTCAATTACTCCAGTGGGCTCCGCCGAGATGTTCTTACGGCTAGGTTACTGTAGCTAGGTTTTAACAACTCGGACTATGGAAACTGCCAACCACAGAGGAAGCGGTTGTAATTCCATAAACATTAAGCATAATCTCTGGTATTGGTGCCACTTTCTTCTTTAATTTTTCCATTTTCGATAGACTATATTTCCTCTTCTTTTGCATTAATGAATTGATTATTTGAAATTTGATTATTTGAGCAATTGATCATTCGGGCAATAATTGTTCATTCGATATATTGTCGAAAGTCAGTTAATCATGAATTGGATTCACCTTTATTAGCCGTCCTAGGACGGTTTCAAATTAATAATTAATAATATCTGTTAAATATTATCTGAGCAATTGTTCATTCGAGCAATTGTTCATTCGAGCAATTCTTATTCTATCACCCAAAATTCACGACAACACTTCCAAAAGAGCGTAAATTGACCATACGAAAGAAACACTTTAATCACTCGAAAAGCACGTTTAATCACAATCGCCTCATTAGTTTGATAATGTCAAATCCTGTGGGGGGCAAATTCCCCCCTTTCTAATCGCGTCAGAAGGGAATACAGCCCCCTCCTATCCAATTAGCAGCTTGCGACTTAATCTTTATAATTAATAATCTTTTCTTCTGAAGTATTGCTATCAAACATGCACTTTGCGGAGTAAAAACAGGACTTTTTCGAAGTCTCTCAATAGTTTCATATCGTGTACGATAATTACGAAACTGCAGTAGAAATTATCTACTGTATCAGGCTCTTGCATTAAATGATTTAAGAAATAAAAGTATAATATATACAGTTTTCATTTAATTATTAGTGTACTATCATGAAATTATATACCTGTATTATTTGGTATAATTATCATTTCCTATAGAATAACTTTTAAAGGAAAAGTGAATGAAAATATTAAATCATATTATTGTTGATCATAAAGAAATATTCCATTATATAATTTTCGAACATTTTTCCATATGAGTAAATATGTTTGATCAACTTCATGATATTTTTCCAAGTATTTCTTTCCATGCCTTTCTTTCCAAGTATCTTTCCATGCCTTTCTTTCCAAGTATCTTTCCATGCCTTTCTTTCCGAGTATCTTTCCATACCTTTTTTTCCAAGTATCTTTCCATGCCTTTCTTTCCAAGTATCTTTCCATGCCTTTCTTTCCACACCTTTCTTTTCATGCATTCTTTCCATGCCTTCCTTTCCATGCCTTTTTTTCATGCCTTTTTCCATGTATTTCCACAGTGGCTCTAACCATGATGATCCAAATCATCAGAGCATTTATCCTGCCACTCAATAGTTGCAGAGATTTCCTGGCGAATGGGCACTAACGAGCTACAGAGGAACATTCCGGTAGGTTTTCTCTGATAATATCAAACAATGATCATATTGTATACTCGGGTTTTTTCCAGAATAGCGTCGCAAAATATTTATCAATATATATATATATTAATTGTGTATCATAGATACCAAGTTAATAAAATGAAATGAAAATTAGGTCATTAAGATTTATTGAACTCAGCAATACACTTCATTATAGCAAGAAATAGGGGTAAGGGAGGGGGTGGGGGCACGCCCCCAAGGGAGAACAATTTAACTATCTGTGGCCCCACCATAACATTTTCTGATTATTCATCAGATATTCCATTATACTCTTTAGAGTTTTCAGTTGAAAAGAATAAAGTAAACCTACTATTAGTACAGCGAATCTATTGCGCATATTTTATAATATTACAACCGTTATATTATATTCTTAGGCCTAGGTTTTACATTTCTTTTCCTGATGATGAATGGAAATTTGCACAAGAGGTCATGCAACCTGCAGGAATTATAGAAAGGCTTGAAGAAGTCCACTATAAAATCTACGACTCATCCTTTTTAATGTGTAATATGTTTTTTACTATTCAAAAAAAGTTGAATTTAATTCTTTCTATTTGAAAGCTTAGAACCTAAAAAAACATTCAGCGTAGAGTTTAAATAACCTCGAGGTAAATGGATATGCCGTTAAATATGAATCTTTTCATCATATTAACAACAGTACATAAGTACCGCTTTAATCCTACTCCGTTACTAATTCTGATATAGCAACGAAATTCTTTTTTTTCTAGAGGCAAATAGCATGAAAGTCGGAAATGTTTTTTAATGTTCCCTGATGACAAAATAAGTGCAATTGCTAGCGATACTAAAAAGAAATTTGAAGACAAAATTAGATTCAAGTCTGGGGATTATTTTCTTCGAACTTTGCGAGCTTTTATCCCTACATTAGAGGATTGACTTTTACCCTTAATGTGCATGTGCATTACAGTGTATTTTAATGCACGTGTGCATTATGGAATCTCATAGTGCACGTGTGCATTATGGAATCTCATAGTGCACGTGTACATAATGGAATCTCATAGTGCACGTGTGCATTATGGAATCTCATAGTGCACGTGTACATAATGGAATCTCATAGTGCACGTGTGCATTATGGAATCTCATAGTGCACGTGTGCATTATGGAATCTCATAGTGCACGTGTGCATTATGGAATCTCATAGTGCACGTGTGCATTCTAGTGTATCTAAATGTACATGTGCATTATAGTAATGCATGTAACTTAATGCACGTGTGCATAATAGTGCATCTCAATGCACATGTGCATTACGTGTGTCTAAATAACTCTCTGTAATATGATGTCACTCTACCTATAGTATCTAATTGTGACTGAACATTGTAGTGTAACTTAAGTGTACCATAGTGCATGTACCTGTGCAGTACCGTGTTCCTTAATGCACCCAATTATAAAGCACTTAAATAATGTACCTGGGTAATGTATCTATCTGCTCATCCTGTATATTCAGCTCATAAATATCCATTAACCCATTAACCATCTTTTCAACCACTTAGTGGACATGAATATCTTAATATTGTGTATATTATTTAATCGTTCGTTTTCAATTTTTTTCAACGTTTTTTTTATTATTTCATCAATATTAAAATTATAAAAATATTTCGATTTTGAGGACAACTTTGCTACCGGTGATTATATTTTCATAATAATTTTATTCTTACATCCTAAACTTTGATAAGTTCCTTGATTTTGTTTCGATTTGAATTCAGTTGGTTTTAAAGAAATCTAAAGTCTTGAGAATTTTATTATTCATGTTGAAATTTAGCTTTATAAACATTATTTTTCAGTTTGGTGGCAATAATTTTGCATGACTGAATTTAGACGAGTCTAGAATGAATACATATAATGTTATGCCAAATTTTCCTAGCTTCTCCAATATTATATCCTAGATTACTTCTTTAAATGCTTGACGGATTTTGTCTCTCAACTAAATGATAACCCTGGGTTTAGTATGATACACTCTACTCTAGATGAATCCCCATTGAAAGAAATCACAAGGTGTGAAATCAGGTGATTTTGGTAGCCACTTAACGCCATCTGAACCTCTGCCAAACTTTTCATTCAGCCACTGTCTGATAGTTTTTGACTAATGAGGTGGGTCTCCATCTTGCATGAAGGTAATTTGTAAGAATCTGTTAAAAATCGAAATAACAGACCAAAATGATCACCATTATTATTTTTCTTCAATTAAAACTGTGTCGAAATTTCCCCATCCCTCATGGTCACCCACATGGTTGTTGGAGGTGAATGAAGTGGCTTTTCTACTGTCCAGTGAGGGTTAGTAATGCACCAGTAACAACAATAATTGTTAATTTACCTCACCAGAAAACATTTGGTGCTGAAAGAAAACTTGGAATGCTACATATTGTCTAACATTTCTTCAGCAAATGCCGTTCTTGCACTTGCAAGAACGGCAATCCGTAGGGTTGGACGGGGTATCACTGCGTACAATCCCGCAAACTCTTGACTTACTCAAAAACTAAATGTATCAGAAAAACTCTTTTTCTCATGATGAAATGGTCCTGAATGAGGATGGTTCTCAACCAGTTTCAAAATAATACCTAAATAAATGAAGCACTTATTGACAATATTTCGTGCGCAACTTTTAGTGCGTGTATAGGGGTATCACTGCGCACATGAAGGGGTATTACTGCGCATTGTATAAATTAATACCCCTCCTCCCCCTATCTAAACCTCTTTCTTTACCATCTAAATATCCCTCTCCTCCCAACTAAATATCCCTCTCTTCCCATCTAAATCCCCCTCTCTACCCATCTAATTTCCCTTCTTCCTAATCTAAAATTGTTCTCTCTTCCATCTTTCCCCCCACCTTCCCCCATCTTAAACCCTCTGTCCCCATCTAAGTGTTTGTGATTATCTCTCTTCACGCCCTCTCCCCAATCTAATTGTCTCGTACCTCTTTAACACATATTTAATGAATCTGCAACAAATTTAACACTTAAATTTTACGTAACTAGTTAACAACTTATATCAAGTAATAAAATTCGATCGTAGGTACCTAAACACGTGCGCGGACAGAATGCCTACGGACAGAATGCCTACGGACAAAACGCCTACGGAAAAAATGCCTAATGGAAAAAATGCCTAACGGACAAGATGCCTTACGGACAAAATGCCTAACAGACAAAATTCCTAAAATGGATTTATACTTATTTCAAATATTGATGTTTTGACAAAAATTTAAAATAAGTTAGACCAAGTGAAAACGAAGAGTTTTGTGTCAGAGATAGTTTATTAAATCACTTTCTAATTGAAAATGAACATTTGTAATTCAGCGTGCTTAGTGTAAACACTCTCTTATTTCATTTCACTTTGTTTGTGATTTATCACTAAACTGTTTGCTCTATTTATCAAATCGCTCTAAAAAAATAATCTTCCTACATCTTGCCATTTTTATTGGATATCTATGATCATCTTCTATTTTCATTTTTTTAAAGATATCTATAATCATCTTATTCTATTTTCATTTCTTTTAATATTGTTCATTCTTTTAGATAGCTATAATCATCTTCAATCTATAGTGATGTTTATAGAATTGCTTTTGAAGTTCTAAAGCAAGTTAAGTAATTACATTGTTTATATAAGTTAGTTCTGACATGCAATTAACTATAACTATCTTCTAATACTATAACTACCTTTATAGTATTAGAATTTCCGATGGAAAAAATTCAGTATTCTTTATAAGATGTAACTGGGACGTAGTATACATTTTTTTCTTATGTTTTACAGAAATTTAAAAAAATATTATTTGATGTTCAATTATGATAAGTTGTATTACAATATAATGTATTCTGTTCTTCATTTACCTATAATCATTCCATTACTTCAATGTTTTCTATTCTGCCCTTTTATTTAAATATGGAGTTAATTATTTTATTCATTTGGCAACATTCCTTTACGTCATTATTTTAGAATTCCATTTTTTTTTTATTCATATATTTTGTACATTTGGCATTTTGTCCGTTAGGCATTTTGTCCGTTAGGCATTTTTTCTGTAGGCATTTTGTCCGTTAGGAATTTTGTCTGTAGGCATTCTGTCCTAGTACCCCTAAATACCCCTTCTCCCTATCTTAATACCCCCACATCAAGTTGCATAGCTACTTCGATAATAAGTTTGTTGTCAATCAATATTATAATTAAATGACACCTTATTCAATATTTATGCCTTTATTAAGAGCTAAAACATCATAATTTTTATATTTATTTACATACAAATATTGTTATTAATGATGCGCAGTGATACCCCTCTACCTCTAAACTATATGAGGTATCACTGCACATGATTGTGGCGGGAAAACCGTTATAACTGAGAAATGGAAAATTTGATATAATGTAACAGTTAATGTTTGTGTTAACATGTTAAAACAATATGAATATCTATATCTCGGTTCTAAAGTTATTGAAGAGTTTACGGGAATTAAAAATCACCAGCGCAAACTTTTTTCAGATCGTTTTGAGAGCTCCACATACATCTCGACTTAGCTCTAGAAATATTCCTAGGATAATGGTGCGACATGATGTTTATGGGAGAAAATAAGAGTCTCGAAATGATGGTGCAATCAGATTTAGGCTAAAACAAGTGGTTTTATAATTATAAGAGGTGCGGAGTGATACCCCATTAAAATGGTATGCGCAGTGATACCCCGTCCGACCCTATAGTATGAATAGCATCCCAACTATTGAGATTATTCTTAACCAAACAGAGTTCATTTATATATCATTATGAGTAATATGATAATCTTCTATGAATGATTATGAATATTGATGATTGTCTATGAATATTTGAATTTTTTTTCTTTTTATGTTGCCTGAAAATTTTCTTCACCATATGGGTATTATTCACTATTCAGGGGCTTGATGAATTGATGTAATTTATTTTTCTCAATAAATCCTTATTGAAATGAAACAAATCCTTAATCGAACCTAAATTGAGAAAGTAATTTAATTTTGGAATGATGTTACATCCTGTACATTGGAATTATTTAAGTAACTATTCTTCATTTTAAAATAGTATACAAGCTCCTAAATTCGATTAATTAGTTGTTGTAATAGCACTTATTCCGCAATACAAAAGTTTCGAGTTTATTACAATTCAGTAGGCTATTCTGCCGAATTAAATTTTAACGCTTATTTCCCATGGGGTTAATCCCATTATTTAAATACATTTAAACTGAATCATTCGTAAAAACTCTTAAGTGTTAAATTAATATTTAACAACCAAATTATTTCTGTAACATGAATTAGTCCAATATTTTAAAATAACTTTCAACTATTATAAGTTATCGAACTAAGTTTAACTTTAATGATGCGCAGAAGTTACAAATTTTGAAGAGCTCATCGGGTTATTTTTAGAATTTTACTGTAAAAGCAAACAGGAAGCTTACTGCCCCGCTAATAGGGTTAAAATATACATTTTTATAATATCATTAGGTTCAATGAAAAACTAATTTTGAATGTTTTTAATACAAGGTTGAACAGATAGAGAGGATATAACGACTGATATAGGATATCAATGTCAATAAAAGACTTTATCTAAAATGGTGAGAATTCTGGTTCTACTAAATCAGACTCTTTTTCAAAAATGCTAGATATTTTCTTGACACCATTTGAAAAGTTTGATTGTTTTCACCAATATTATTAATTCAAAATCAAGTTCGTTTATTATCATCAATCTGAGATATTATTAATCGTTTATCTTTATAATCTACAAAATAACGAAGATTGTAGAACCACGTTAATTAATGATTATTCTATTCCAAATCTGCTATGTTACTGAAGATATTCACATTCCGAATGGAGCTTTTTGCTCAGTACAATTACAATATCTGTTCATTCTACTAATTATAGTTAGGAACATGTTTGGAGGAGAATTTTCTTTCTGCAGCTCGTTATTGGGTACTAAAAATAAGTTATTATGTTTCTACTGAAAGTTTTCAATGGAAGAAATATATATAATGTGAATATTAAGGCAGATTCTATTTGGATATAGTAAAGAGTATTGTTTGGATTGTATAAACATATTAGGTACTGCATAACGCTTTTTTTATCATGAAATTTAACTAGATATCATATTTGTTTGGATGATGTAAAGATATACTGAAGTATTTATTTTATACATGCTTTCTATATAATGTACCTACTCATAATTTCAATTAAGTCGAAAGAATGAATACCATAAGTCAGTGTTTCTATAATTAATTAATAATACCTAATATAGTTCATAATTGTTTGTTCAAAATTAAATAATAATATTAATTATGTATAGTCTACAGATACAGTAGATACATATACAGTCTACGTACAGATACAGTAGATACATATACAGTCTATGTACAGATACAGTAGATAGATATACAGTCTATGTACAGATACAGTAGATAGATATACAGCCTATTTACAGTTACAGTAGATACATATACAGTCTATGTCCAGATACTGTAAATACATATACAGTCTATGTACAGATACAGTAGATAAATACAGTCTATGTACAAATAGAGTAGATACATATACAGTCTATGTACAGATACAGTAGATACATATACAGTCTATGTACAGATACAGTAGATACATATACAGTCTACGTACAGATACAGTAGATACATATACAGTCTATGTACAGATACAGTAGATACATATACAGTCTACGTACAGATACAGTAGATACATATACAGTCTATGTACAGATACAGTAGATAGATATACAGTCTATGTACAGATACAGTAGATAGATATACAGCCTATTTACAGTTACAGTAGATACATATACAGTCTATGTACAGATACAGTAGATACATATACAGTCTACGTACAGATACAGTAGATACATATACAGTCTACATACAGATACAGTAGATACATATACAGTCTATGTACAGATACAGTAGATACATATACAGTCTATTTACAGATACAGTAGATACATATACAGTCTACGTACAGATACAGTAGATACATATACAGTCTACATACAGATACAGTAGATACATATACAGTCTATGTACAGATACAGTAGATACATATACAGTCTATTTACAGATACAGTAGATACATATACAGTCTGCGTACAGATACAGTAGATACATATGTAGCCTGGTATAATTCATTTTATATGGATGTAAAAACAATTAATTCTATTACTTTTTGTAACAAATAAGAAAAATAAAAAATAAATTACCATTTGAGGTTGGGTTTTGAGATAAATTGATATCTTTATAAAATCATTTCGCCGTTAATTTTTATCTCGTATTCGAAACCCTCAAAATGCAGCTTTCAAAAGAACAAAGAGTTTTTGTTGTGACAATTTTTTTAAACACTGTAAGCTTCAAACAGGTTCAACCTAATTTTGAACAACGCTTTCTGGAAATATTTCCACCAATTAAAAAACTATATTGACAAAAGTTAAAATGTTCAAAACTGAAGAAACCACTTTAAATTTGAATAAAAAATGATAATGTCGCAGGAGGAAAGAATGAACACATGAAAGCATTAATCTTTTTCATGAACAATTTATTCAGAACCCAAAAATCAGGAAGTAAAGATTAGGTATCATTTAAGAGACATTTCCCCTAATTGTTAAACACGATGTGAAGTATCACCCTTTCAAGAAGCATGTAAGGCTCGAACTCTTAGAACTGATTTACCGCACCGTCTAAATTTTGCAAAAAATTTTCTGCAAAGAAATGCACATTTTGTAGAAGATATCGTTATTAGTGATGAAGATGTATTTCCATGAATGAAAGAGTCAATAACAAAAACGTTAATTGAATGAAAAAATAGTAAGATTTAATTTTTACTACTACCATATGGAAATAAATTATTCCTATTATGAACTTTTTTGAGTTTTTCGTCCTCGCGCAAGCCCATTTTATTTAGCTTTTTTAATTCGCTGCAGGATTTTTTATTTTTGTCGTAAGTCTTAACAGATTATCAAGATATAAGCAGAAAATGTAAACAAATAAAACTGTGTTTTTAAATAGTTTCTAGGTTTGATAGTTTTTAAAATATAGTAGTATGAAAATGGGTTTCCTTTTTTTTGCGCCACCCTGTATACAGTCTACGTACAGATACAGTAGATACATATACAGTCTACGTGCAGATACAGTAGATACATATACAGTCTACGTACAGATACAGTAGATACATATACAGTCTACGTACAGATACAGTATGCGTGCAGATACAGTAGATAATATACAGTCTGTGTGCAGATACAGTAGATACATATACAGTCTACGTGCAGATACAGTAGATAATTTATTAATTCACTTATCACTCTAATGGAGTAGTCTTTGAGGCTGGAATTTGTCTACAATATTCTCTATCTGGAGAATTTGACACAAAAACTTTGTGAGTTACGCCGCCTCCTAATGGATAAATGAAAGGATTTTCTTTTTTCTAAATAAGATGATTGATTGAATCTAAATGGTGGATGTTTTTTAAACCTTTATGCTATAATGAAGAGATTTTGATATCGTTTGGTGATCTTAATCTTTGCTAAATAATCATATCTCGTAAACAACTGAGTTGCAAGATACTTTTGAGTTTTTATTTAATTTAAGAGTTTTATATCGAATATTTTATTCACTGTTATAGAATGTATATCGATGTTGTTTTATGTAGAATATATATTTGAATTAGTATGAATAGGTGTGGAAAATACAATATAATTTAAAGAAAAATAAATATGGTAAAAAAAATGTACAGAGACATGACAGAAATGAATAGACAGATATAGAAACAGTTTATTTAGTTAATATAACTGTTCAATTTCTCGAAGTAAATATATAATAAATGGTTACAAATTCAATGAAAGTAATAGATATTATAATAATCTAATTATAATAATAATATTGCAATGTTATATAATATTAACAATATTATTATATATAAATTCTTCAAGATGATATTCTTCAACTGATGGTCCTAGTATTAATAATGATAAATGAGTGTCAACCAAGTATTAGTTATTAAATTTAAAAGCATTTATTATTAAGTTTATTGTAATAATCTGTTTATATGGATTATCTATTTTATATGCTATATCCGTTCTAGTAGTTATTAGTCCAAAGGAAAATTGTTAGTTGAATTAAGTATATAAATAATATTGAATAATATGATTAGTGAGAGTTTCAAAATAAATTTTATTTATATATATCATTGTTAGCTACAAATATTTCTTAAATAGATTAAAAAATACATTTCATCCTAATAAAAGTGTCTTGTATTTAATATTCTATCGTTTGAATTCATCATCATAATAGCATTAAAACAATTTTGTATTGTTTTTAAAATTCTCTTATAAAATATTTTCTTCTTCCAGAAAAGCGTAACGTATGTATGAAACACAATGGGAATTTTAAACCAGATATTAAATAATATAAATTATACATCATAGTTACTTCTTTGCAGAAAGTAAATGAAATATTCTTAGTAATCTCCGTAGACTGAATATAGTAAATTTAGTTAAATTTATAATCAATGCTTTTCTGTTCCAGAATAAATAAGATACTTTAAATGAATGAATTTCTTTTGAGATGTACAATATAAAATAAATGATTTCAAAAACCTGGTGGAAAATATATTAAATATATTCAGTGTGTTCGCAGGCTGCACTAGTTTATTATTGTTTGCCGCAGCAGTTGCATTTTAGAGAAAGAGTTTCTTGTGTTCACTCCTGCAGGTGATTCATCACTTCAGACACTGTCGGGGCAAAAATAACTTTGGCAAAAACATAAACTGTCATGACGGCTTAGAATCCGCAGTGTGATTAATTAAATAAAGAAGAGAATGATTAGTCTGCCAACTGACATTATCTACTCTTTGGTGTCTAACGTAGTGTGCTATCTGCAAACTAGAGTAAAAATTTATGGCAGAGTCTCTTGGTATATAATTTAACATATAATTTGAAGAGAAATAAAGGTTATGGATTTATCTAACCATTGTAAAAATCTTCCAAGTCATATAGAGTAAAGGATCTATCAATTACTTACACTCGATCTATTTAAAAATTCCTTCCTGTTTTCCTTCTAATTTTTTCAACGAAAAGTTTTTTACCTCCAAGTTTCTTTAAAAAAATTAATGTCATTTTTGTTAAATTTTCTAATTAAAGCATTCTTCTTATTTTTAATGGAAATTTTTTGACTTTTTAAACAAATTGAAGTGGAAAAGGATGAAAAAAAAATTAAAAATAAACAATTTTGAAAAATTCTTATTTTCAGTTTGTTCTTACATTTCCGTATTCTGTTCCGCAACAAATTGATATAGAAGGAAGTTTTGCCATAGAAAATATCTGCGACATAAGACTCTGAGTTTATTACCCACACCAAGTTTCGAATATCAAATTTATAGGCAGCATAAACCTCGCATACTTTCGCACGATGTATCGACGAGGTGGTCCAAAACCAGAGTCGAGATGATAGAATTCGAACAATCTATCCTCACGAACAACCTATGATAAATTATATACTGAAAAAGTTAGTTTATTGTTTATTGTGTATATTAAAACTGTTTCATACATAATTAAAATCATTTATATACAAATTTATGAGGCATTAAAGAAATGAAAATTAAAATTAGGGTCTTTCCCAGGATAGAGGCGCAAAATATTTATTAGTATATTTATTCTTCGGAAGATTTGGATCCCAGGATTATTCCTAGTGGGGTAATGATTACTCAGCTGGCTTATTAAAGTTTAAAAACACGATATTTCGATTTGTTTTCATGGATCATTTTCAAGTAAAATAATAATTGTACAGATAAACCTAACAAAATGTGCTTATTATATGCCCCTAACAAGTAGCCTGTCTACGTAAATAATTTTTAGCTAAAAATAAATCATACTTAATATTAAACATTAAAAAGTCTATAATAAATTGTAAGCTGAAAATTATTAGATCTATCTACCTATATTTCTACTTATAATAATTTCATTAAGATGAGAAGTATTAAGAAACTAGTATTAATCAATAAAAGCGTACCTAAATTATTACATAAAATAGATCCAATTACAATACAGAAACTGAAAAATTATTATTATTATTTTACTTGAAAATGATCCAAGAAAACGGATCGAAATCGTGTTATTAAACTTTGAAAAACCAGCAGAGTCATCAATTCCAAACTATGAAAAATTATTATAGTTATCTACCTATGCCTAACCTACTTTCTTACATCACTGTATTATTTCCCTAATCACACTTTTGTATTGGTTTGGTACATCTAAACTTCTTAATATTTTACGTAGACAGGCTACTTGTTAGGGGCATATAATAAGCACATCTGGTTAGATTTATCTGTACAATTATTATTTTACTTGAAATTGATCCAAGAAAACGGAACGAAATATCGTGTTTTTAAACTTTAAGAAGCCAGCTGAGTCATCATTATCCCACTAATGTATTTGTATTAAACGTGTATCATAGATACCAAGTTAATGAAATGAAGTGAAAATTAAGTCATTAAGATTGATTGAACTCAGCAACACACTTCATTATAGCAAGAAAGGGAGGTAAGGGGCGGGGGGGGGGGGGGTAGTGTGTCACGCCCCCCATTTCACATATATCAGTATTGAAGTTATAAATGAAAAATATCACGAAAACTGGACATATTCAATATGTGTATTCATGGGGATCGTGCCGCCCCTCGAGCCCCCCTGCAAGATCATTAATCAATCATGAAATGTGCAGTACAAAAAACTAGCCGATACAACGAACTATATTACAGTTCAAGTAAAAAATCTATAATGTTTGACTAATTACAATGAAAATACGAGTTTGTTCACAAAGTTCTTAATCTTTCAGTAATACATAGGGAACTAGATTACGTGCACTCGGCAGAGCGCATACCTTCGCCACTGCTTATCTGTTTGCTACCAAAATCTGATAAACTGGTTATAGGTTAGTGACCAATCGTCCCACCAAGTTTCATGCAATATGGTTCAATACTTTTTGAGTTATTGAGTTATAAATGACCTTGACCGTGACCTTTGACCGGATTGCTCCTAAAACTCTATCAGATGGTTCCTGGACATTGACCAATCGTCCCATCAAATTTCAGACAATATGGTTGAATACTTTTTGAGTTATTGAGTTATAAATGGCCTTGACCTTGATCTTTGACCTTTAACCCGATTGCTCCCAAAATATAACAAAATGGTTCCTGTATATTGACCAATCGTCAAACCTAGTTTCATGCAATATGGTTTAATACTTTTTGAGTTTTAAATGACCATGACCTTGACCCTTCACCATGTCACTCCCAAAATTCTAACAGCAGGTCACTGGACATGATCCAATCGTTTTATGCAATTTGATTGAACAATTTTTCAGTTAAGTGAGTAACAAGATGATAAATAAATAAAAAAACGACGGGTAAAATATGACCTTCCCACAATCTGCGAAGGTAATAAATAACTATAAGTCAATCCGTGCCTGTTTGTATTGTAGATAGAGATAATTTATAATTAATATTGTGCCTCTAATAAATTAATAAATAATGATATTAAATATAAATATATTAAATAAATATTTTTCACCGTTATTCTGGGAAAGACCCTGTACAAACAGTCGATTCAAAAAGTCTAATATGTTATAAAAACTAAAAAGTAAAATATAAAATACAAGAATCATAATAAAATCCTTTGCTAAAGTTACCAGTCTTAAAATTTCAATATATTGGTTAAAACAGTAACATTTAAATTTCATTTCAAGAACATCGTTTGACATTGGTTATTCTAAAAAATTCCGATAATTTATTAAAAGCTTCTATTGATATAAAAATAGTAAATTTTCTCTGATTTTCTAGCCTGATAGGTGGAAGGTTCAAATTACTGCCCCCTTGTATGATGGCTATGGGAAACATATAATTAGTAAAATATTACTTTAAAATATCTGGTTAAAAAAAGTGCTTTTCTTAAAAACATCAATGAAATATAATCACCTACGCTGTCCAATTTAAGAATCTTAAGTTTAGATACATTGTATTAATAAGCATTAAAGGAATCAAAAACGTATTTATTTACGGAATTTGAATGGATATTAAAAGTTTGATCATAAAAATGATAGATTATGTAATAATTGAAAAGGCCAATGAATATTGGATTAGAATTGAAGATTATTCATTAAATAGGGTTTGCTCGAGTAAATGACGCCTTCACTTGGCAGAGTTTCCTAGATATTACGTCAACGCGCACGCTTTAAGAGACAGTTTCTTGTCAATGTTTTTGTTAAAAAACGTTTCTGTTTCAGACTATTTTTTTATTTTGGTCCTTCCAATATAGTATTTTTGGTGCTGCTTATGGAAAGAGCTTGTACTTATTTTCTTCCCATTTTTGTGGTTAACTTTTCATTTGGAAAATACCTTTGTCGGCAAAAACGAGTCAACTCGTCTTCCTATGAACCATATTATTTTTACCATATTTTTTTATTTTTTTCTCAAAATTTTATTACCAAATGTGAAGAGAAATGAAAACTTATTTAATTTTTAATTTTGATTATAATAATTGTTACCAAATATGCAGCAGTAAAGGCTTACAATCAACGAGTAAATACGTATGTCGTTGGTATTTGAAAGTAAACTTTTAGACGGGTGAACTCGTCGACGACTGAAAAAAAAAACTCTTTGTAAGGGGTTAAAGGCCTAGATATTAAAATTATTTACATATTTGAGTTCAACATTATTAAAATCGATGGAAAGGACAACTTTCATGTATCGTTCAATAAAAATTATAGTTATGGTTTTAAAAACATTATGATTTAATTTGTTAAAATTTAATCTTTTAAGAAAGTTTACAAATGAAAATTTCCAGCAAAAATGTTTATGAATTTGTTATTACGAATATAAAAAAAATGAGTTATATGTAAACAAATTACAATCAAAATTACAGCTTTCAGCAAGGCTACAAATGGTCTCTTATGAAAATATTAAAAGGCAAGGGTCTTAAATTTGAACTTTGGAAAAGACCGGTAACTACTGGTTTAACATTAGATTTAAAATTTCTGAAACGTACACGTTGCCGTCTATTGCTAAGGTAACTAACAAAAAGAGATTTAAAATTACCCCTGACACCGTAGTGATCCAGTTTTCTAAGAAGGAGATCTTTATCCACGGTGTCAAAGGCTTTCTTAAGATCTAAATTAAAGCGATACAAAAGGAGTTTTCTTGAATAGAATTTCAAACGAATGATAAAACTTCTAAATAAGCTAAGATAGTCAACTTCCCTAATCTAAAACCATACTGATGATCAGTTAAAATTCTATCTTAACTAATAAAATCATTTATCATAGAATATAAAATTAAAGGTCTGTAATCATTTGCATCTAATTTTTCACCTGATTTAACAATAGGAATAACTCTTGCTACACTAAAATTATGTTAAAAGGTTACGTTTTTAAAAGAGAGGCTAGTAATCTTTGATAAAACCAGCAGACAAATAAACTTATAATATTGAATAAAAACTCCGGTTTGATTTCATCTTCATGACATTTTTTAGATTTGAGTGACAATATGACATTTCTGACCTCAGCTACTGTAACTGGAATAAAATCTAAAGAGTTAAAATTGAGTTATGATGTTTATTAGGAGTTGCTTCACTGAATCACTAGTGTTTTTTCAGCAATTGAACTAAAATTGTCTTAAAAAGTATTGATCATGTCAGTATCGGTCAAAGTTAAATCATTTTGCTTTAATTTGATATTTTGTCTTTGCATTTTTCCCCCGGCATTTCATTTATTTCAGTCCAAGTCTTTCTGGAGTTTTTTAACAGGAGTCGATTCGGTAAGTTCGGATTAATAAGTTTTTAGATTTTCAAATATAACTGATGTTAAACTATTATTTTAAACAGAAGAATATTTCGGTTTGGAAGTCTTAGAAGTGAATCATCTAAAATCTTCTTTCAACCAATTAGGATTCTCTTTAATATTTCTTGCTTTGCATTTTTCATTATGGGAAATGTTGAATTTAATAATTCAAATTTAATAAATCTACCTACGGTAGATTTAAAAGAGAAAATTGGTAATATACGATTTTTAAAGAATACCTACAGTAAAAATAAATACATTGACTAATTCTAAGCAGAACCAGTGCATCGTTCTTTTTATTTTTAGCTAGTTTAATATTTTTTATCATGTTTTAATTTAGATTGATGTTTACAATTTAAATTTTCACAAGTTCGTAACTTTTCTGTATTTAAATAAATAAAATTAAATAGTGGCATAACCATCTCATCATTTATAATCGTGTATAATAATCTATTCTAGTCATATTAATAAAATTATTCAGGCTACTAATGTTTTTCAGCTGTCTACTAAAATTCAAATTTTCCTGAATTCCATTAGGAATATTAGTATGAAATATAATGGGTCTGTGGTCAGAAATGTCACATTCAATCACAGAACAGTTGAGGTTATTATTCGGGGTAAAATTTAGCCAGAAATGGTCTGGATGGAGATTATAGAATTTGTTTGGAGAATACCTGGTTAGTTTATTTATAACTGGGTAAAAAGAATGACCAGATATTGAATTAATAAAATTATTTGTAATGTATGTTGGCCGTAAATCACTGAATAATACTACTTTAATATTGATAATGATAATTAATACTTTAATATGAATGATTTTAATTAATACTTTAGTATGTATGATGTCAATTAATACTTTATTATTTGATAATATTAATAATACGTTAATATGAATAATATTGATCAATACTTTAATACGAATAATATTAATTAATACTTTAATATTGATAATATTAATTATCACTTCTAATATTGATACAATTAATTAATACTCTAATATTGATATTATTCATTACCTCTAATATTGATTATATTAATTACTTCTATTATTGATAGTATTAACTAATACTCTATTATTTATAATATCAAAAAATACGTTAGAATTGATAATGTTAATAATATAATTATATTAACGTCGATTGATTTAATTGAACACAAGTGCCTGATTTCAATTAACTTTATTTTTATTCGGAAGCACTTCAAATTAATTATAATTGATTTCTGAGCGCGACTGTGCATCAAAGCCTTCGCATCAAACACAGGCGACCATTTTTCAGACTTCAAACCAATGAAAAGGACACGTACTCAGTCACAAGACATAAAATTAGTGGCTGGTCATGTATCAAGTGTAGTAGTTATTAGAGTTTGAATAAACAGAGTTTGCTGTAATCATCCGAGAAATATTGCGATGATCAATTACCTTGTTTTATGGTGAGCACTATTTCACAGAATCTAATTATCTAAGAAGATTACATGAGATGTATTGCTGTAACTGAACTGAATGGCATCATATGGAGAGAGAAGATAGACTGCTATGAAGAGAGATGAGATAGTGATGCTAAAAGCTATTGTATGTAGGTAAGTTACGCTAAAGCTATTGTATGTAGGTAAGTTACACTAAAGCTATTGTATGTAGGTAAATTACACTAAAGCTATTGTATGTAGGTAAGATACGCTAAAGCTATTGTATGTAGGTAAGTTTCACTAAAAGCTATTGTATGTAGGTAAGTTACGCTAAAGCTATTGTATGTAGGTAAGTTACGCTAAAGCTATTGTATGTAGGTAAGATACGCTAAAGCTATTGTATGTAGGTAAGATACGCTAAAAGCTATTGTATGTAGGTAAGATACGCTAAAGCTATTGTATGTAGGTAAGATACGCTAAAGCTATTGTATGTAGGTAAGATACGCTAAAAGCTATTGTATGTAGGTAAGATACGCTAAAGCTATTGTATGTAGGTAAGATACGCTAAAAGCTATTGTATGTAGGCAAGATACGCTAAAGCTATTGTATGTAGGTAAGATACGCTAAAAGCTATTGTATGTAGGTAAGATACGCTAAAAGCTATTGTATGTAGGTAAGATACGCTAAAAGCTATTGTATGTAGGTAAGATACGCTAAAGCTATTGTATGTAGGTAAGATACGCTAAAAGCTATTGTATGTAGGCAAGATACGCTAAAGCTATTGTATGTAGGTAAGATACGCTAAAAGCTATTGTATGTAGGTAAGATACGCTAAAAGCTATTGTATGTAGGTAAGATACGCTAAAGCTATTGTATGTAGGTAAGATACGCTAAAAGCTATTGTATGTAGGCAAGATACGCTAAAGCTATTGTATGTAGGTAAGATACGCTAAAAGCTATTGTATGTAGGTAAGATACGCTAAAAGCTATTGTATGTAGGTAAGATACGCTAAAGCTATTGTATGTAGGTAAGATACGCTAAAAGCTATTGTATGTAGGTAAGATACGCTAAAGCTATTGTATGTAGGTAAGATACGCTAAAAGCTATTGTATGTAGGTAAGTTATACTAAAAGCTATTGTATGTAGGTAAGTTACGCTAAAGCTATTGTATGTAGGTAAGATACGCTTAAAGCTATCGTATGTAGGTAAGATACATTCTACATGTGGTAAAGTGGTAAATTTTTTATAATTATTATATTTAGCAAACATCATAATACATAGAAAATAAATTGCTTATAAAAGTAATTCAATAAAAAGTTATAACAATTTGAAACATAGTTAATTAAAAAACCTATTTGCTTTAGTGTTATGCTTATGATATAATAGATCTACGCTCTGATTGTACATAGTAAGAATAATATACAGTTATAGGATATACACCTGACGATCTTTAAACGTATAAAAGAAAAAAATATTATCCGTTCTAAGGGCCATGTAGCTCCAACAACGATCGACCTCTATAAATTAAATAGTTGCATAAGTATTCTATTCCTCTACCAAGTATCTAGTCTTACATTCATTCTTTTCAGAGGTATCACAATTTACAATCAACACTAAATGTATTGTTTTTCAGATTCTCAGTTGTTCGATTTTTATTATTCCTTTCCTATAGGTACATTTTTTTGGATTAAAAAGTTTCTATAAAAATTAATAAAAGAGGTGCAACTATCCTATATTTTCCCGTAATTCATTTATCTATTTAGTTGCTAATATTTTTGTTGTATTTTCAATACCTGATCAATTCGTACATTTAGATGAGTAAGATATTATTAAATATTATAAGAATTTCATTTATTTTTCCTTTAGTAATAATCTGAGATAGTTCATCTTCAATAGCGTTACTTTGAAATGCTGTTAAAGAAAACATACAAAGTTTAAATCCCCAACTGAAGTAATTATGTGACCTTACAGCGAACGCTACATTCGATCGTATAGCGACCTCTTTTCTAGCTACATATACTGTCGTTGTACGAACTTTATCTGTTATTCATAATTACTTATTTTAGATTTCAATTTTTTATAAACTTTAAAATAGGAAAGCGGAATGTTAGACAAGTAATATATTTACCATTGCACTCTCAATTCTCAAACAATATAATTATTATGAACCACAGTATTAAAGAATATCTTTGAACATCGATTCTGTTATGATAACAGCTTAGGAACACAAACTCCAGTTGGCAAATCAATCAAGAGGAGCAAGTGAATATATCGCTGTGGGTATTATTCCAGGCCTATTCCGGGATATTCCAGTTCCATATCCCTAGGATTAGAGTAATATTGATGGGTGAATACATCAGGTAACTTACAACAGCAGCAAGATTGAACTTAAGCCTTTAACTCCCACCGTCCTCTTAGAAGGACATTAGAAAGATATCAAATAAAGTTTGAATTTATTCAATATAATCATATTCTGACAATATGAAGCGTGTAAATATATATATAGGTTATGCTTTATAATAATTTTTTTTTTAAACATACTCTTTCTTAAAATGTTATCTATCTAGTATTGCTCTATCAAAAAAGTTAATAATAGCCTACAACATGTGTTGGGCGGTAATGGGTTAAACAGAGTGTTCCAGCAGATGGATTAGGTAGGGTAGTGCAAGCGATTGGTTCCTATGTTCACAAGATTAATAACTACGATGAATACATTACCTCCAAGTGATTGACCTGAATGCTTGGTACAGAACAACATCCTAATCCGATAGAGTGTTGTGATAAATCAACAACAACATCTTAGTCTCATGGTAGTTTCTGATGAAGAATATGCAATGAAGAATATTGAATAATTTACTGAGTATTTATTCTCTTAGAATCGTATCAGAATAATTTAACTTGATTGTTATTAGATTAGTTGATGTATTTAGCATATATAATATAATATATTTGTTTTTGAATAAATGCAATGCACGTATATATTCTAATTTAATTTAATAACATTTACTTAATTTAATCAAACTGAATCATTCCGAGACGATTCTGGTAGATCTGGTAACCCGATATCTGAATATCTATTTTTTATTGATGAATAATAAATACATCATTTCATTATTTGATTTCCCCTATTTAGGAATTCTTTAAGCAAAATTAAAATCAAACAGTATTATACCTATACTAGAACATTACAATATGTTGATCAAATTGTCATACCGTTATATATTCAAAACCTGAACATCCCAGGTAGCAATGATTCTCGGGCCAATGTTGTCCCAATGTTGCCAATGTTGTCCCAATGTTGCCAATGTTGTCCCAGTATGGCCAATGTTGTCCCAATGTTGCCAATGTTGTCCCAATGTGGCCAATGTTGTCCCAATGTGGCCAATGTTGTCCCAATATTGCCAATGTTGTCCCAATATGGCCAATGTTGTCCCAATATTGCCAATGTTGTCCCAATGTGGCCAATGTTGTCCCAATATTGCCAATGTTGTCCCAATATTGCCAATGTTGTCCCAATATTGGCTCAAGAAAAATTGTTACCTGGGATTGCATTTTCACATCAAAAGAGAAATTCTAACCTAAAAAAATCATGTTTATCTCAAAATACTAAAAATATTTTATTGGATAATATCATTGGATAAAAATCACACATTTTGAAACAGTATTTAACCATTCTATTATTCAAACACGTACAATAGTGTCCGAAAGCTCTTCAACAAGTTTATGTAATATCTATGTTTACCTTTCGAATAGATTGGATGTAAAGTTTTGAATGTGACTTCTATTGTTGCTTTGAAATCTTCCATTGAATAATATATGTCATAAGTGGGTTAATATATTTGATTTAATTTATAATATTCTATGAATAGGCATTTTCCTATTCGAAAGCTTGAATTCTGAAAATAACTTTAACGTTCCATATATTTTTTAATTTAATATATGAACTTTCTGTTGATTATTAATATTTTTAATGAAAAGAGTTTCGTTTCGTTGCAATTGACAAACTGAATAATTTTAATTCTTAAATAACCATCACTATAACTATAATAACTATTCAAATTATAAGTGAAACCGTTGTTGAAACTATAATAAAGATATGCATTAAAATCATGCAATAGAAGTGCAGTCAGCATTAATGGCTGCTTGAAAACAGCCAATCATTAAAATCTATAAATAGTAATTATACCTCCGAGGTAATCAATAAATGCATAATTTGTATCACAAAAAGAGGAGCCGATATTGACAATTTCAGTCAATATTTAATTACCTCAAATGAGTGGGTCATGACATGCTTCGTGAGGCATAATTAAGGCAGGAACTGAAAAAATGAATAGCATTGCAATAAAGAATTTAGTAAGTGTATATAATTTTGGTGAAGGAGCACTTAAGCTTCGACTGAGATCTTCGAAGCTATTCTCCCCTTCTGTTATTTGGGTATTAACAATTTTGTTAATCTCCCTATTAATTTTAATAACTTTTTACTCGAATACGTTCACAAAATAAAATATTTAGAAATATTTAATAAAGTTAATTTTAAAAACCATTGCCAGCAAGTAAAAACCAAACTTAGTAAAACATTGGTCATCATCTACGCTTCAAATGGCAATTTTAGTACCAAAAATCTGCTTTTAATTTACCACTCACTCGCTTACTCCATTTTAATACAAGCTATCTAAAAATGGTTTTATTGACCATTGATCACTGAGAGTTTTAATGAACAATATTTTAAGAGTTATTTTAAGAGTGCGCAGACGCAACAATATACCTGAAATAAGAACTAATAGCATGTGTAGTAAATTGAATATTCTAAAATTTGATGATGTGTATATAACTATTTTTAACGAATTTTTTACGTAAGGCCCTATGACGAAAACTTCAAACCTAGTTTAGAACCAACATCAACCTTCCCCACATTAGAACAGAAGTGGAACGTAATTCCCCCATTTATAGATCTTTTGAACTCTGGCGAAGTTTGCCACCCTTTTTATTAGTACCCATGTCTGATTTTAAATTCAAAAAACTTTTTAAGAAATATTGCATGGTTAACCACGTCGTTGAATAGTGTCTTTTTAAATCAGCATCGTTGGCTTTTGTATTTTTAACTGTATCAATTTTTAATCTAGAACTTTATAATGAAAGTTTTAATTTTGGTCATCTTTAGGTTCTATAAGATTTTAATTATTTTAGGAACCAACACTGAATAATTTCTTTATTAACTGTTCATTAAAATAAAATGATATTTTTTCTGTAAAAGTACGAACTATAAAAATAAACAATTTAAGTTAAATATTACAAATGTGGAATCATAATGTTAATTGATATAAATATATTTAATAAATTGTAAATATAATAGAAATATTAGCGTACACTTATATTTGATAATATAATATAATTGTTATTTAACATTGAAATATAACATTAGTGAGACGATTTTTACAAAATAAGATTATAATTTCTATTTTCATTTTTTTAAATTAAATATATATGAAAATGTTCAATTTAATTTTTTTTTGCCAGAAATCACGAGAGTAATATGCGATAAGACTGCCAAATTATAACTAAGTAATAAGTAACTATGATAACTACCATATTTTTTTCATTTAAACAATAATATTCAATATAACAACATGAAGGGAAGAATAGCTTTGACAGTAGAAGCTAAAGTGCACCTTTACAATAATTTTAAAGCATATAGTTTTTATGTATTATAATTTATTTAATGTATATGATTATTTAATATATTGAAATTTATTTAATGTGTATAATTTTTTAATGTATATATTAATCATTGAGGAAATTATTCAGAAAAAGATATATTTTTACCTAATTTATATTATTTCTTCTTTTACAGTATTCCAATTGAATTAATATAATAGCATTATTCTATTAATGGAATATACGATACATAAAATTGCAGGGTACACTAGTGAAATAATGACATGCAATTATATGTTATTTCGTATCGACTTTCGTAAAAAGGTGAGAAAATTACAGATATGAAAGTAACACTTTACTCTGAGAACTGTCATCAATTACATTGATTAAGTTATTAAATTCTGGGTCAAATATTTCTATAATAACTCAGTGTTTGATACTACTCTATTACTGTAAATATCGAATAAATTATAATATTAAATATATTATTAAAAAACTAACGAAATGAAACAAATTATTTATTATTAATGATGTATGAAATTATATATAAAATGTGTGATATTAAATGAAAATTTTAATCTGTATACACTAATTAATACATCTCTCACATTATTTAATCTCTCAACACGTTAATTAATATAATATTTTATCTCCCAACACACTAATTAATACATTATTTAATCTCTCCAAAATTTAATAAACACCTTATTTAATCTCTCTAAAATCTAATCATCCCATTATTTAATCTCTCTAAAATCTAATTATCCCATTATTTAATCTCTCTAAAATCTAATTATCCCATTATTTAATCTCTCTAAAATCTAACTAACACCATATTCAATCTCTCTTAAATATAATTAAAACCTTATTCAATCTCTCTTGAATATAATTAATAGTTTTATCACCTTATTCAATCTCTCTAAAATCTAATTAACACATTATTTTATCTCTCTAAAATCTAATTAACACTCTTATCACCGTATTCAATCTCTGTTTCGTACGTCAGACCGTCCATTAAAAGTTGGTAACAGATGTCGTACACCAGAGAAGCTACGGCCTCACCAGTGCGGTAAATCATGCACTTTATTCCCCTTCCCCGGGGTGTGATAGTCATGAACATAAACTGAATTCGCGTCACCAAACATACGTGTAGCTGTGTGTAGGTGTGTGTGTGTGTGTGTGTACTGTGAATATACATACTTTGATATATTGCTTTGAGTTGTAGGACCCTAAGGCCTCTAAACAATTTTAGTATAGATACATATATTTAATGATATATGATAAGAAAGATTTATTTAGTTTATATATTGCTTTGAGATTTAACACCATTAGGATTTTAGGAAATTTAGTGTATATATAATTTTGTATATAGCAATAATAGTTTATATGACAAGAAGTTTCAATTCTGCCCAGCGCATTTCATAAGAAAATGGTTGTTTTTCAGTAATATGTGTAATTAATGAATAAATTTTATCGAAATCGTATTTTCCATTCCTTTATAATTTAACATAAATTGAATTAATAGATTAAGTACAAAAGTGTGATAGAATCATTTCTATTTAGATTATAAGACATATTTATATGTATTGTGAAATTACATATCATGACTTAATTACTTCTAATCGTACCGTATATGGTACGTAACGCAGCGTTGATTTAAATAGCTTTAACTACACTGCCAAATTATTAATTGATATTAAACTATAATCAGACTCTAAATTGTCAATTAGATTCGTTGAATTAATTCAAATTCTACAGCGTTACACAGTATACACACAGTGTTAATTCTGCCTAGAGTTTATAGGTTGACTAATGCGACACCGTAGGAATATATCTACAGTGTAAGCTAGAAGAGAAATTATACTGCAAAGGCTTGGCAAACTTGTGCATTTTATTGTTTAAAGTAATGGTTGTGCAAGGTATTAATACTGCTGTAATTATACCTACAAATTCAACTTGAGGTGATATTTATTCCTTGATAATGGTGATAATACCAAGTGAATAAAAAAGAACCATTTAAATACCTTCTTTCACTCTTAAAACTCTTTAAACTTTTTAAATACTTAGGATAAAATCGTATATTATATAAAATTGTAATAATAACATGTGGCACGTATCTTAAATATGTAATTTAGTTTTATTTATACCTGGGATAACAATTAAAATAATTAATTAAAAGGGTAAAATTGAAAAAGTAGAACTGTCCGAAAACCCAGAACTTACTTATTCGAGCATAATATCCTGGCCGAGAGGAGTTTATTAAAGACTAGTTTACTTTCCAGTTAAAAATAACGGGTCATCATCAATAGCAATTTATTACACATTATTTGCTTACTTTTAATGAATTCAATTAAAATTAAATTTTATGCATAGTCTAATTTATTTTGTAGATAAATTATGTTTAAAAATTGAATAAAAACAGGGATATTTAAATATCAAGTCAATATATTCCCGTGCGTATCATAGTTACATTCTTCATGTTTAATACCCGTCGTGTAAAAGCGGACACCAAATAAATAAACACACTACGGGTATTATTAGGATAGATTAACTTCTATTGGAAAATTGTAATATGTCAAAAAAATTTAAGTCAAAAGCTGTATGAAAAATGGACTAATTTATATGTGGAAAAGTGAACTATTTAACTCTTAAATTATGGTTATTATACCTACTTATAATAATCACATTTTTTATTATAAAACAAAGTTGAAATCATTTTCTTTTTCTTAACAAATATTAAGAGAATAAAAAGTATAACAAATAATTTCAGAACATAAAATACAGGAAAAAGGATCTTTCAAATTCAGATAACAAAAAAAAATAAAAAAAATCCGAAAAACAATTCTATATAGAACAATCAATTGTTAATTTTCTCCATTCCGAATTATTTTGTTATCCGAATTATATTGTTTTCCGTTGTTATATTATCTCTTTTTTTAAAGTTATTTCTTTATGTTATTTTAATTTTATTCAGATTTCTCTGTTAACTAGATTTCCGTATTCGGATATTCAGTTATCCGAATCGATTATTTTGGTCATGGAATTAAATCGTATCGCCGTAAAGTGCAACCAACAGAAAAATACAAATTCGGATAATTCGCGAATTTTATAAGTGATAAAATTGAGTTCTAAAATTGATAAGATTGAATTTTAATATTGATAAATTGAAATTTTAAATTTTTAGTGTCCAAGATTAATAAAAAATTCGGGTTTGCAGTATTATAGTTACCTTTTTTTGTTTATTTGTTATTACTGAAAGCGTAACATACAAACTAATCTATCCTAATAATACCTGTAGTGTTTTTTTTTTGTATCCACTTTTACACGACGGGTATCAAGCACGAAGAATGTAACTATGATACGCACGGGAATATATTGACTTCAAATTTAAATTTCCCTGTTTTTATTCAATTTGAAATGTTCTTTATCTATAAAATAAATTAGACTATGCAAAAATTTTAATTTCAATCGAATTTATTAAAAATAACCTGATAACGGGTTACAAATTGGTATTGATGAGTACAAGTTATTGTTAACGTGATAGTACACTAGTGAACTTAATAAAGAAGGAACTCGTAGAATTTTAATTTTAAGAAAACCTGCATCCGGCTTTTATATGTGGTGTAAAACAAATAGATTTACTCTTAGATGAATGATGATATAATATTCTATTAAATATTAATTATAACACACATGTTTGATTATATGAGAATAAAAAGGACACTTTTTGGTGGTAAGTATTTAAATTTCTATACATATAAAGGTACATAAACTATTTATTATTTTACTTGGTCCCTAGTCGCCAAATATATGAAGAAAAAGCTTATAGAAAAAGCTTATAGAAAACTTATAAAGAAAACTTAAATATCCAAAACAATTCTAAGTTTCATGGATTAAATGGCAAGACCAAGTAAAGATAGAATTCATATAAATGGTTGAATATGAATTATTCGAATATAAGATTTATATGACATTGCTTGCTGTCGATATTTTGTATAATGTTTGTAGTTTCTGTGAGTATAAAAAATGAAGAGTGTGCATGAAATATAGTGCACGGAATGATGCACGATGTGAAGAGCTCAGAGCAATTTCGGTGATTGATGACTCTATGTTATGCCTAGAAGATTATTGCTGCATATATTTTACATGTTATGCCACTTGAATGTATATTTAAATTCAGACTATCAATGTGATAAGGATATTTTCAAATGTTAACTGCTTGGTGTTGCATATGAGTTATTGATACAGTGAAATTTATTGTTTCATTGCAGTATATGCTTTATGATAGAAAGAGGATGGAGTAATTGTTTTGTTGTCCGATTCATATTAATAATGCTAGAATTTTTACTCTATACTGAAATTGCTACAGATATCTTTTTAAATACCAATCTGTGTATTGAAGTGTAGGGTAAGTTTCGAGTTATCGTACAGTTCCACATTTCGATCACAAATGAAAAAATATTTAATGATTATTGTTTGAATTTTATCATATTTCGCTTAGAGGAGCACTTGAGCTTCGACTGAGATCGTCGAAGCTCTTCTTCCTTTTCTGTTATTTTATTAAATATTCTAAATGTGGAGCCATAGATAATTAATTAAAGTAAATAGGAAATTAAATAGAAATACTTGCATTGACCTATTTAGTAGCATAATATACTTGTTATTAACCATTAAAATATAACATTAGTTAGAAGATTTTTTTATTTAAAATAAGATTTTTTACAAATGAAATAAAAGTATAAATGTTCAAACAAAGTTTCTGCCTGAAATCACGAGAGGAAAATGCGATAAGACTGATAAATTATAACTAAGATATAAGTAAACTATGATAACTTCCACATTTTTTTATTTAATTGATAATATTCAATAAAACATTAGAAGGTGAAGAATAGCTCCGACAATCTCAGTCGAAGCTAAAGTGCACCTTTCCCTAATTCGTATCCATGATACCTGCAGGTATCATGGATACCAATTAAAATATAAATTATCAATGAATATTATATACATTTTTCGTTTTTGATTGAAAGTGAGGAACCGTACAATAACTTGGAACTTTCCTTTAAGTCTTTAAGTGACATTTTGGGTAATTTTTTCCGTTTTTTTTCAATTATATACTAATGATTATTTAAAATAGGATATTTTATTGACATCACCAGAATGAAAATCACAGTTCAAATCATTAATTTTCAAGAGAAAATAGTTGAAAAAAAATTTCTGACAAATAATTTCTCATTATGAATTTGAACAATAAAATAATTAACTAATTTCATATAACATTTTTAAGCAAAGAAATTCTTATTTCCTAATTTACACATGAATTCTTTTTCCAAATTATGAATTTCTAGAATATTTTTTATTCCAATTTATTGTACTCAAGGTAAGGTTTGATTTATCGGATGGCTTCACATTTATAACAATATGAGAATTATTTAATAATTATAATTTAACTCGCTATTCTAATTGGTATCCATGATACCTGCATTCATCTTGGATACCAAATATCATGCCGTATAAATATTTTCCTTGTCTAAATTTGTCTGTCACGCTTAAGGGAAGTATCACACGACGAGCGTTTTTGTACAGCGTTTTGGACTTTGAAGAAATTATTGTTAAACCCATTTCATATGTATCCATGTTACGCGACGCTTTTGGAGTGTTTTCAACGCTCCAAAAACGCTCATGTAACATGGACATTAATTAATATTCATAAATTAGGCTAAATTTTTATCAGAAGGTAGCATGACTACAGATTTCAATATTAATTCAATAATAATATTGATTTCATGAACTAAATTAGAAATTATTTTAAAAACCGCAATGTTAGTTAGTTAGTTAGAAGTTAGATACACAATTTGTCATTAAATTAATATACTGCATGAGTTTTTGCTATAATAATATAATATTATCGTCATAATTCAATTAATATCTTTAGCTAAATCTAAGGAACCAGAAATGTGGATAGTTAAATTATACAAATATTGATACTATTCACAACACGTTATTCTTTAAGGGCAAGTAGACTAGTATCATAACATTTCCTATGTTACATCACAGCACAGACTTCAAAGCGATTAAATATCTATCTGTGTATCTGTTACGTTGAACAACATGTTGCGAAATCTAATATCGCTAAAAGCTTTCCTGCATCGGCCTGCAAATTCATCTTGCGGAGGAAAAAATTGGCGTAAATCGAAAATCAGCGTACATTATCTCTGCGTAATTAGAATAGGTTATTAATATTTTAATGCGTAATGGTAATGCATTCTACCTAATTTATCTCTCTGCAACTGAAGCTAGATTTTAGTATTTTAGAAATAGTCTAAAGGTTACAGAACCACTTCAAATAGTGAAATAAATGTGATAGACATTAAAGGTAAAGTAATTCGTCTCTGTCCACATCGTCCGCTCAGGCTCTCAAATTAATTCGTCTTTTAGTAAATAAAACAACACTTTAATGGGATTTCAAACTATTCATTTAATTCAAAATTAAATGTTAATTTTTTGTAAAATAATGACTTCATGAAATTTTCAAATTTGAATTTAAGAAGGATAATAGTATAAATTTATGATAATTTTTTTACCCAGTTTACTATAACTATAACTAAATGATTAACTAATTAGTGCACTATAACTAAATGATTAATTAATTAGTGCACTATAACTAAATGATTAACTAATTAGTGCACTATAACTAAATGATTAATTAATTAGTGCACTATAACTAAATGATTAACTAATTAGTGCTCTAGAACTAAATTATTAACTAATTAGTGCACTATAACTAAATGATTAACAAATTAGTGCTCTATAACTAAATGATTAACTAATTAGTGCACTGTAACTAAATGATTAACTAATTAATGCTCTATAACTAAATGATTAACTAATTAGTGCACTATAACTAAATGATTAACTAATCAATGCTCTATAACTAAATGATTAACTAATTAGTGCTCTAGAACTAAATTATTAACTAATTAGTGCTCTAGAACTAAATTATTAACTAATTAATGCACTATAACTAAATGATTAACTAATTAGTGCTCTATAACTAAATGATTAACTAATTAGTGCACTATAACTAAATGATTAACTAATTAGTGCTCTAGAACTAAATGATTAACTAATTAGATGCACTATAACTAAATGATTAACTAATTAGTGCTCTATAACTAAATGATTAACTAATTAGTGCTCTATAACTAAATGATTAACTAATTAGTGCTCTATAACTAAATGATTAACTAATTAGTGCTCTATAACTAAATTATTAACTAATTAGTGCTCTATAACTAAATTATTAACTAATTAGTGCTCTATAACTAAATGATTAACTAATTAGTGCTCTATAACTAAATGATTAACTAATTAGTGCTCTAAAACTAAATGTTGATAAACTAATTCCTTTCGAGAAAGAGAGAAGTAACTTTTTGCTTTAAGTTTCAGGGTAAATTAATTTTATTCAAAACTTTGAAAACAATTTTCATTCGAGGGACTAAAAACAAGTATCTAGAGTTCAGTTCATTAATATTAAATGGGTAGCGAACGTTGATACCCTGTAACTTATTCAGTGACGGACCAATGATAAAAACAAGAGATAAATGATACAGCTTTTATCGTCCCTGTTGAAAAATTACAGACCGATCGTCTCTTTTTGTTCGGTGACTATCTATAATAAAAAGGCTATCTATTTAAGAGGATAAATGAGTCAACGAAAATTCAATATTTAATCAAATATTTACAATGAGGTATACTCCTCTGTGTTTCGTCGGACATTCCCGTTAAATAAAAACTTGAGGATAGTGTCAGAAACTATGATATTTTACGATGAAAATTTTCCGTGATGGACAATAGTGAACGATGTCTCGATTATAATTTTTCCAAGTGAAAGATGATACTGCAAAGTGAAGTCACTAACCTTTTCAGTCATTTCATGCATTTTATATCTAGCTTGATGTAAATAACATTTGAAATTCATTGGACTAGAATATTTTCCTGTTCGATGTTGTTTAGTCAGTCAATGGGACAGCTTTTCATTAACTCTTCATTGTGTTTTGTATCTTATTTTCTTCTGATAAAGAATAGTTCAAATTGTACAATAGGTTTTAGTAACAGTTGGTTCTTAAATATATGAACCTTATATAAATAATTTACCGTATATTTTTTTATAGTAATCTATAGGTTCTTCAATATTTTGTGAATACTATACCTTTTCCAATTGAATTTCCTCCAAATGAAATATCATTTCATCAAAGTGAAATATCATTTCATCAAAGTGAAATATCATTTCATCAAAGTGAAATATCATTTCATCAAAGTGAAATATCATTTCATCAAAGTGAAATATCATTTCATCAAAGTGAAATATCATTTCATCAAAGTGAAATATCATTTCAGCAGAAAAAAAATCGAATCAATATGCAATCAAATAAATTTATTATGTGAAATTTATTTAAAGAAGTTTATTCACATGAAATTTACTTACATGAAATTTATTTAGTCTTCTTTGCATAAATTATCTACATAATTATTTTTACATATATTTTTTATATATTTTTTATTTTACATATTTTTTCAGTTTACTTTTAGTTATATCTCATTAATTTTAATGGGGTATTATTAGTAAAAGAAAAAATATATATAATATAAAAATATGAAAAAATGTATCAAAAAGAATTACGAAAAGAATTGATAAAATATTATGAAAAAATTCTATGTAAAATTTTTTCATGTAAATAAATTTTATATACATTTTTTTACTTAAATAATTTTAACGTAAATAAATTTCATGTAAATAAATGTCATGTAAATAAATTTCATGTAAATAAATTTCATGTAAATAAATTTAATGAAAATAAATTTAATGAAAATAAATTTTATGGAAATAAATTTCATGGAAATAAATTTTATGAAAATATATTTCATGGAAATAAATTTGATGAAAATATATTTTATGTAAATAAATTTTATGTAAATAAATTTTATGTAAATAAATTTTATGAAAATAAATTTTATGAAAATAAATTTTATAAAAATAAATTTTATGAAAATAAATTTTATGAAAATAAATTTCTTTAAATAAATTTCACGTAATAAATTTATTTGATTGCATATTGATTCGATTTTTTTTCTGCTGAAATGATATTTCACTTTGATGAAATGATATTTCACTTCGGAGGAAATTCAATTGGAAAAGGTATAGTCTGGTAATTACTTAATTATTTTGATATCCATTGATTTTCACTCTTTAATAATAAATTATGTTTCATTTTTAATTTAATTTCATATAAAAAGCATGATTGGCATAATTTCTAACTATTTATACCTATTAAATTAATGTAGTCTTAGTGAAATGATCCATTATTAATGGGTCTAGGATTTCATCCACGGAAAATTCGACCACGAATTGCTATATTTTGCATTGGGATATATTTCATACTATTTTTACTATTACATTAATAGCCTGGTAAAAAAATACAAAAATCTTGTAGTGATTTGAACTGAAATTTTATATATAGACATAAAAAAAATTATCTATCGATTACAGTTATAAAATTAAGCTAAACGGTTTGGCTGTATCTTTAAGTTGTATTCCTCCTATATATTTTGCATTAATTAATGAGTTATGAGTATCCAAAATATGGAACTGAAATAACAGGGTACTAATTAGCAAAATGTGGATACGTATAAGAAAGAGAATAAAATAATTACAATTGAGTTAAATAATACATTACTATACATTCTTCTATTATGAATCGAAAAATATTTAACAGTCTGATAACACCGACGTTTAAATAATTAAGCGTAACACTAAAATTTACCAATATCTAGCTAGATTCTTTTATATCAGATTTAAGTATCAATCACTTGTGAAGTAGCGTACTATATACATGTATGTATAAAAAAATTCTGTTAAATATTACTAATTTATATACTAATTTTTATTGCAACAAATACAAATGTTTAAAAAGAAAGTACAATGAATGGAGATCTATATATTTTAGTTATTTAATTTATGAACTAATATTGCTTCTAATAACCTAATCTGAGTTTTAATATTGAAGTTTACAACAACCACAAAAAGTGTAGTTATTGTGAATATATAACATTAAAAAATGTCTACGTTTTCTACGATTTTGGACTGTGCAATAAAATCTTATTACTAAAAAAGTATTAAGTTTAATTATTTTACTGTAGCCAGCCAGCAGGAGCAGGAGAACAAGATTACAGTAAGAATTATGGCAAAGACCATTAATATCTATTTACCATCAACAAAGGGTGTTCTCTACTTTCATATTGCAGAATATATATAATATAAAATATATACACGTTATAAATACAATACAAAATATTGCATTTCGTGGACAAATTGTCCGTTGACGAAATGTCCGTGGACGAAATGTCCGTTGGATGAAATGTCCGTTGGACGAAATGTCCGTGCACGAGTAAATATACAAGTACATTAAATAGACCATGAAAGTAATTTGCGATAGATGTAAGCAAGGAAGTGATCATATTCTATTCAAACATTGAATATTGTTATTACTTCTTCAAAGTGACTTTATTACAAATGAGTACACAACAAAAGAAGAAGCAATGGACTTCCTGTTCTAAAGTAGAACGACCAATTGAACGCTTGGCAATGATTTCCCAGGTGGGTATGTTACATCGGTTGACTGCATTCAATGTTATAGTCATGCAATATAGATAATATTCACCCTGATATTCAATTTAGTGAAGGGAAAATATATTCATCTTCACATTCTAATAAGATAAAAATATAACAATTAGAGGTCTAGGATCTACCGACAGCGCAAATCGGCTGAAGGTACGGTGAACTCCTGTATAGTGAACTCCTGTATAGTGAACTCCTGTATAGTGAACTCCTGTATAGTGAACTCCTGTATAGTGAACTCCTGTATAGTGAACTCCTCTATAGTGAACTCCTGTATAGTGAACTCCTGTATAGTGAACTCCTGTATAGTGAACTCCTGTATAGTGAACTCCTGTATAGTGAACTCCTGTATAGTGAACTCCTGTATAGTGAACTCCTGTATAGTGAACTCCTGTATAGTGAACTCCTGTATAGTGAACTCCTGTATAGTGAACTCCTGTATAGTGAACTCCTGTATAGTGAACTCCTGTATAGTGAACTCCTGTATAGTGAACTCCTGTATAGTGAACTCCTGTATAGTGAACTCCTCTATAGTGAACTCCTCTATAGTGAACTCCTGTATAGAGAACTCCTGTACAGTGAACTCCTCTATAGTGAACTCCTCTATAGTGAACTCCTGTATAGAGAACTCCTGTATAGTGAACTCCTCTATAGTGAAATCTTGTATAGTGAACTCCTCTATAGTGAACTCCTCTATAGTGAACTCCTCTATAGTGAACTCCTGTATAGAGAACTCCTGTATAGTGAACTCCTCTATAGAGAACTCCTGTATAGTGAACTCCTCTATAGTGAACTCCTCTATAGTGAACTCCTCTATAGTGAACTCCTGTATAGAGAACTCCTGTATAGTGAACTCCTCTATAGTGAAATCTTGTATAGTGAACTCCTGTATAGTGAACTCCTGTATAGTGAACTCCTGTATAGTGAACTCCTGTATAGTGAACTCCTCTATAGTGAACTCCTCTATAGTGAACTCCTGTATAGAGAACTCCTGTATAGTGAACTCCTCTATAGTGAACTCTTGTATAGTGAATGTAGTGTCCTGAGTATGCAAACTACACATAACAAATTAATTTTCTGTAATTGGTCATAAAATGCACTGAGAAAAAATTGCAAGTCAACCTGACTCATTGCTTGAGTCAAGGCTGTAAAACTCCATTGTTGGAGTCTTTTTTCTTGGCTGATTCTACCTGAGTCAATCTGACTATGAATTAGGAGTCAATACGACTCTTGTTTTTGAGTAATATATTAGGGTGAGTCAAATTGACTCACATTTTTGAGTCTGTTTTAGGACAAACTGAAAACTAAAATTTTGAGTCAACTTGACTCGTATTTTTTTCTCATTGTGGTCATCAGTTTTAGAAAACTCAATTTAATTTTATGACAGAATGAAGGAAATTTGTCCACTATATATACAGGGGTTTTCTCTTACTCAGGGTTCTACATTCACTGTAGAGGAGCTCGACTGTACAAAGTTCTTCAATTTCCTATGTTTATTTTATTTCGAATTGTATTTGACAACAATATGCTATTAAGCAATATGTTATTAGGGTAAGTTACTAGTTATCGGACGGTTGGACATTTTGGATCAAAATAGAAAAAGGCAAATAAAAAATTAAAATTTTACTTTTATATTAATTAGCTTGCAGGTACAATGAATAAAAATTAAAATAAAAGTTAGAATTTTTTTTAGACAAACTACTACTGAATAATCTTTATTTCGTGTGATTAAATAATTCTCCTAGAATATTATTCCAAGGAATGATTCTCATACAATTCTCATGTTACATTTTTATATTTTGATAATAGAATAATGTCTACTAATAATAACTCATTGTAGTTCTCTTCAAATACTGCTCCATAAATCTACTTACATTTTCTTCAACAATATGTTTCATGCAGACTTTATACACAAGTGTATTATAATTCATGTGAAATAGAAGAGAATTTGCGAATTTACTGCAAATTACATGAGTGTTAAGAATCGAATGAAGAAAGAACGAAAGTGGCCGAGAAGAAGAAGACCTGGCAATGTTACTTTGCGTTCAGTCGAATGATTTGGGTGTTCTGCAGAAGAATAAATTCTCATAGCCTCTTCCGGCGGGAAAAAAGTACCATGAAGATACGAAGACGAACACTCTAAAGTTTTTAAATCTTTCCATCAGATCATTGGCTTTCTTTATGACGTGATTTCTGGAAGATTTTTCCCTACTTTGGCCCTCGAGCAGATGAATACGGAGGTGAAATCTGCCGCTTTGAACGACTGCTGGGAATGATAGCGAATACAATCTTCCTGGATGTACATTTCGCTGTAGAAAGGAGATGGCTTGCTGATGGTTTCGCCATCTTTTTGAAAGGTGGATTTTTTTTGTTCTCAATATTAAAGAGACCTAATTATATACACATTAAACAAAGAATTTTGGAGAAATTAGTTGGAAAAAATTAAGTACATTGGGCAAGCTCTGAATTATCGGTCAGTACTATACATCGTCGGTCATATAAGAAAAAAAAACTCTGTAAACCCGGGTTTGCAGAAGTATTAGATAGCATTCTGTAATAAAAACAATTTTTATATTGATTTTTCTTATATGATCGAAGATGTAATACTGACCGATAATTAAGAACTTACCCTACTATCAAGGCTATTTCAAAACTGACGATACAATTCGATAATAATCGTTCATACTGCTTGAGTAGTCATGTCAAAATAACTTTAGAGGTCACAATAACATTAGAGGTCACAATAGCCTTAGAGGTCACAATAACCTTAAAGGTCACAATTCAATAAAAATAAGTAATAAATACCTTTAACTTATAGATTATTTAAGCCTGACTCATTTTCAATAATATCACTAGGGTTTTCAATTGTAGTTATATTTGTACTATCTAATCCATTATATATGTGCACTTTCCCTTTAATTCAAATAAATAACAATATAATACACGTCGAGTTATTATTCATGTTACGCTATACAGCTTGCCATAAACATAAATCAATTATAATCATTCTTTAGAAGCGGAAATCAAATAAATAAAAAAACACTCCACGGGTATTATTAGGATAGATATCTGTTATATAAATCTCCTTGCATTTAAGATTTTCTTTCAGACTAAAGGGCTATACACACGTAGGGTTTTTTAGTCTTTCCATCAGATTTTTTGCTAAGCTCCTCCTACTTTTTCCACGAGAAAATAAGAAAAAACTATATAATAATTATTTATTTTAGTTGGTATCCAAGATACCTGTGGGTATAGACAGGTATCATGGATTCCAACTAAAATGAATAATAATTATATCATTTTTTCTTATATTCTCGTGGAAATAGTAGGAGGAGCTTAGCAAAAAGTCATGTGGAATGACTTAAAAAACCCTAAGTGTGTACGGCCCTTAACATACATCCCATGCAATGAAGTATTGAATATATTTTCTAAATATCACGATAACATCGACAGCTTTACTTCGCAGATTGTTGTTTCGTTAGTCCAAAGTTATCTCGTTTAAGAGGTTTAATCCGCCATAAATCGCAGGCTTATCCTTATCATATCCCTCTTTGCTCTGGTCCGACACAGCAGAGTCGCACCAAACTTTAGATCATACATCGCACGGTATCTCAAAATTCCATTTATTCATAACTATATAAGTCCTATGAATATACTTTATCAGAATTAATTAAATCTTTGTGAATGATATTAGAGTGAGAATTAAGATTTTGATGATATAGTATCAAAAGTTTGCAACTAACGGCATATTAATGTTGTTTATACATGAATTCCATGCATAATAATTATTATGTAAATGAAGACTGATCTATATGAATTCTGTAAATGAAAACTAAATTGAGTTCTTTAGGTCTGAAAGACTTTTATTAAATTTATGAACGATTTTATTAATAAAAAACATTTAATTTTGTAGCCAAAATATATATATGTCACGCGCGTTTGAGTGATCTGCAATATCGACCGATTTCGCTGCGCAATCTGTTGATCAACAGTTTGCGCAGCCATCGATCGATAGCGCAAACATCGATCGATTCCTGCGCGTTCGAATGATATGATTTTTTTAGTTTGTACATCAAATTGGCACATTTTATAACGTATATCAATCGATAGCGCAACCATCGATCGATTTCTGCGCGTTCGAATGATATGATTTTTTTAGTTTGTACCTAGATCAAATTGGCACATTTTATAGTGTATACTAAAAAAAATCATATCAATCGAACGCGCAGGAATCGATCGATGGCTGCCCTATCGATCGATTCCTGCGTGTTCGAATGATATGATTTTTTTTAGTTTGTAGTTCAAATTGGCACTTTTCATAGCGTATATCAATCGATAGCGCAACCATCGATCGATTTCTATTCGTTCGAATGATACAGGTTTTCTTTGTTTATTCATTTAATTAATTGTTTTGTTTTTATTATAAAAATACTTTTTTATATTTAATAAGTCGACCATCAGTCGATTGTTGCTCTATTAAATATAACAATTAGATGCATAAACTAACAAAATCCATATCATTCAAACGAGCAACAATCGACTGATGGTTGACTTATTAAATATAAAAAAAGTATTTTTCCAGTAAAAACAAAACGATTAATTAAATGAATAAACAAAGAAAACCTGTATCATTCGAACGAGCAGAAATCGGTCGATGGTTGCGCTATCGATTGATATACGTAATAAAATGTGCCAATTTGATGTACAAATTAAAAAAATCATATCATTCGAACGCGCAGGGATCGATCGATGGTTGCGCTATCGATCGATGGCTGCGCAAACTGTTGATCAACAGATTGCGCAGCGATATCGGTCGATAATGAAGATCACTCAAACGCGCGTGACATATACATACACAGTGGGGATACCTCCCTCCCCCTCTATAATATTGTGTTCGTGTTTCGTACGTACGTTACTCCTTTCAAAAATATGAGGGAAAGTCTTTGACTCGGTATACGGATTATAAAACTATATAAAATGATGTAAAGGCTATTATGTTAATAAATTGAGTAGAAATCAAACCTTATAGGAAGAAGAAAATAATTTCAGTAGCTTGAAAAATATATACTTTATCAAAACGAAAATAATTGGAAGTAACATATATGAATTTTTTATGGAAAATATTAGTTTCTTCATAACTCAGAGCCACTTCATAAATCAGGGACACTGATAGTTTTCTATGATTAAAATCTTCGAGAAAACTGTGCTCTTTGAAGGCTATAACTAGGACGAAATTTCATAACTCAAGTCCTTCATTACTAGAGTGCTTCATAACGAAAACTTCATAACTCAGGAGTTTTACTGTATTTAGTTTTTGTCACAGAAATAATATCACAACTGAAATAAGTAAGAATGTCCCACATTTCCACGTGTAGATTCTTCACATTCAGCAAATCCAATAGACGACAGGTAATATTTTATTGTTTCTCGATCTTGTGTCGGATGAAAGAGTCGTAAATCACGTTAACAATGGACACTACCTACTCGACTTCTTGTACAATTTGCGGAAGGTCCTTTTTTTATAGAAATTCAAGAGAAAAGTACACTTTAGAGAAAAGATAAATTGTTATATACGTATAGTTCATATTTCTGAATGATTTTACAAGTAGTTTGTATATTCTTGGAGAAAAATAGACAAACTTACGTTTAGATATTTTTTCTATAAGCATTATGGTCCTAATATCTGCAATATTGCTTCAACATTAAGAATTTTAAAACTGTGTTAAGAAAATTAATTCAACAATATTGGCAATATTGCAACAATAATGATAATTTTGGCAATATTAAAAAAAATTATTTCAATTTCAAATGAAATTTAATATATCTATTTTTTTTAATTTTAAACAAAAATTAATAATCAATGAAGATTAATAGTCTCACCATTACAAGAAGATTATGGTGAAATGAGGTGGTGGAATTTCAGTGAACCCAAATCTCAGTCGTTTATCTTTGGCAAATGTGTCTGGAAATGTTGGCGAAGATTAGGGCCCAAATCACAGTAAGTTGATCTTCCTCAGAGACCAACTATGGCCACCAAGTCACGTCCCCTTCTTAATGGCAACATTGTTAGTGTTATAAAAGACTTGAGAGCCACTGAGACCTCTGGAGAACGGATAAACCAAGTAATTATATTCTGTAGAATGGATACAGCAAGTAATTATATTCTGTAGAACGGATACAGCAAGTAATTATATTCCGTAGAATGGATACAGCAAGTAATTATATTCCGTAGAATGGATACAGCAAGTAATTATATTCTGTAGAACGGATACAGCAAGTAATTATATTCTGTAGAATGGATACAGCAAGTAATTATATTCTGTAGAACGGATAAACCAAGTAATTATATTCCGTAGAATGGATACAGAAAGTAATTATATTCCGTAGAATGGATACAGCAAGTAATTATATTCTGTAGAACGGATAAACCAAGTAATTATATTCCGTAGAATGGATACAGCAAGTAATTATATTCCGTTGAATGGATAAAGCAAGTAATTATATTCTGTAGAACGGATACAGCAAGTAATTATATTCTGTAGAATGGATACAGCAAGTAATTATATTCTGTAGAACGGATAAACCAAGTAATTATATTCTGTAGAACGGATAAACCAAGTAATTATATTCCGTAGAATGGATACAGCAAGTAATTATATTCCGTAGAATGGATACAGCAAGTAATTATATTCTGTAGAACGGATAAACCAAGTAATTATATTCCGTAGAATGGATACAGCAAGTAATTATATTCCGTAGAATGAATACAGCAAGTAATTACATTCTGTAGAATGAATACAACAAGTAATTATATTCTGTTGAATGGATACAGCAAGTAATTATATTCTGGAGAATGGATACAGCAAGTAATTATATTCTGGGGAATGGATACAGCAAGTAATTATATTCTGGAGAATGGATACAACAAGTAATTATATTCTGGGGAATGGATACAGCAAGTAATTATATTCTGGGGAATGGATACAGCAAGTAATTATATTCTGGAGAATGGATACAACAAGTAATTATATTCTGGAGAATGGATACAGCAAGTAATTGTATTCTGGAGAATGGATACAACAAGTAATTATATTCTGGAGAATGGATACAGCAAGTAATTACATTCTGTAGAATGGATACAACAAGTAATTATATTCTGGAGAATGGATACAACAAGTAATTATATTCTGGGGAATGGATACAGCAAGTAATTATATTCTGGGGAATGGATACAGCAAGTAATTATATTCTGGAGAATGGATACAACAAGTAATTATATTCTGGAGAATGGATACAGCAAGTAATTACATTCTGTAGAATGGATACAGCAAGTAATTATATTCTGGAGAATGGATACAGCAAGTAATTATATTCTGTAGAACGGCTATAGCAATTAATTACAATGGATGTTAAATTATTTAATTGTTTATCTCCGGAAGAATGAATGAATGACCCCCTGAAGATTAGTATTTAAATAAAACCTGATATAACTTAGAAAGTTAATAAAAGAACATTTAATTACTGTACTAAGTTTAAAAATGGAAGTTTCTTTCACTGCTGGAACTTACGTAATAAAAATATATATTTTAGTCATTAGAGATGATATTTCATAATTTCCATGATATAATATTTCGATTAATATTATCATTTTGTTCTCATTGATATATATTAGTTATATAATATTCTGTATGTATTTATCGAAATCATATAATATAAGATCATGACATCAATTGAAAGATTAAATATTCATTTCATCAAAAGTTGAGATGTGGAGGGAAGGGGGAGATCTAAATACCCCCTTAACTAATGAATACAAAAATGTAACCCATTGCAACATCAAATAAATATTTAAATCACAACATCTCCCACCATATAACTCTAATACATTTATTTAGGGCATTGCAGCAAGATGAATAAGAGAATCTTTTTATCTAGCAGAAGGGTCTGTTTTTCATAGAGAAGAATCATGGAAGCGTCAGGATGCTGCAACGCTTCATTTCATTACGTCTAACTTATTCAAATTTATTCTGGTTCCTAGCTGCATCCTGGGGCTTGATAAGTCCGTGATTTAGGGAAGAGGGGTGGCAAAACACTGAAATTATCTGAAAAAATATCCTGTCCGCGTCAACACAGAAATAATGTAAGGTTATAATAACTTTGAAATTTCATTGTGTTTATTACTTAATTATAATATAAGGAAAGTTACGAATTATCGGTCGGTTTCATCTCTTCGATCATATAAGAAAAAGCAATATTGTTGTAGATATTTAATCATTAATTTTAATTGGTATCTATGATACCCGAAGGTATTATGGATACCAATTAAAATGAAATTATTATATTGTTTTTTCTTATATAAACGATAATGTGAAACCGACCGATTACTCGTAACTTACCCTATTTATATTTGAAAGTTTATAACTTTTTTAAGATACCAAATATTCGAACCTTTGTTATATCATATTTATTTATTGTATTTGAAAGAATACATTTAAATTGTATTTCTATCATATTACCATAGTAATTTCTAAACCTTCTCCATTAATCCATAACTTTATTTGTTAAAACTTTAATGTTATTTTCAGTTAGGTAATGTGCTACTAAAATTTACACAAAGTTTAGTAGTCTAAATATTGAATATTTATTTAATCAGTGGATTATTTTAACTATATATTATTGAGCTTCCAGAAGATTATTAAAACAACCATTAATAATTATTATGAAGACAGTGTATATTTATATTAATGAACAACAGTTATTGTGTTAATCGTCAAAAAATATATACACTTTGAAATGAATTATTTCAAACATTCAATTTACGTTCAAAATATTATATAAACACTGTTGATTTTTAAAATAGAATATGGTTGTTCAATTAAGTGTTAAATAATGATTTTTTATTTATACACAAAGACAACAAGAGGGTACGTCCACAGTTTGCAAACAACGTTAACTCAGTTTTAAACGTATGCAACAGCACGCCCTGTTACTCGTTTTTAAGTAACCTTAGAGTGCAATCTTTCCGTATCTTTCCCACCGGTTTATTTTACACCTAAAAACACTATTTTTTAGTAAGAAGAGATCGTACGCGAAATTGGGTCCTCCTCGAATGACTAAATGGAAACTATGTAATAGATGAAGAGATATTGGTTTGTGATACCTTGCCTTATGAGTTTTTCAAGTTGAACCTTCATATGATTGTAAGTGGAAAATTCATACGATTGTGAGTGGAAAATGCATACGATTGTGAGTGGAAAATTCATATGATTGTTAGTGGAAAATTCATACGATTGTGAGGGGTAAATTCGTACGTTTGTAAATGGAAAATTCATACGATTGTGAGGGGTAAATTCGTACGTTTGTAAATGGAAAATTCATACGATTGTGAGTGGAAAATTCATACGATTGTGAGTGGAAAATTCATACGATTGTGAGTGGAAAATTCATACGATTGTGAGTGGAAAATTCATACGATTGTGAGTGGAAAATTCATACGATTGTGAGTGGAAAATTCATACGATTGTGAGTGGAAAATTCATACGATTGTGAGTGGAAAATTCATACGATTGTGAGTGGAAAATTCATACGATTGTGAGTGGAAAATTCATACGATTGTGAGTGGAAAATTCATACGATTGTGAGTGGAAAATTCATACGATTGTGAGTGGAAAATTCGTACGATTGTGAGTGGAAAATTCATACGATTGTGAGTGGAAAATTCATACGATTGTGAGTGGAAAATTCATACGATTGTGAGTGGAAAATTCATACGATTGTGAGTGGAAAATTCATACGATTGTGAGTGGAAAATTCATACGATTGTGAGTGGAAAATTCATACGATTGTGAGTGGAAAATTCATACGATTGTGAGTGGAAAATTCATACGATTGTGAGTGTAAAATTCATACGATTGTGAGTGGAAAATTCATACGATTGTGAGTGTAAAATTCATACGATTGTGAGTGGAAAATTCGTACGTTTGTGAGTGGAAAATTCGTACGTTTGTGAGTGGAAAATTCATACGTTTGTAAGTGGAAAATTCTTACGTTTGTAAGTGAAAAATTCGTACGTTTATAAGTGGAAAATTCGTACGTTTGTAAGTGGAAAATTCATACGTTTATAAGTGGAAAATTCGTACGTTTATAAGTGGAAAATTCGTACGTTAGTAAGTGGAAATTTCGTACTTTTGTAAGTGGAAAACTCATACGTTTGTAAGTGGGAAATTCGTACGTTTGTAAGTGGAAAATTCGTACGTTTGTAAGTGGAAAATTCATACGTTTGTAAGTGGAAAATTCATACGTTTATAAGTGGAAAATTCGTACGTTTATAAGTGGGAAATTCGTACGTTAGTAAGTGGAAATTTCGTACGTTTGTAAGTGGAAAATTCATACGTTTATAAGTGGAAAATTCGTACGTTTGTAAGTGGAAAATTCATACGTTTGTAAGTGGAAAATTCATACGTTTGTAAGTGGAAAATTCATTAGTTTATAAATGGAAAATTCATACGTTGTGGAATTGATATTTTTATGTTTAATCACACTAGGGTTTGTTCTAGAGATTAATTCAAGTTTTCTACACTAAGATTCATGAATTTAAATTGTAATTGAGAATTGCACATTTATTTAAATGGTTTATTTCTATTTTAGAGACATTTGTAAAGAGATAGAAAATAGTTTTATTGCCTTAAAACAATTAGATATATAATTTCTACCTAATTGGGCCGTAGTGGAATTAGAATAAACTCATTCTTTCAATCTAATCTAATAGTGTTTGTTGTAGTCATTTTCACTTCGGAAACTACAAAAACCTTTAATGGAATATAAATGTTTATTTCATTTTACTTTGCAAATGTAAAATGATATTGCAACATGCTAAAATGTTTAATGGAATAAAATGATTACTATGTTGGGTATTTTAGCTATTTCGTATGACTAAAACATATATGAATTTTTAAGTAAAATACTGTTAAAATGTAAAATATTGTAGAATACGTTTTCCAGTTTTCATACGGTTCCACATTTGCGATCATGTAACAAAAACTATTGTAATTATTATTTAACTTTGAATTTATCATTCAACATTTAGGAATAGAATTATAATATTTAAATAATTTCATCTCATAATATCGTAAATGCGTAACCGTCCAATAACTCAGAAGTTATCCTAATTTTGATTTACATATATTAACTAAGCTGTATATTTTAGAATTAAAACCGAACTAATGTCATTTTTCTCCCGTTTACTTGAGCTAAATAAAAGGATTTTTGTCAACAATTATTATGTCATGTTATTTATATGAGAACAGAGTGAATCAAATAATAAATGTTATTCATTCGTGGAATTATTGTTATTATAGCAATAATTTTTTGCGTTGTTCTTTCCCCGAAGCGCAACCGCTGTATAGAGTTACGCCGCAAAGAACTTAGTTAAGCGGCGACAGGAATTCCGTTCCGTAAAAACGAAGCCAGACATCCGAAACCTTAGAAGGCCTACCCCCTCAAAAATAACACTTCTATTTTGCTAACTGTATATTTTGTAGACTGGAAACATATGAATGCTGTGACTGTCTTTTAAAATACCTTTGACAGGAATTTTACAGGGTACAATTCTGTACTGTAAAATATTAAAAGTATTCAATATTGATATAAAACGAGGCAATTATTTGATATTTATTTGATACTAATATCCAAATTATTTATAAAATTTTGAGTTACTCATCCTACTTTTTAATGATTTCTACTTTCGATAATAATTTCCTACATTTGAAAACACTATGACAATTAAAATTTTCTTCTTTCATTATTCATTTTTCTTTCAAGTATTTTCAATTTATATAAAAAAAAAATCCGTAGATTACAATTCCATATTTCAAAACTAACGGGAAAACAAATAAATCAAAACTTTAAGCTTTTATTGAAATATCAAAAATAGATTTATCAATAATGTCTTATTGATAAATTCCCCAAAAGAAGAATATTAAACATATTTTCATGGGAAGTTTCTGCAATCAAATGTTTCGATGCCATATTTATGGTATCCAATTCATTGAGATATCGAATGGAATACAGGGGAATATTCTGCTTTAATTTGCTACTATATTATTTTCATCATGAAATATTTCAATTTTTTGAATTTTAATCATAATATTTTTCACGCAAATCATCACAAGTGTTTTTTGATTGATTTATGATTTGATAAATATAATATTTCAATGTTTTTGAACAATTTACCACATAATTTTTGAAAATTTTGAAGTTTTACAACAATCTTCCATTTTTGTAAATTTAATTACTTTTCCTTCTGAGTGATTCCTAATTTTGATGTAACTTCATTTATTTTATCTCTCAATATATTCATTTCTCTCACTCATTTCTCTCACTCATTTCTCTCACTCACTTCTCTCACTCACTTCTCTCACTCAATTCTCTCACTCACTTCTCTCACTCACTTCTCTCACTCACTTATCTCACTCACTTCTCTCACTCATTTCTTTCACTCAATTCTCTCACTCACTTCTCTCACTCACTTCTCTCACTCACTTCTCTCACTCATTTCTCTCACTCACTTCTCTCACTCACTTCTCTCACTCACTTCTCTCACTCATTTCTCTCACTCACTTCTCTCACTCACTTCTTTCACACACTTCTCTCACTCACTACTCTCACTCATTTCTCTCACTCACTTCTCTCACTCACTTCTCTCACACACTTTTCTCACTCACTTCTCTCACTCATTTCTCTCACTCATTTCTCTCACTCACTTCTCTCGCTCATTTCTCTCACTCACTTCTCTCACTCACTTCTCCCACTCATTTCTCTCATTCACTTCTCTCACTCACTTCTCCCACTCATTTCTCTCATTCACTTCTCTCACTCATTTCTGTCACACACTTCTCTCACTCACTTCTCTCACTCTCTTCTCTCACTCTCTTCTCTCACTCACTTCTCTCACTCACTTCTCTCACTCAATATTGGCTTAAGTTGTCAATAGGCGAAACTGACGATTCTGAAGCACCAGAAAAATGATCTGGTTGATAAATTGAGATTCAGAGTAACGGTGCACAGTTGTCGGTAAGTTGGTTATAATGGATGTCATGAATTAATCTGACCTTTAAAAATTACTGATTTGACCTACTATGACCTGTGATAACACCCACTTCCCGAGTACTGCGAGCTTAACGAACAGGTCGAGTACTAGTTCATATTATCTAATATAATAGGCACTAAATAATACCTTATTTTTCTGAGGATTTTAGAAAATGGTTAACAATTACCAAAGAAAAATACGTACTATTTAACTAAATATTCATGTTTCTATTTAATATTAATGTATTCAGATCTCCTGTAAATATTTTCCTGAAAAGGTGGGTAGCTACTGTTAACAAAGGTACAATAGAAGCTCTCTCCATTCACGATCACAAAAGCAGTTTCTAATTAGCCGATATCTCTGTAAAAAAAAGCTAATGATGTTTTCCATTGAAGGCATAAATGAGCTAATAATGTTTGGTGAATTCCATCGGGTTCACTTCATTATGCCGCTTGCCACGATTATTGGCATCCACAGTCATTAATAATGGTTCAGTGCTTTGCAAATGGACGTTAATTAATTTATTAGCTATGTATTATCCTCCATTTGTTGAAAGGATTGCAGTGCTACGTTGGAAATGTTAGTGGCAACTAAATTTGGAAGAGGGATTGTTGTTTTGTAACTAGTGTACGCTTGATGGAAAAATGACAGGATTTTTACTATATAAATATTAATGTTCACTGATGGTAGTTCATTTTTTTTAATATTATTATTATCCGTGACTCCGCTTTTACTACAATATTTTCAACTGAATAAAATATAATAATTGAAACTATTTATTGAACTTATATCAGAATTTCATACCCATGCTATCAGCTGCTTGTCAAGCGTATTATTAGGTTAGTGTGATGGACAGACAGATAGAATATTGATTCGTATTTATTTAAAACCGGAAATTTCGTTCTGCCATATGGGAGTAATATAAATTAGATTTTAATTATTTTAAATATTTTTTTACTGTAATACTAATTGAGGCTATTTCATAATATATTAACTAAGTTTGTAATTGATTTTTTCCTAAATATTTTATCATAAATAAAAAATTTGAGGATCTGAGATTCCACGTTGCCGATTAGGTATTTGACTTTTTTTAAATAATTATATAACTATTCTTATATATTCGACAATTTTAGAAACATGGAAAGAAGAGTTTTCATTTTCCAATGAGACTTTCTTCTGAAGCAGCAATAAGTATGGTAATTGCCTTTAAGCATAAATTAAAACCTATTCAATTCATTATATTTTACCAGGCTATAATACCATATATCTTAAACGATTAACATCGCAATTAATTGCAGTTAGATAAGATATATCTTGAGCACTGGGCTATATATAGCTCTAAGATAAATAGATTTAGCAAATACTACATTGTTATCTAACGCACCAAGCAACCTTGACACATTCTGTCAACATGGGCACTAGAGGGTTAGATGGGCAAGAGATGGCAGACTGAAAAGTATCCTAGAAGTTACATGGGGATAATGTGGTTTTGTACATTGGGAGAAGGTTGGTTCACTGTGGCGAATCCATCCCATTGAATTGTCATATTTGCCCAATCTGTTTGATAAGATTATTTGTGAACAAACAAAACGTAAAATTAAAATTATTTGAATTGCTGATAAGATACATAATTAGTTTATAATAAAGATATATTCAATAAAAAAAGACTACTAATCTTAAGTTCTCCTGATTCTTTAATAAATTTTACCAGCCGAAAAAAATTAACTTTCAAAATTTTCTAACTAAAAATTTATAAAAAGAATTTTTTGGTCATTATTTTCTAATCAGAAATGTTTCCTTCAGAATTTTTCCATACTAAAGTATTCTTTACCAATTTTTTCATACAAAATATTATTTTCAATATTTATTCGTACCAGAATTTTTCTTACAAATAAAATACATGATGCTATAAAAATCAATAGTAGGAAAATGAAAATGTTATTTTCTTAAAGATTTATTATTCAAAAATTAATATTATATTTTCATTGTATAGAAGCAGAATGATAAATAGTGTTCTTGCGAGAAAAATACTTATACAAAAGTAACTACATGTAGTTTAAATCTACTCTTAAAAACGTCACTACATGTTGTTTTTACACCTGCATGTTATTTATTATAACGCACATGTAATTAAAGCTCTTACATGTTAGGGCTATTGAAGATTTTTTATTTTATAAAGTTTCAATTGTTGCACATTTAATTTAATTAGAAAATTTTTAAGATAATTTTTTTAATGAATTAATTAATTCGATAATACCCGAAAAATATATATTAAATTTTTCAATAATTTATTAAATAACTTAACCGTTATCGGTCTGTTCCACATTTCCAATCATGTAAAAAAAAATTATTATTATTATTTAACTTTTTTTTATTTAGGAACACTGATAATTACAGGTATCATGGATACGAGACATGATTGAACTATGAAGCCATCCGGTAACTTGAAACTATTGTATCTGAGATACTGTGGATAAAATATTTCATACCTTAAAAATTTTCTTACGGTGTTATTTGAATTGCAAAGATGATTAGTAAGCTATCTAACATTTAGATTTAAAATAAATATATTTCTGAATTAGATGGCATTCTATATCATCAGTGTGCTATTTGTGCATAACAGACTAATACAATTTATTTCATCTTGTTTTATGAATAGGAATATCGAGAAAATTTATCACTTTTCCATTAACAATTTTCCATACTTAAAATACTGTATTAACTGATATAATACCCAAATGGTAGATAGCGCACTAATCCTTTTCACAATATCACAACCTAAACCACATTGTAAATCATCAAAGAGTTATATATATATACACCAGCAATAATGAACAGAGCTTCAAGAAGTCAACCACACACTGTAATATATATCAACACTGTAATATATATCAATAACCTTATTAACCATCAATAATTAACACTTCACGATACTAGAGAGTAGAGGAAGGGGGGGGGGGGTGAATTGAACAATAATTGAGTGAATACACAGAAAGAAAGTTATGTTTTGTGGAGGAAGAAAAAAGTTAACCACTTAATGCCGTAAGACGACATGTGTGTCTCCTTTTAAATGATTTATTTGTCGAGGTTTTTTGAGATATTTTCTTTAAAAAACAGGATGAACATATGTGTGCTCTTACATTAAAATAAACACAATTTTGAATTTCTATTAAGAGTTTGTGGAAAAAAATTAATTTTTTCCCTTTACCTATTTATTATTAGAATAACACAAGATTTCTCATTTTTAAGGGTATAAAGTGTTAATCTTCTATGGCCCCACCTTATCTTTCCTTCTGGGTAGGAAAATATCAACGTAACAATATATTTCAAATATTTTTTTTATATGAGTTTTAAATAGCGTATCCAAGATACGATGCATCGCATATTGTTCGATGTTCCACTGAAATCACTGCGTATCACAGATACAGTAGTATCTTCAATACGTATCTTATATAAAAAAATGATATATATGTATATATATAGGGATTTAATAAGTTTTCATGTTTAAAAAATTAAATAAATAAATTAAATTAAATAGAAGCGGTTCATAAAAGTTAATTTTGTTCTGTTTGGATTCAGTAACTATTTATTAAATTTTATAGGTTTTTAATTTCGAATTACCTGCGTTGAAATAATTTAGGAACAAAATGTTGATATGTACGAAACTTGATAATAAATAATGCATTGAGTGATAAATTAAAATTAAATAACTTTAAACTATTTTGAATAATAATTGTAGAGCATATTTGGAAAAGGAACTATCTAACAATTGTGAGTAGGGGTATAAATGGTTATCAAAATTGTTTATAAGGACTATATAATATTTATATTTAAAATAACAAAATTGTAGGCAAACGTAATTTCCATAGAAATTTTTCCTAGATATAAGGGGAAAAATTCAATTACCAAATGTAAATTTAATGCCTGATGAAAATATTAACAGGTTATTGTTAAAAAAATCTTCTACATTTTTTGTGGAGAAAAACGCTGTTTAGATTTTTTATTTTTATTTTGATGCGTTTTATTTAATAATAACCTATTTAAATATTCGACAGGTAATTAATTCACATCTGGAAATTGAAGCTTTACCCTATAGCGTTTGGAGATTATATGAAAAAATATATTGATTTCTTTAAACTTTTCCAAACATGCATCAAAAAATCGTATTTATGTTTATTTTCATTGTTTGGAGATCTAATTTCATGGCACAAATACAAAAACTTTCAATAGGTATACCAAACATCAATTAGGTTTCTAAGATTAATGACTGAGGGAACATATTATACTTTTTGTATATAACCTGTACATTATTTATAAAAGAGATAGGTTCCTTTTTATCTCAGTACGCGGTACAAAAAGATAGTGATAGTTACTTTAGTGATAGGTGATAGGTTTGAAGAGACAAAGGAACCTCCGTTTGTCTGCATCGCAGCTGGATGTTCTCCTGTAAAAAAAAAATTAAAGGGACTGAAAAAGTGAAATGGCGCCTCATAAAAAGAGTGTATGACAAGCTGGTGTACTAACTTCGTAGTGTTCATAAGATTCTTTACTATTTAAAGGTGGTATACATTCTTTATTTAAAAGTGGTATACATTTTATACCACCTGTGGTATACAGCTTTTAAAATATTGATCACAAATTCAACAAGGGAACAGAAATTGAAATAATAGTATCGATATCTTATATAAAATTTTCAAGAAATAATTATTTCTAGTATTATGTTTTGAAACTATTTAATTTAGAAAAAAAATAGTTTGGATAAAATTAAATAGGAAAAAAATTGAGATATGAATAAGTAATTCATTTTTTTTTTGTTACTGTATAGTATATTTTTTCTGTTGAATGTTTGTAGAGCAGAGTACAATAAGATGACAAATAGAATATAAAATCTGCCCAAAGCATTACCTTCTGCAATTTACGAAGGTAATACAAGAAATAAAATACATAAATTAAACATTGTAATGAAAAAGTTAAATCTCACCATCAAGAACATGTAGAGTCACTACTGCGGCCTCCAAACCATCGGGTTTGCAGATGAAAAGTCCCGTATCGGTGGACTGGGCGTTTTGTAGGAGTAAGAAACTGGTGGTTGTCTCCCCCCGCTCTTCCACCACACTCACCCCACCTCTGCTGCTGGTGTAGCTAATCGTCTGGGGGAAGTAAATACAATAATAATTATAGTCAATTTTTAATATAAGTCTAGGGAAACTGTGACCATGAATTCACTGATCCTATTTTTTAATGTGAATTTATATTTAAAAAAATAATCAATGAAATATTTTAATCAATGAAATATTTCTAACAGACAATGCCCAAAGAGCATTGTTTATGGGCTAAAGAATAATTTTAAGAAATTTACGAAATTTGAAAAATTTCGATAATTTTATATTGACCGATGAAGAATGAAATATAATTAAAATATCGGTTGATAGATACATCGGTCGAAAGAGAAATAACGGTTGACAGAAATATAGATCGATAGAGAAATATCGGTCGATAGAAATATATCGGTTGATAGAAATAACGGTTTATAGAAAATATCGGTCTCTAGAGAAATATCGGTCTCTAGAGAAATATCGGTCGATAAAAATATCGGTCGATAGAGAAATATCGATTGATAGAGGAATATCGGTCGATAGAGAAGTATCGGACGATAAAAATATCGATCGATAGAGATATCGGTCGATAAAAATGTCGATCAATAGAAATATCAGTCGTGAGAGTATATCTGTCGACAGAAATATAGGTTGCAAATGTTCATTTCTAACATGTTCTGCACTGAAACATGAATGTCAGTGCCGCGAAACATGATATAGCATGCACCAACATAAAATAGTGCAATGTTTGATAAATATTTAAAACTATGAAAAGTTCTATTTATGATAGAAATTTGGAATTTCCAATAAATAATATCAATATTAAAAAATATTGGATAATAATTTTAAATCAAACATAAATTAAGAATTTATAAGATACTTTAACTCAAAACAATTAATGCATTTTAATGTAAATTTTAACTAAGGTTATCATTTTTCTCCACGAAAATTAATGACATATTTAGCATGATTGAAAATATAAAAATTAATTTTAATATTTATATTAACGACTGCGAATATAAATGGATATTCGAAATAAATGGTATATAAAATATTTTTAATCAAATTATAACGAATTAAACAACTTAAATGAATGGAATATCAGCTGATATACCTATTTGGGGATTTTATTTCTTCTATTTCAATCATTGAAATTGATCGATGTATAGCTAAATATCATTTTTTTCATAATGTGATAATTTATTTGAAAAATATTTGTAATTTGTAGTTATTTATAAATGTATCTTATTTTCTTATTTAATAATTTCTCATGTATATACAGTATTCTACACAAATTGATGACGTCACGGGACGGAAAATTATTCTTTACTGGTACCTAATTATTATGAAATGTAATGGAAAATGGGTTGAATATGACCCCAAAAAATATTAAATATCATTAAATATTGAATAATATAGGTATATATGCACGTTACTGTGCATTTTGTACGGGCACCCACTAGTAATATTGAAATTATATATATTGCTATTCGTTAATAGTGATTAGAAAGGCAAATTGAGTTTAAAATTGAAATGTTTTATGTGATATAAATTTATTAAATTTTATTAGTGAACTCCGTAGATTTATTTTGGCAATTCTCTTTTGAATCTTCCAAATTTTCACTATAGTCGATTTGAAACGTTAAAACTTCGATTAATTTTCAGAAATTGATGTCAATGTAATATATGAATTATAAAATTAATTCCCTTTAGATAGAGAAATAAATTAAAGATTATTTAGAAAGATTTTTTCAAATTAAAAAAATTGTCCTTAAACAAATTTTCCAAAATTATGACAGTTCTTTATAAATTCACTTTTCTCTCAATGTATTCAATAAAGTTTTTAATATATTTAATTTTTTAACGGTTTGAGTTTCTTTAACTCGATAAATAAGTCCAAAAACAATTTTTCAATATTATTCAGGTTTTCAATAAATTCACTATACTCTAAATAAATTCATTATAGCCTTAATATTATTCAATATATTCTATTTCTCTATGGTTCGGTTCTCAGGAAGTGATATGGTATTTTGTAATTGAAGATGTGAAAACGGTCGATAACTTGGAACTTACCCTATATTTTAACTACTGTGCGATACGATAATTAATTATGTGTTACTAGACATATAAAAAAACTCTATCGTATAATAGTTGAAGTAATTATCGAAACAAGGTCAGGAAACACGAATCAATCTCTTTACATAATTAACTAATCAAATATACAATAGGAATCATAATATGCTTTAGCAGCATACGTAATATTCACTAATATGAATATCACTGTAATCTCAAATTGAAGTGTCAAATATCTCAATAAAAATCTCGTGCCCTCTAATCTCAGAACATTTCCATATATATTGAATCAAAATTCTCATTTCATAATTTCATTATGGAGCTAACAGAGTCCCATTGAAGACTGGATGTTTCTAAATGAATTCAGAGCATATGGAGAGCAGCATAAAATAACCGAAACTTCAGTGATAAGGCATCAGTGGCTGCATACAAATGATACTTCCTAGCCCGGTCACACTTTGATATGACTGATATAAATTCTTAGAGGCACGGCTACAGAATCGGAGAGAGCATATCTTCAACAGGGGGTTCTTTTTTAAAGTACTTTAGGAGTGATGCTGTGCAGGGTTAATGGAAATTTGGGGCTTGGAAGTTATTTTCTGAGGTAACTAATGTTTCATAAGAGAATGAGTTAGATTATGTGGAAAATGATCTAACTTTTTAAACTTCACTTTGTAAGATTGCAAGGTTGTTAATCTTAACTTTAATAAGAAGAGACTAAAGAATATGCTAAATGTCCTCTGCACTTTAAATTTATTTACTCTATTCATTAGGAATAACATTACTGGGTATAAAACTGCAAAATATTTCAAATTTGTTTCGATATTTTTATCACAATGTGAATTTAAGGGGACTCAATGACTTTTCGGAACTTTTTTTATTAATAATGATAGAAATTTGAAACTTCACATACGTTTGTATCATGGCCCATGCAGAAATTCTTATTTAGGAATTTTTTTTACGACCCCTCCTTTCCCCCCAACCCCCTAAAAACCCTCCCTGGGGGTACTTCGTAAAGCTTGAAATTCAACCAAAAGAGATCCTAAGACATTTTCACATAATTGCTATTTTTTTTTTTTGCCTTCAGTTTTTTAATATTTTGAAAAATGAAAAAAAATGAAAAAAATACATAAAATCTTTTATTTTATTTTTAAAAAAGTCTATACGCATAAAATGGATGAAATAGCAAATTTAGCTTATGTATCACTGATCATTTTACATTTTTCATATTTTATCTATGTTACCTAGAACCATAGAAATAGGCGCTTGAAGTTGAACAAAAGCAACTTTTCACAACAGGGTCATAATGTCCTCTAAAGAAATCACTCCCATTTACGTTTGTTAGCGTGTAGTTCACCATCAGAGCATCAGATCTTCCTGAAATTTTGTGTATATCTTCTCTACACTATCTATATTCTTTCATATTGGAACATATAAAAAAGGGGAAAGAAATCATTTTTTTTTCATTGAGTCCCCTTAAGTTGTGCTGGTGAGTGTCGCACTAAGTGACTTTTTAAGCAAAGAAAAGGTATTAAATATTTCTGAAAAATTCTAAACCATAATAAAGATGATAGACAAATCATAAATGGCTATCAAATCCGTTAACTAAATAGTATTACCCAAAAACACGTTAGATACCTAAATACCTAAATACCATTAAATATACGATAAAACGAGATAGAGTTCGTATCGTTTCCTTGTTCTTCTATTTAATATTAATAATAGAACGTTTCTTATATAATTAATTACGATGTAAATAATTGATCACTTTCTTTTCTGTTTACTGTGATATGTTATGTAACCAGTGTAGAGTTTTATTTTTATTTTCTAATTTTCGTCATATCTCGAAAAGTACTTCAATTTTCAAAAAATGGTTAACGCGGTAATTTTATAGTTCAAAGTCTCGAGGTCTAGCCGTTTGTGAGTAATATTGCCCCAAGTAACACACAGACACACACACACACACACACAGACACACACACACACAGACACACACACACAGATGTAGCGTTTTATATATTATAGATAATGATAAAGATTGTTGAAGAAATTAAAAATATTACAAGTCCGATCACATAAAAAAGATATACAAATCTTAGAAATTCAAACCAATACATACAAATAAATAATATCCTCAAGCACATTATAGTAGCTAGAAGATATTCAGGCAATTAGATAGATAAAAATATTAATCCCCAATAAGTATATTTATTCACCTCGTTGTTATGGTACCAGGTAATTGCCTCAGGTGGGAAAGGTGCGTGGTGAACTATACAAGTCAGGTTGATCATACTCGCCCTGTTGACGAACAGGTCTGGGGAGCCCAAGATCTCAACTGTTGGTTCTGAAGAAGGATAACAATAACAGTAAATTCGATTATAAATAATTATAAATTCGATTAGTAATATACACATGTCGTCAAAAATAACGGTATTTTCAATGAATTAATTTCATGGTTAATTTGTTAATTGAATTATCGGTATATCAAAAAATGATATATTAATAAATGATCATGGTTTTTGACGGCACGCGTACACTAGTTTATGTAATAATAATTACCTTTAGCTCCCCTCTTACTCTAGTTCAATTAAGTTATTGAAATCATTTATTGAATTAATATCATAATAATTTCATACCCATGCTACCAACTGATTGCTAAGCGTATTATTAGGTATCATACATGTCACTTATTTAAAAAATTATTTACATTTGCCATGTCTTCATTCTTGAAATTATTATTATGTAAGAATAGTATAACAACAATTATCTAGGTTCAATTTAAAGATAATAAAAGTATATCATGTTATAATCTTAGTTTTTTCATGTAGAAATATCAAACATTTACTTGGATCAAAGTTCATCAGAATATAGTATTGACAATCTTAATAACAAACCGTAGATAAGATCTAAATAGAATAATTTCTTAAAGTTTAGAAATAACCACATTTACCAAAGGTAAATAAGCCAATGATTGCGTAAGATTATTTCAATTTTTCTTTCTCAAAGTTTTCGTTTGCCAAGAAGGAAAAGTTCCCGAGTCTTCCCATTTGGTTAATACGAAAAGTCGAAAGCAAATCATAAACTCACCAACAACATTGAGCGTAACTGTGAAAGTCCGGATGGGTTTCGTCGCTATCTGGCATTCATAGTTTCCTTGATCTCGTAGCTGAACGGACTTGATTCGAACGGTCCATTCGGAGCTGCCTTCCGTGTGAATGGCTTCGAACCTCAGGTCTGAAGTGTATGTGTACCTCCCCACTATCAGAATACGGAGATCTCTGCTTCGTATCCATGATACCTTCAATGGAGAATCTTGTTACATTCAATTTGTTTTAGTATTCATTGGCGGTGTGATAAAAAGATCACAGGAGGATTAGAGAATAGCGGAAACAGTGTAGATCATTCAATACAATTTCGATATTTCAATGAAATAAATAATGCTTCTTGTGCACAATGAATAAAACAATATGGCCATTATGAATATTAAAATAGTATATAACATTTCTATTATTTTCCCTTATTATTTTCTGCTTATTATTTAATACTACTGAATTCAAAAGAAAAAAATGAACTGAAAGTTATTCATGAAATAATATTTGATTATATCATTGATGATTTATTGATTCTCAGAAAAATGTACCTTCTTCGAAGCCAAATTGATTTACAATTCGAATTTAAAAAGAAAGAAAATTCTTCACCGTATAATCCTTAGTTCCAGGGATGCAATATTTTAAATAAATAATTATAGACTTTCCTCAAATAGATTTCTTTTTTACTCTCTGATAATAAATAAAAGTTTTCAATTAAACCTCACAGTGAGAATGGAAAGAAACATCAATAAATAACATATAAAAAAATAGAATTAAATTTCCTCTTCGAAAATCGAACTCCTGATCTATAAACTATACTTTAAAAACACTATATTTTATACCGAATTCAATCTCAAGACTGAAACGTGAGCCACAATAGTCGAAGAGTGGGTCCACATAGATCAATCAGCTCTAAAATTCATTTTGTTGCGTTATCTGTGCCTACTTTCCGCTTACTGTAAGTGTCAAGTGAATTCTCGTACACTTTTCTACGAGATTCACTTACCGACTTATCTGTCTTGGCCGCATGTACAATGCAGGTAAGGGTTGCAGTCTTGCCTAAGTAGGCAGTGTGGGTGGGCTTCATACTAGAGTCGAAATAGCTCTCCTCGAACATCGGGTTGTTGTGTTTGCTGTCCATGCCGAGAATTATGTCATTAGCTGAGCCTGAGACTATCTCCAGTGGTCTGATTGTTATTGTTGGCATGGGGGTGGATATGGTTGTCAGATTTGTAGCTGACGTGTCCGACGACTCAGTGTTCGACAGCACCATCTCTGGTACGGTCCAAGAGGCTAACGTTTGTTGCAGTAGAACTGTCAAGATCGTCAAATCTGTTGGAGAGAAAAAATTGGGTGGTCAATATACTGATTATTTATTTATTGAACATAAAGTACCCTCTACATTAGTTTCAGTACCGAGGCCACCCCGAACTTTTAAAAAAATTGTAGTCAAACTTTAAATAAGGAAATTTTGGTTTGTAACAAAGCTCTCAAACCCTAAAAATCTATTATAATAAAGCTGACCTAGATAGTAACAACAGTCTTTCCTCTTTATACAATTTCAATAGAGGTGAAATATTAAAGACATGAAATTGTGGGAATAAGAAAGTCCATATAGCTTTCTTAGACATATAACTAATATTTTCGACCGGAAATATATGGAGCTCCATTACGAATATATGAAAATTTCTCACTATCAAAGCAAAAGGATATTTATCAAGCAAATAATAAATATATGTGATATATTATGCAGCAACAATAAAGTGAAGAAACTGCAGAGGGTATTGAAGATAATCTTTGCATCCTACCTTCCATACCGTCCTTTTCCACCTCCCATTCCATTCCTTTTCCACCACTAATACCATCCTTTTCCACCTCTCATAACATCCCTTTCCATCTCTCATACCATCCCTTTCCATCTCTCATACCATCCCTTTCCATCTCTCATACCATCCCTTTCCATCTCTCATACCATCCCTTTCCATCTCTCATACCATCCCTTTCCATCTCTCATACCATCCCCTTCCACCAACAAATTAAAAAAAACATTTTCTCATGAACAAACAAACACAATCATGGGGCTATAAGTACATAGAGCCACTATATTGCGAAATGGTAACTCAACTCATGATTAAAAACTCTTCAATAAATATCTCCAATAACGAGTTATTCGATAGAAGCGAATCAATAAGAGTTAGATGCAGTAAATTAACTAACAGTGGATGTTACATGACTCTCAACTATAATTACAGGCCAAAACCATCCACCTTCCCTCCCATCCCTCCTCCTCCATGTTTCACTTCCACCCACCCCTTCTCCACTGTCTTCCTCTTCCACTTATCCCTCCTCCTCCTCCACTATCTTCCTCTTCCACTTATCCCTCCTCCTCCTTCTTTCTTTAAGCCCACCCCTCCATCTCCATTTCAGTCCTCCACCCCGTCCATCTATCTTTCGCCTTCATTATTTATGCTGAGTCAGGGAGAACTCTTATTACAAGATTTTAAGCAAGATGGACAATTTTTGACTTGAAATGACCGCTGATTAAAGGCGTACCCGATCCTTAGATTCATTATCCAAATAGAATTATTGCGGTCAGTCAGCAACATGATTATGTCTCTCTATTGATTAGTCCTTGAGATTATTATAATCATTTGAACTTAATAATCAATTGAAACTATTGGATGCACTATAATTTGTAATGAATAATATAACGGGACAATTATTCAGCCTGTCGTCAAAACTCTTTTCGGAAATTAGAAAATAGATTATGACTGAAATGTTTACATAATTATTCACCGAGGCTAAATATTTTGTGATAACAATTTCAACAATCACTGTCTAATATGAATATTTTTGAATAAAAAAACGTTAAAAAACTTTGAAAGTCCAAACTAAATCATATTGATAATGTGTAGGGTAATTTATCACATAGTTCCAAAAAAGTATTATATAATATTTACCATTTAGCTTCTATTTAAAATGGTATTGGCGATGCCTGCAGGTACCATGAATAACATTTATCCTAGCATAAAATTTCATATATGATCGAAACTGCGAAATCGCCCAATAACTTGGAACTTACCAAAATATATATACAGTTCAATATTCAGTGTATAATGATAAAATATTGTTATGTGATTAAACTTTATGGTCTACTGAACGAATGTGGCCTAGACCAAAGAAGCCCAAAATCTGGTCAGAAAATATGTAATCAGAAGATCGTTCTTTATTGTACATTATTGTAAATTTTATTGTGATTTATCATATTTCACTGGAATCTGTCTGACAAATCACTATACATGATTTAAATCTTTGATTATATTTACTTAGATTTTCTATGTAAACCTCATGTAAAAGAAATTCTTACACAGATAAAAAATTATGGCTGACCCATAGAAGAACTAGAACAGGCACTCGTAGAGCGCATACCTAAGCCACCGCTACATTTTTTGTTTATTTTTTATTTTTTCGTGACTTGACCCAATCGCTCCCAAAATTTAATCAAACGGCTCCTGAATAATGAACAATCGTACCATCAAATTACAGGCAATTTGGTTGACTACTTTTCAAGCTATGTGATTAACCAGATTACAAAGAATAAATATATAAATATTGCTTATCAAAACTAGATAAAATATAATAAAAGTAATAATATGCAAGGTAACAATAAGATTCCATGGAAACCGTAAACATCTCTCTTGGTTCGTTAGAATGAAGTAAATAAACTAGCCAACAAGATAGAAAATGCCTACTGATATTAATTTTAACTTCTAAATCATCTGCAGGCATTTAATTAAAAAATAGTTTCTTCTATAAAAATTCTATGTGAGAAGTGATTTTGATTTTTCATTGAAATAGGTTTTTTCACCTACTCAGATATTATATAATGAGGTACAGGTTACAGAACAGCTATTAGACTCTATTTTTTTAAAAAAGTCTTCGATAGAAAAATATGCCGTTGATGCACAAAAGTACAAATAATATTCCACTGTGGATGAACTCTCTTACGATGAAATGAATAATACAGTCAATATTTAAAATATGTAAATAATATCGAAAATAAGGCGAGGAATAATCGCCTTATATTTTTAGAATTATATCTGTTTATCAAATCCATGATACATTTTTAGTAAATATTACACCTGTTTATTGTATCCATGATACTTTTTCAGTAAATATTACACCTGATTATTGTATCCACGATACATTTTAGTAAATATTACACCTGTATATTGTATCCATGATACATTTTTAGTAAATATTACACCTGATTATTGTATCCATGATACATTTTTAGTAAATATTACAACTGTTTATTGTATCCATGATACTTTTCAGTAAATATTACACCTGATTATTGTATCCATGATACATTTTAGTAAATATCACACCTGTATATTGTATCCATGATACATTTTTAGTAAATATTACACCTGATTATTGTATCCATGATACATTTTAGTAAATATCACACCTGTATATTGTATCCATGATACATTTTTAGTAAATATTACACCTGATTATTGTATCCATGATACATTTTTAGTAAATATTACAACTGTTTATTGTATCCATGATACTTTTTCAGTAAATATTACACCTGATTATTGTATCCATGATACATTTTAGTAAATATTACACCTGTATATTGTATCCATGATACATTTTTAGTAAATATTACACCTGATTATTGTATACATGATACATTTTTAGTAAATATTACACCTGTTTATTGTATCCATGACACATATCTAGAAAATATTACATATATTTATTGTATCCATATGCATTTAAACTTAATATTATACATGTGTATTGTACCCATGATACATTTAAAGCAAATACACCTGCTTATTATATCTTTGACACATTCTTAGCAAATACAAAACCAGGTTTATTGTATCCCTGACACAATACTTTCCCAGGGTTAGATAAATGGGAAAAAGCAGCATGCTATCACAGTGGTGTATCTCGATATCCTTTCAGGGGTTTCTCCAGAAGAAACTAATGTCATAGAGCAATATGAATGCAGTGGAGTCTTTCATAGAAACATGAAAGAATGTGATTTATCATGAGGAAGGTTTATATTTAAAAGATATAAGTTTGCTTGTTTCCAATACTATTCTGAATAATTATGTAACTTAAAAGTGGAAGTAGTATGAAATGCTTATAATATTATTATTCATACTACAAATAAATGTTATTTTATTCATTCTAACTTAACGTATTCCCATTAAAATAAAATAATTATAAACTCATTTTCAAGAAAAAAAATCTGAAACGGAATAACTCCATCCAATTATAATTTTATATAAAACTAGTATAGTACCTGTTTTCCATTTATTGAGAATTCAAATAATAATTAAATGTTTGTGGGTTAAATTGGTTAAACTAACATTCTGTCAATAATTTGTGCTTCCACATGTTATAATCATTTTATTAAGAAAATCAAATTGAAGGTAAAAACAAGTAATTTGCTGCAGTATCATAGATACGGGTCACACTAATATTAATAAATCAAACATAATTTTGTTGATACTGCGATTCCATAGAGTTATGATAAGCTACACTAGAGAGAGGTAGTGATGCAGCGATTGCAGGACGCTGAAAACCTTATTTTGTTTCAGTTACTCCATTGAAATGACGCCAGATTGCCAGTTAAGTGACCCCAAAATATGGAATTAATCGTCCTTCTAGACACGATATTATTTTGGCCACTGGTTCACCACTTGTGCGATTCAATGACACTCTGTATCAATAATACTGGGGCAAATAATATTAGTTTTTACTTCTAATTCAATTTTCTAAATAAAATTGTGACACAAGTACTTTATGAGGCGCTGTTGATAGAATGACTGTTTAAAGGTTCGTTTTCCATGCAGCGATTGTTGCGATCATTGGTCAGCGATGATCGCCTGGAAATAGGAATACATTGAATTAGAGTTTAGCGATAATCGCTCATTGCAAAACGGCCCCATAAGAATAGCATCGAAGTAGTGCTCAGCGAAATTGTTGGGCGATGATTACTGAGCAATAATCGTCACAATCGCTGCATGCAAAACGAAACTTAACTCATTTTGTGACGGACAGACCATCCAACTGACACGTCATATCTTATAATATATTAGACAATCATTCATTTATTAACACACTGAATTTATATATTAGTAATTAAATACCTCTTTATCTAATATCAGTAACATTACTTAACTTTATTACATCCTATCCAAGTGACGCAATATAACGTTTCTCTCAACAGATGTTACTTGGCAGACTCCATAAAAAAGACATATAATATTAAGATAAGATATATATTATATATTATTTAACAATTGAAATGTAAAGATAGGACGATATTTATAATTAAAAACAAGAAGAGTATAATCTTCACAGTAGATGAACATATAAAAAAATACATAAAATTTTTGATAATATATTTGGCAATTTCTTTATAAAAAATACTGATATTTTGTAATAATAAACTTCAGTAGATATAAAAGTATCTCCTAATTGATATATAACTCATATTTTTAATACATTTAATAGTTTCATCACATATCTTTAATATTTTCTCTGCTATAAATATCTGCAATAACTTTTAATCCTTCTCATATACACTTTTTTTTTTTTGGCCTGAAATGTTCAATTCAGAACTTCATGTACCTAGGCTTGAATGAATTATTTTGTTCAATAAAGTTTATTTATTTTATTAAGAATATGGAAAAGGTGCATAATAATTATTATATAATTGTAATTAATTCAGCGGATTAAATAACATTTTGACTCACATGTGTATTGTAGGGTAAACCAAATTCACAGAAAAGAACGTATGCTATTAGATTCTATCCTAGATTACAGCTTCACTTTGTATGTTTTCCCATGTTAAAATTGTATTTAAAATAAGCAGATATAAACATTGTTACTTCAATTAACATTATGCTGCACTACTTATCTATGATTCGTTAATAATTTTTTTAAATTCCCATTACTGCAATATGTACTGATGAACACAGTGAATTAATATCATGCACTATGTGATTCATTTACATTGTGATTAATTTGTGACTCTGGATCGACTGACACGGTTTCTTTTATTAAAGTATATAGTATATAGTATATTAGTGTATACTAGTATGTAATATGTGCCAGCTGATTGAAAAAAGCTGATTGCTGAAAGGAGAAATCACATTAAAAAAGTATTTTATTTATCGCTGAAACACCAAACGAGACGCTTTTTTTCCGTGGTGTTAGAAACGCAAGTGTGAATCGCGCCTAATGGAGTATAGATTGATATAAAGGATACCAGCAGGTATCATGGATACAAATATTAATTAAATTATTATATTAGTTAGTTTGATCAAAATTGTGACATCGTCTGATAAATTGGAACTACACGAACTCATTTATTTTCAATTAATTATTCGAATCGCCCCTCACCCCAATATTGCTATCAATAACTGAAATAATAATAATAATTATTTTCACAGACACACCTCAACTGACACGAAACATTAGAAATAATCAATGTGAAAAAATATTGACTTATTGATGCTATTAGCTTTAGAATGAGTTATATATTCATGCACTAACATAGTGTGGCATGGACATTTTTTAACATAAACTGAGTGCATTATACACATCATTTTTATTTTTATGTATGCGTTATGTTCATTTATTATTATACTGCTTGTATTGACGCCAATCAGAAAAACAAGGAGAAGTATTTAACTCGGTATAGGGGTTATAAAAACTTTATAAATGATGTAAAGACTATTATGTTAATAAATCGAATATAGAAATTTGACCTTATGGAAAAAATTAATAGGAAATAACTTCATTGGAATGAGAAATACAAGTTTATGTACAAATAAAAATGCTTTATAATGATAAAGTCAAGATATAAATAAATATTTTGTATTAATTTTATCGAAACTTTGATTTCTTATATGTATAGCATGTACAATAGTGGCGGACGCTATTAGTGATACAGAATTACATTGAATGTATTATATTGCTATTAGATGTATCATCATTACAAGATACATATTAATAAAGTAAATGTGTACGTAATTACTCGAAAAAAACGTATCTTACTCAGTCAACTATAATTTGTATGAACCTGTTCGTAATAAGAAAAAACAATATTATTTTCACTCGAAAAGGTTAACATTTTAATTATAGATGGAAATTAAAACACAAATTAAAATATTTAACAGGTTATCATTGAAAAATCGCAACAAAAATAACTAAATGAAAAATTATTCATAAACATATTTCAATATATTTTTGTAATTTTTTTAATAATTACCTATTGGTATTTTCGTCAGGTAGGATCGGACGGGGTATCAATGCGCATACCCTTTTTTTGGGGTATCACTCCGCACCCATTATAATTTAAAAATACTTGTTTTAGCCTAAATCTGATTGCACCATCATTTCAAGTATCTTCTTTTCTCCCATAAACATTATGACGCATCATTATCCTAGTAGTATTTCTAGAGCTAAGTCGCAATGTATGTGGTGATCTCAGAATGATCTGAAAAAAGTTTGCGCTGGTTATTTTTAAATCCCACAAACTCTCCAATAACTCTACAACCAAGATTTATAGATTCCTACTGTTTTGACATGTTAACACAAACATTAACAGTTACATTATGTCAAATTTTCAACTTCTCTGTTTTAACAGTTTTCCCGCTACAAATTTGCGCAATGATACCCCAGATAATTTAGAGCTAGAGGGGAATCACTGCGCATCATTAATAAACATATTTGTATGCAAATAAATATAATTTTTTGAGTTTTTAGCTCCAAATAAAGACATAAATATTGAATAGGTGTTATTTAATTATAATATTGATTAACAATAAACTTACAATCGTAGTATGTAGCTTTTAATTGATGTGGGGTTATTAAATAGGGAGAGGTGGTATTTAAGGTGGGGTAAGAGGTTATTGAATTAAAAATTGATTAACTATAAACCTACGATCGTATTATATTACTTGATATAAATAGTTAACTAGTTACGTAAAATATAAGTGTTATATTCGTTGCAGATTCATTAAATATATGTTTAAAAAATAAGGGACAATTAGATTGGGGAGAGTGCATGTAGAGAGGGAAACACAGTCATTTAGATGTGGAAGAGATGGGGGAGCGGGGAAATAGATGGGAAAGAGGGATTTAGATGGTGAAAAGGGGGATTTGGATGAGAAGAGAGGGAGATTTCGATAAGAGGGGAAGGTGATTTAGATGGGAGGAGTTGGGCATTTATATAGGAAGAGAGGGGATTTAGATGGTAGAAGAGGGATATTTAGATGGGTAATGATGGGGTTTATATAGGGGTGGGAGGGGTATTAAAATTGGGAGAGGAGGGATTTAGGTTAGGGGAGAGGAGTGTTCTATGTATGCAATGCGCAGTAATACCCCTTCATGTGCGCAGTGATACCCCGATACACTCACTAAAAGTTGCGCACGAAAAATTATCAAAAAGTATTTCATTTATTTAGGTTTTATTTCGAAACTGGTTGAGAACCATCCTCATTCATGACCATTTCATCACGAGAAAAAGAGTTTCTTTAGTACATTTAGTTTTTGAGCAAATACAGAGTTTGCGTGATTGTGCGCAGTGATACCCCGTTCGACCCTATTTTATTTGCCTCGATAATTGCGAGTTTACCCAGAATATCTTTAGATCAATTGTCTATGAAAATGTATGCGCTCATCACATTGTTATAAATATGATAAAATTACATTGGTTCTTTCATTAAAATTTCACGCTCAATATCGCAGAATGAAATAAATGAAACTTTATATCGATAAATATATGGCAATCTGATGCCCCATTGCATTTATTATGTATTTGAAACATGAATACGGCATATACAGTGAATATTGATAGGGGATAATGTATAGATATAAACGAAAATTACATACAAAGTGCACACTGCACAGTGAAGGGTTAGAGAAACCACCAATAGTTTAAAAAAGTGCACAGTAAATATTTAAAACAACCATTATTTTATTCAAGTTAAGTGCAGGGTAGCAATCTTGGGTCCCGCCTATTCAATATCTATATAAATGATATCCCAAATTGAACTAATATTTTCGATTTCTGACATTTTGCCGATGAGTCAACATAACTTGTATGATGTCTAATTTGAATTAGAATAGTATGAGTAATCTGATTAAGGTATCTTAATTAAATACTGAGTATGTTTGCATATACTAACATGATCATGATTAACAGTTATAGAATATAAAATACATTCCACATACTTTTCGAGGTAAAATCTCAGTGAATTTACTGGTAATGAATGGCAATTTAGTTGCCAGACTGATAATGTTAAGTTTTCAGACGTTTCTCTTGATAAGAATCTAAGTTATAAGAATCATGTTCATGATATTGCTTGTAAAACTACTCGTAATTTGGGTGTTATAAATAAGATACGTGATTTTGTGCCAGTAATATTTTTAGTTAGTTTAGTTAATTCATGCTTTACTTTTATGATTGCTTGCTTCTAATAATAAAACTAATCAGTTCAAATTTCTGCAGAAAAGGCAAAAATAGCAACTAATTTCTAATCTGGTGTAGGAGAGTAAAGTCATTTTTTGGGCATTATACTGGTGACTAAATTTTATCAAACTTCCTGATTCATGGCTTACTTAATTATATCATTAAGTAAGCAATGCCATATTCACTAAAGAAATCCATAAAATCAGTCAAACCAAAGTAGAAGAAATATTTGATGGAGGGTTCGTTTCACTGATTTGTTAGAAATTAAGATGAATATTATTTATTCATTATTTAATACTTTCTTTTTTCACCTTCTCGTTTGAAAATTTACACGCAAATTTCATTGTCTGTGCAATCTTAGGATTTTAGTCAATTTTGTTTCGCTTCTAATATCAATTTGTTTATATTTTCATTTGTTAGTTACAGTTCGAGACTAATTAAAGTAATTATTTACAGTTTTTTCTTTCATCAATCAATATTTTTCTCATCAATATTACCTATTTCCTACATAATTAACCTTTCTTACAATCCATGCTTAGATGGATTATTTATACTGAAATAAAATTATATTTCAATTATTAATTCAATATTACTCTTTATATATTTCTATTTTGCATGGTGCAATGTTTTTTTTTATTCTCTATAGATAGTAAAGCTTTGAAGCGCTAAGCTTACTGGGTCTTAAGTCCTTTCCTTTAATAAAATTCTTATCTATAGTGAAAGAATTGTCCCGACTCTTTTTGCTCCATGAAGGGATTTTTATTTTAATAAATACATAAATAATAGTGAAAAGTTAAAACACCCAAAACAAAATTAAAAATTATTTCAACTGACGGTTCTTGTATTTAGTAATTTAATAGCTACTTGGTTCTCCCAAAAAAATACCTAATTTACCGGTCTGAATAAATCCACTTCAATATATAAACTCTCTTTTGAATACTGAATATATTTCTGTTCCATTAATAAAAAGAACATAAAAAGAGTCTTTTCTGACGCCGTTTCACAACAAATTGGTCATAAATTCTGTAAGGGTGACCTCGGTATCCAAGAGAATCTCCGACGCTAACCAATGATGTGTGAACTTCAGACAGCGGCGATATATTATCGTGAATTCGAAACTTCGACACCTTCAATATTTAGTACGATTTCAACCTCAGAATCATAACAAGAGTATCGAATTTCAATAGTGCTGCTGTACGCCAGCATTCTTTGATTGCTTTACTATCGTTCAATGGAATGAACAGGATTGGTATATAAAGTTAATAAATTCGAATTACAGACAATGCACTATCTTAACGGTTTGATGGTTGATTTTAATTTACATTTTGACTTCATTATATGTTATTTCAACTAAGGTAAGTAACGAACTATCAGTCGGTTTATAATCTTCAGTAACATAAGAAAAACTAGGATATTAAATATTTGATATTTATTTAAATTAGTATGTCCAATTGAATCAAAGACCAGTGAAGAGTTAAAACAACCACCAATAGTTGTAAATAAAGTGTACAGTGAAGAGTTAAAACAACCACCAATAGTTGTAAATAAAGTACACAGCGAAGGGTTAAAACAACCACCAATAGTTGTAAATACAGTTCACAGAGAAGGGTTAAAACAACCACCAATAGTTGTAAATAAAGTACACAGCGAGGGCTTAAAACAACCACCAATAGTTGTAAATAAAGAGCACAGTGAAGAGTTGAAACAACCACCAATAGTTGTAAATAAAGTGCACAGTGAAGGGTTAAAACTACCACCAATAGTTGTAAATAAAGAGCACAGTGAAGAGTTGAAACAAGCACCAATACTTTAAAATAAAATACACAATAAAGGTTTAAAACATTTCATTCCCATGCAGGTTCACATCAAAGTAAAATATAATCTCTCAATTGCGATAATAATAATCATTCTACGGGCACTTCCGCAGTACAAATAACAGTTACATTGCAACAGTCTGCGGACTTTGTCACCAGTGTTCACAGCTCGAATTTACACCCTCGGTTTCTTTTATGTTAGCGGAGTTGAACACAGCTGCTATGGCCGTAACTGCAGTCTGTACTATCAATTCATATTTGCATCTCTGGGTTCCTTTTACGCCATTTGCCAGCCTGGCAATTTGCAGTAAATTTCAGTCTTCAAATATTGACTGTAGAATATTGAGTTAAGAGGAGAGGAATAAGTGTAATGTCTGTGAAAAGAATGTAAACGATATTAAAGGAATTAAGTGCAGGTGTTATGCTATGGGAATTGTATGCGTGTGTTATAATATAGGAATTAAATGCGTGTGTTTTATATAGTAATTAAATGCGTGTGTTTTATTATAGGAATTAAATGCGTGTGTTATAATATAGGAATTAGATGCGTGTGTTTTATATAGTAATTAAATGCGTGTGTTTTATTATAGGAATTAAATGCGTGTGTTATAATATAGGAATTAGATGCGTGTGTTTTATATAGTAATTAAATGCGTGTGTTTTATTAAAGGAATTAAATGCGTGTGTTATAATATATGAATTAAATGCGTGTGTTTTATTAAAGGAATTAAATGCATGTGTTATAATATAGGAATTAAATGCGTGTGTTTTATTAAAGGAATTAAATGCGTGTGTAATATTATAGGAATTAAATGCGTGTGTTTTATTAAAGGAATTAAATGCGTGTGTTATAATATAGGAATTAAATGCGTGTTTTTTAATAAAGGAATTAAATACGCGTGTTATAATATAGGAATTAAATGCGTGTGTTATAATATAGGAATTAAATGCGTGTGTTATAATATAGGAATTAAATGCGTATGTCATAATATAGAAATCGAATGAGCGATTTAATGTGGGAATTAAATTCGTTTGTGTTATAATATAGGGATTTAAATGGATGTGTTATAATGATATTTGTATTATATTCTAGATATCAGAGTGAAATATTTTTAATCATTATCTTCGGTCTCTCAATTTTTGTATATAGTGGATTGAATTATATTAATTTATGATCTTTACTTTAGATTTTAATATTTCAATTTGACCCTAAAATCTAATAATGTGAATTGTTTTCACAATTTCCATCTATTGTATCTTTTCAAATGTTGAACCTCTCTATAATAGAGATTATAGAAAATGAGGTTGAAGGCTACTATGTTAATAAATTGAATAGAAATTCAACCTTATGGAAAATGAAACAGAAAAATACTTCAAAGGATTAAAATATACTTTATTTTTCTCTAATCGAAAGCTATTATCAACTGTGTCCATTATGGTCTCATTAATTAATAATGGAAATTCGATATCAATACAATTCATCGAAGTTTCGTTGAAAAATAAGAAAATAAAATTATGTAATATTTCATCTACACTTTTCATTATTTATTATGGAATATCTTGTGCATGAATAATAAACTTTGCAAATGGATTTATTCCTCAGTGGATTAGAACAAATATTATTGTGTTTACGCTATATGTTATCGAATAAGAAGATTATAACTCATAATTCATAACAATAGTTTCGACAAGAGCATTAAAATTTATTATTCATGCATTAAAATTCGTATTTGTTATTTAGGAAAAGCTGGCAAAGTACCGTGAATAAACAATAAATTTTATTGGGTTTTCGATGAAAATTTGAATGGCGGAAAAAAATAATGATAAAATATTGAATAAAAGTCTAGGGAGATTGCAATGAATATTTTATTTACTTTGAGTGGAGAAATATTCCTTTTATTGGTATTATAGTGCAGAATTTTTTTTATATGTAATTTCATATTATATTGATGTTACTTCAATAAAAGATAATTTATATCAAATTTAATAATATTGGCAATTTTAATAATATTGACAATTTTTTAATAATATTTGTAATTTTAATAATTTTAATTTTAATATATATCGAAAAATAGTTTTTACTTATAAAAGGGCTTGAATCTATATGTATTAATTTTCTTTTTAGTACTCGTATTAAATAAATAAAAAAAAGTGCTCTGAGATTGCACCAAGAATATTCAATTAATTATCTACTGTAATATTATGCATAATTTTAAAAAAAAATATTACATAATGTTATGTAATTAACGAAAAGAATAAAGAATGAATAAATTATTCCTAGAAATTTATTAATTCAGAATATTAATAATATAAATGAGAAGAGATTATATTCTTATATTTTATCTTTTATTATGTCCACTCGATGCAGAGATATATAAAAAAAGATATACAAAAGGTTATCAATAATTCAATTAACCTGATGATTCTACATCATTTTAAATTGATAAAAGAAAAATCTAACGGTAATAAATTCCTTCGAAATTCAACATAAAATGCTAACAATATTTCGATTACTTATTTATTTCCTGATTGATGCTCTAATAAGCTATTCTATATAACTTTGAAAGATATGTCTAGAGAGCTTAAGAGTGATATTAAATAACATTCTTTGATATTTAATAAATTTTCATTCTATCGAATTGAAAGTAAAATATATTTCAATCACATAATTTCTTACAAACAAATATTAAAAAATATTGAAATATAAACAAAATATTAAATTAAATTAAATTTCTTTAGCATTTATTATAAATTTCCTATTGTAAAAACAATACTTAAATAACATTAATGAATAATTTTGAGATAATGACAATATAGGTTATTTCAATAGATATTAAAAAGAAAAAAATAGATAGGCTATATCCTTCAGTTGTGGTAAAATCTTTATTTTGTTTCTGAAGCTTTAGAAAGATGTCTTGAAATAAAATATAGTGCACGTAATGAAAAAGAGCTTTGGTACCGGAAGAGAACTCTTAACCGTTTCCGAATGGAACTGTCTGCTCGAAACGGTATGAAGCCAAGAGTGAAACTTATGAGTGAAACTTGAGAAGGAAACTTAAGAGTGAAACTTGAGAAGGAAATTTAAGAGTGAAACTTGAGAAGGAAATTTAAGAGTGAAAGTTAAGAGTGAAACTTATGAGTGAAACTTGAGAAGGAAACTTAAGAGTGAAACTTAAGAGTAAAACTTAAGAGTAAAACTTAAGAGTGAAACTTAAGAGTAAAACTTAAGAGTAAAACTTAAGAGTGAAACTTAAGAGTGAAACTTAAGAGTAAAACTTGAGAAGGAAATTTAAGAGTGAAAGTTAAGAGTGAAACTTAAAGAGTGAAACTTAACAAAACCATGAAAAGAGTGAAACGTAAGAGTGAAACTTAAGAGTGAAACTTAAGAGTGAAACTTAAGAGTGAAACTCAAGAGTGAAACTTAAGAGTGAAACTTGAGAGTGAAACATGAGAGTGAAACATGAGAGTGAAACTTAAGAGTGGAACTGAAAAGTTAAATTTAAGAGTGAAACATGAAAAGAGTGAAACATAAAAGAGTGAAACATGAAAAGAGTGAGACATGAGTTAGCAAGATATATAATAAGAGTTAAACATGAACAATATGAACAGTGTGTAACACAGTAGATAAATAAATACATTAGTTGAAACATAAAAGCATAGAACAAAATACATTAAAATATTGTCCAAAATGCCTAACGAAATAGATAGAAAATGCATTTATATATAAATAGATTTTTGTATGTCGAATAATAAAAGATCCTATGCTTCATTTCATAAGCTTTCACTTAAAATAAACCAACTCTTGCTACAATAAAATTCCTAACATCGTTTATTCACGAAAATAAATAAATAAATAATTATCTCAATTCATTTTACAGCGCCAATAAAAAGCGCATCCACTAATTGGTTATAAATTGCAATGTGAATTATACAAGAGCTGGAATATGGCTACTAAAAGCATTAATTCGAATTAACCATTGCAGTATAACTTATATTAACGCTATATAATATAATTAATATAATATTAAAAAATGAATTAAAGTAGGCTAAGCAAAATAAGAACAAGAAGTTTGAGTGTAACTTATTTAATAGAAATATAATAATAGGGTAAGTTCCAAGTTATCGGACGGAACCACATTTTCAATCATATAATAAATAATATGATATTTATCATAGTATTTTATTTCTACCAATTAAAATAACGAGTTAAATAATGGTTATAATATATATCCTTATCTGACTGAAAATGTTGAGCCGTCTTATAACTCGGAAATATTTCAATTATTCTTTACAAAACAAATAACTGAACATTAAAATAGAATTGTTTGTTCATATCCAGTGCAAAAAAATATCCAATTGTTTGCTGTATTTTCTTATTTGCAGTATTTATGAGTATGCTAGTACCTATTGAACCTATGATAGAACACTATTTCTACCTATGATGGAAGCTATTTTTAACTATGATAGTACAGTATTTATCACAGTGATAGTACAGTAATTATCAAAGTGATAGAACCGTATTTATCACAGTGATATTACCGTATTTATTATAGTGACAGTACCACATTTCTTGCAGTGATAGTACCATATTTATTACAGTGATAGTACCTTATTTATTACAGTGATAGTACCGTATTTATTACAGTGATAGTATCGTATTTCTCACACTAATAGTACCGTATTTCTCACACTAATAGTACCGTATTTCTCACACTAATAGTACCTTATTCATCACACGAATAGTACCTTATTCATCACACTAATAGTACCTTATTCATCACACTAATAGTACCCTTTATCTGATAGTACTTCAAAGTGTTCTGCTCAGGACTCTACAAGGCGTGAAATCTCGATGTCACTCTCATCTGTATTCTTCACGGAGAAACACGCCTGGCATTTCACTTCCTGATACGTACAACGTGACGTTAAAGATAGCTTTGAAGTATCGAACATATTTCTGTTATGGCTTGGAATTTACTTGTAGTATTTTACACAGAGCATTATGTTTGGAAAAGAATTTACCTGTAGTATTTTACACAGAGCATTATGTTTGGAAAAGAATTTACCTGTTGTATTTTACACAGAGCATTATTTCAAAGCTTTTAGAAATATTAAATATTAAAATAAATTTTAAATTTATTTATACGCTAGCGTAAGTTACGATTTATCGGTCGGTTTCAATTCTTCAGTCATATAATAAAAATGATAAAATAATAATGATTAACATTTTAATTGGTATCCATGTTACAGTAGTTCCAATTGGTATCAATGAAACCAGCAGGTATCATTGATACCAATTTAAACTAGACTTCAATTATTATTTTACATAAGTTTTTTTTTTACTCACCCTACTCTAGGCTACCTGATAAAATGAGAAATGACTTCAGTTGAATAAAAATCTTATTTGTACTATACAATTGAAAATATTTTGGCAATAATTTAGATAATGTTAGTATATTTTTATCATATCTAGGAAACACCATTAGAGATCAATGGAAAACAATGAAATAAATCACATTATATTCCCGTTAGACTCTAATGCAAACAATATGATGAAATATTTAATCTTTGCAACAATAAGATTATAGATTACATTAATTCTACGATATATTCTATGATTATCACATGTTACGTAAGAACTGACTATTAATTATTTACTGAAATATTTTTTTTATAAAATTACATTATATTATAAATTTATATATTAATGAGATATTATATGAAAGATATCTATTGTTATTATTTTATATATCTTATCTAGAGGAATAAGTTTAAACTGTATCGACTATCTACATAATGAATAGGTACTGAAAGTATTTTTTCAATTGTTACGTGTTAAATATTGTGAACACTAATTGGAAAGCTGATATATTAATTTGTCTATCCAGCTATTTCCTTCGTCATATCTTTAGTATAAAGATAGGGATCATCTATCCACCACTTTGGCTTATACCAGTGGTTCCCAATCTAGAGGAAATTTCACCCTGGGGGGAAATATGAAACTGCCAAGGGGAAATAATTACATTACCTACTAACTAAGAAAGTACTTTTATTGTTATTAAATAACTGCTCTCTATGGCTATGCTTAGTAGTTACTAACTGCTCTCTATGGCTATGCTTAGTAGTTACTAACTGCTCTCTATGGCTATGCTTAGTAGTTACTAACTGCTCTCTATGACTATGCTTAGTAGTTACTAACTGCTCTCTATGGCTATGCTTAGTAGTCACTAACTGCTCTCTATGACTATGCTTAGTAGTTACTAACTGCTCTCTATGGCTATGCTTAGTAGTTACTAACTGCTCTCTATGGCTATGCTTAGTAGTTACTAACTGCTCTCTATGACTATGCTTAGTAGTTACTAACTGCTCTCTATGGCTATGCTTAGTAGTTACTAACTGCACTCTATGACTATGCTTAGTAGTTACTAACTGCTCTCTATGGCTATGCTTAGTAGTTACTAACTGCTCTCTATGGCTATTCTTAGTAGTTACTAACTGCTCTCTATGGCTATGCTTAGTAGTTACTAACTGCTCTCTATGGCTATTCTTAGTAGTTACTAACTGCTCTCTATGGCTATGCTTAGTAGTTACTAACTGCTCTCTATGGCTATGCTTAGTAGTTACTAACTGCTCTCTATGGCTATGCTTAGTAGTTACTAACTGCTCTCTATGGCTATGCTTAGTAGTTACTAACTGCTCTCTATGGCTATGCTTAGTAGTTACTAACTGCTCTCTATGGCTATGCTTAGTAGTTACTAACTGCTCTTCATTCCCTTTACTCTTTAATTATAAGATCTATGATATATTTTTACATTTGAAAAATAAATTGGTAAATAATCTCAATGTGTTTTAACTTCTCTTCGACAGAAAAAAAGGAAAAGTTTTGGGACCACTGGCTTAGATCCTTTACTAACAAATGCTAGATATATCCTTTAACCTATTTAATAATTACTGATTTATATTTAATTCGAAGTTATTATTCTAGTATTAACTAGTAAGTTTCATTTCTTTGAACAGTCTTTGTAAACATGAAATTTAATTTAACTTTTCCCAATTAGACTATTTAAATTATCACAAACATGCGAATTAGATGCGCCTAATAGTTACTATTCGGTGCACAGCCCTAACGTCCAACCCTAACCTCTGCAATCGGAAATTAAGCTGCCGATTGTATTTCCTGTCTCTGTAACTCTGGCCGACTTCAATCACTGATATAAATGGCAAACAAATTTCAGTTGTATATCCTCACAAAGACAAACTTATTTAAATTATACATGTCTGTGCAATCCGTGTGAGTAATTCCATGACAAATAGTAATACACAAATATAATGTAGTACGCAAATATAATGTAATACGCAAATATAATGTAATACGCAAATATAATGTAATACGCAAATATAATGCAATACGCAAATATAATGTAATACGCAAATATAATGTAATACGCAAATATAATGTAATACGCAAATATAATGTAATACGCAAATATGATGTAGTACGCAAATATAATGTAATACGCAAATATAATGCAATACGCAAATATAATGTAATACGCAAATATAATGTAATACGCAAATATAATGTAATACGCAAATATAATGCAATACGCAAATATAATATAATACGCAAATATAATATAATACGCAAATATAATGTAATACGCAAATATAATGTAATACGCAAATATAATGTAATACGCAAATATAATGTAGTACGCAAATATAATGTAATACGCAAATATAACGTAATACGCAAATATAATGTAATTTAGAATTATAGTTTTGGTCAATTTTTGCCTTTGAAACTAAAATTACATACAGGGTGCGGAGAAAGTTTCTGATCATATAAAAATGTTCATTTAATGAGTTGTGATGGATGAAATAAAACAAAACTTATCACACAATATCTCAATAAACCGATTTAACAGTTCTACCAATTATTTTTCAATATGACCACCATTGGCGGCGATTACTCTCCCGAGTTTACCTCTGAAGCTCTTTACTGCGGCATGGAACGTTTCTTGGGGAATTTTGGCCCGTTTTCGCTCGAGGGACTTCTTCAGAGTTTCCGTACTATCATGAGCTGTAGCGCACGCTTCTTTCTCCAAGATGGACCACACACAAAAGTCCAGAGGGTTCAGGTCCGGAGATGAAGGAGGCCACAATTCCTACCTCCAAAACGCAGAAAAGTGACGCTCACATCAATCCTGAGTTTTGTTCGCTGTGTGCGAGGGCACACCGTCCTGTTGAAAGGTAAAAGGCATGTCCTTGAAGTGCTTCTTAATCTCAACTTGTCCTGGAGTCAAAATATTCTCAATTTACGATTTTGCGTTAGCTTTACCGCCTTCTTTGACGAAAATGAGAGGAGATCTCCAACTTATTCTCGAATATATCGTATCATCGTTGACCCACATTCAATGTTTAATTCGTGAAAAAAGATCGTTTCATTATCAATCTACAGGAGTGTGAAAAAAAAGAAACAAAAAATTTATGATATTAATTTAATAAAGAATTTTAAAAATGCTCAACTAATGTAAAAATGTCGTCACAAGGCATAAACGGTCAATAATGAAACGATCTTTTTTCACGAATTAAACATTGAATGTGGATCAACGATGATACGATATATTCGAGAATAAGCTACGAACCATTTATTCCTTTCGCAGATTGCAGGAGGTAATGTTTTAGCCGGAATTAATTAATATATGTCATATTGTACTATTCAAATAACTCAAAAAGTATTCAACCTAATTGCCTGAAATTTGATAGGATAATTGGTCAATATCCAGAAAACCATTTGTTGAATTTTTAGGAACGATCTGGTCAAAGATCAAAGTCAAGCTCATTCATAAGTTAAAAAGTATTGAACCTAATTTCCTAGAATTTAGTGGTCAATATCCAGGAGCCATCTGGTGAAATATTTGGATTGATCCGGCCAAAGGTCAAGGTCATTCATAACTCAGTAACTCAGAAAGTAATCAACCAAATTGCCTATAATTCGATGAGACGATTCCATGTCAAAGGTCCAGGTCATTTATATCATTAATAAGTAGCAAGGAAGGTATGCGCTCTACGAGTGCCCGTTATCTAGTTTTATGTGTACATCATTTTTGTGTAACGAATAATTACACTTTACTAATTCTTTTTGAAGCTGCATAAAAAGTAACTCCCATTTCATCATTGGAATCCAGCTGGTTCTCGTTTTTACTTTCAAACTCAGAATAAGTAAAAGTTTTGTGGCTGCATATGCTTCTGTAAGGAAACTGATTGAAAAACAAGAGTGGCTTCTCTGCCAACTAAAAGCTATACAAATAAATACAATGACATTAAATTATAATGTAAGCTATACAAATAATTACAATGACATTAAATTATAATGTAAGCTATACAAATAATTACAATGACATTAAATTATAATGTAAGCTATACAAATAATTACAATGACATTAAATTATAATGTAAGCTATACAAATAATTACAATTAAATCAAATTCAAAGACAACTTGATAACAACAGTTTCTAATATAAAAATAGTGTTAATATTAATTTATATATTCCCACAGACGATTGTTTATTTCAATTAATATGTGGTTTAATTTGAGACACACAGTTACCGAATAAATAATTTAAAAGAAAATATTAATTTATATAATATATTCATACATTAAACCGTTAAGATATATAATATATAGTTTATCGTATATGATGTTATACAGAATGAACGAACCACAAGAGAGTATTCCCCAATTCAATTAATTTTAACTTTTGAATAAATATTTTATTTCTGTTTGCTGCATTATGTTCAAAACAACTTTTTTAGCACTCTAGCAAATGGCGTTAATTTTGTAATATTTTTCATCTCTCAGCGTTGTGTTGAAATACAGGGGCAAAAAAAGTAAGCAGCACAAAACATTTTTCTTTAAAACTGTAGAAAAGCTTAAAATTATTGCAATTATTTTGTTACACCAATTTTTTGTGATGGAAAATTATTTGCAACACTTGAGCTGAGAAATTATCCCAAGGAACTTTAAATTATTTGTGTGAATAGAACTTGAATCGAATCTTGGTGATGCATATAAAGCAGCATCTTCGTTGAAAATTATTTGCAAGAACTTTTTGGCCACAGAATAATTGCAATTGCACATAGCATTGAATGTCCTCCACAATCTACTAAGTTTTTTTTTTCTGTTATGATATTTAAAGAATAAAATCTATTTATATCCACCTTATAATTTTGATGACCTGGTGAATAGAAAAAATTGAAGTCTTAAAGAATAATTATCCGAGTCAATCAAAAGAGTCCTGACATCGATGAAGGAGAGATGTGAAAAAATGTTTCGTAAATAAGGTTCGTCATATCGAATTACTCCTAATGTTTTTTGTTAATTTCTTTAAAATGAATGTTATTTTTTACACTTTATAAATCATTTTCAATAATATCGTTATAACAAAATAAAAACAATAACTTTAATCTTTTGTATATTTTATATCTGAAAAAACTATTTTGTGCATCTTACCATTTTACCACTGTGTGTTTTTTCACATAACTCTATGAGAAGAAAATTATTACCAATTTAATTTCTTTACTAGAGTGCTATAAACACTTTTCTGAACTTAATGAAACAAAAAGAATTAAACTATCTTGAATTATTCCAGCAGTTTGATTCGGGTATACATTTTTGTGGTCCACCCTGCACAGTACATAACAATAGAGTAAATTAGTCCGCATAATATCGATATTTTCATCACAATTTAACAAAAATTCATATTAAATAAATAGAAAGAATGCCAAGTTATCATAAAATTTCGAGTTATTGTCCAGTTCCACATTTTCGATCATGCAGGAAAAATATATATAACTAGTGTTCTTTCCCGTTAAAAATAACGGGTCATCATCAATACCAAATTATTTCTATTATTACGTTACTTTTAATGAATTCAAATTAATTTAAATTTTCTGCATAGTCTAATTTATTTTATAGATTAAATACATTTAAAAATTGAATAGAAACAGAGGAATTTAAATATCAAGTCAATATATTCCCGTGCGTATCATAGTTACATTCTTCAGGTATAATACCCATCGTGTAAAAGCGGACACCAAATAAATAAATAAATAAACACACTAAGGAAATTATTAGTACAGATAATTATTACCCATCAATTTTATTTAGTATCCATGATACCTCCAAGTATCATTGATACTAATTAAAATATAAGGTAAATAATAACTACTATAAATTTTTCTTAATGAGATCGAAAACGTGGAACTGTCTGATTACTCGACACTTACCCTACCTACAAACCTCACCCACACGTGCTTTAGAAACTGTAAAAATTCACCAATGATAGCACGTAGTGGCGATAAGTTTGCCTTTTAAGCTTCGGATTAAAACAATGCATACACAGAAACTCACCCAAATTACGCCTTGGAGTCATGGCGACTGCTTTCTCCTAATCGCTTTTATATTTGGTGAAAAAAGTAACAGACTATTGCATCTCTGGGGAGAACTGCATTGCTTGGGCTAACTGCACTGCTGGGGATAACTGTGTTGCTTGGGATGACTGTGTTGCTTGGGATGACTGTGTTGCTTGGGATGACTGTGTTGATTGAGATAACTGTGTTGATTGGGATAATTGTATTTGCTTGTGATAACTGTAATTGCTAGGGAAAACTGTATTTGCCTGGGATAATTACACTGCTTGGAATAACTGTATTGTTTGGGATAATAGTAATTTCTGGGAAAACTGTATTGCTGGGGATAACTGCAAGCAGATACTAACAATGCTGGGAGATTATAACACAACTTTTCGATGATCACAATAGCATTTAACTAGTTACTATTTTTTTAAATTTTGCTACCGCTAAAATTTTATTTGATCTGAAAAATAACACATAATTAGTCATTACTTAAATATTGTGATAAACAGAAAATAATGATATTAAACTTCATTTTGTTATGCCAATCTGAAGTAATATGCCTAACGTTACAGTACTAGGACATATATTATGACTAATAGTACTCGGACATATATTATGACTAATAGTACTCGAAAAGGGGGTGAATACAGTAGAAAAACAATGATTAATAAAGGTAAGATATAGGTAAAATACCTACATTAACAGCTGTTGGTAAGTTCATAAAAAGTATGACTATTTTCAACATCAATTAAACTTAAATAATATCAAAAATAGAAAATGCCATGGCAAAATATGAAATATATATCAAACATTATTAGGTAAGACAAATTTATTCCACAAAATGATTTAAAACTGATTTGTCTGATAAAATTCTAACTTAAATAAAAACTGTCCATTATTACTCGTACTCAATAAAAATGTACATTGAATAATCGCAATGAAGTTTCTATCTGTGTTTAATATTGGTTCCATTTTGAAATGATAGTAAATTTTCTTGTTGTTTTTTAGATCAATGAGCACCCTTTGGCTATCCATTATATAGATCTTTGTATAGGAAGAAAAAAGTAGAAAAAATCGCATGAAACCTTTAGGTCACAAACTGTTGTAATTTGAGATAAACATTGTACAAATATTTCGGTTCTTGGAAAATTCGGTTTCGTTTTATAATGATTTTATGAAAGAACAATAATATATACTAAAATGTGTAGTGCATTTATCACTAAAATGGGATATCATCATTAACCGTTGTAAAATGATATGTAACATTAGTAATTTTGACAAGTTTTGACTTGAGTGGAATTTTCTTAATTTCTATATTTTTTCTTTTTAATTTGAGCTGGAATTTTCTAGATTTTTTTTATTTAAGCGTAATTTTCTTAATTTCTATTACTTTCTTTTTGATTTGAGCGGCATTTTCTAGATTTATATATTTTCTTTTTGATATGAGCGAAATTTTCTTGATTTCTTTTTTTTTTCTTTTTGATTTGAGCGGAATTTTAGATCTCGAACCCCCCGAAACCCTCTATCCATGTTATTTAACAATCATGATGTATACAGTACAACAAACTAATGGATACAACAAACTAGTGGATACAATAAACTGACGGATACAACAAACTGTTGGGTACAACCAACTATCAGATACAACAAGCTATCGGATACAAAAACTAGCGGATACAACAAACAATCGGATACAACAAACTAGCAGATACAAGAAACTATCGGATTCAATAATCCAACAGATACAACAAACTATTGGATACAACAAACCAGCATATGCAACAAACAATCGGATACATCAAACTACATAACGGGCATTTATGTTGAGAGATTATTTATAATTGCGAGACTGAAATTTTCAAGACCGAAATTTCCGAAATCAAAATTTCCTGCCACCAAAAAATCTCCTATTTTGTCTGAGACGAAAACCATCAAAATATATTAATATTCATATATAGGTACATTAAATAACGTACCATAAATTCATAATTACCAGAAAACTGAATTGAATAATATGTAGAAGATTTACAATTTCTCTTCTAATGGAATAAGTAAAGTTCTCGAATAGAGTCCACCACAAGGGAATGGATTTGTGGTGGTGAATCAAATGCATTTGGGTTGGAACGTGGGGGGTGATGGAGGATAGCTGGGGGGGATAGAAGGGTGGGGGAGACAGGAAAAGGAGGATGGGGGTTGGGGAGGCTATAAGGTAACATAGGCATCGGATATAGAGAAACTCTATCCTTGAATCAGTCTTTTAGGAACATTTCGTTACACTGGCAAAGGGAATTGGCAGGAAAACAAATGCTCTGCAGAATAATGAACTAAAGCTGATCTGCGTACAGAAATGCAAGCTATTTGTTATCTCATAAATATTTGTTTTTTGTATGTAGGTATTTGTTTTCTTATTAAATTTGACTTACTGTTGCCCTTCTGGGAAATCTTATTATATTTATGAAGTGAAAGAGGAAAATATTGTAATTTTTTTTACTTTTCGAATAATGAAATAACTATAGGTATTGAAGATGAATATTTTATTATTCGAAAATAAAAAGATGTACAATTTTTTCGTCGTTTCCCTTGCGCTTAACTTCATAAATTTATTTTATGAATATGGATGTACTATATGTAAAAAAACCTTCCTTCTGAATAATATGAGTACACCGTGAATTATTTATTTCAGTTTCTCGTATATTTATAATCTACATGATTTCTCCTATTTAGTTCATCCGATTATTAAAAACAAAAAAAAATCGTTGAACCAATTTTCAACTGAAAAGTTCACACGAATGGATAAAAAAAATCATATGAATAATTATTATTAACCCACTTTGAAGGTATGAAAAAAAATTCCTGCAACTCCATTTAAAATCTAGATTTTCTACTCACTTCTACTCACTTACTTTCTGTATTTAATTTGTCCCACTCAAAACTTTAGCGATGTGAAACAGAGAATTATAAAATAGAGTTGGCTGTAAAAGTTTTAATTTAATTTCCGCTGCAAGCAAAGCATCAAATTACCCGAGAAAATAATCTGGTTCGAATTAAGAGGTTTTCGGCCAGTGAAAACTAAGTGACTTCGACCCAATCATCAAAACTTTGAATATGGCCAGGAAAAAATAAATTCAATGGATTATATTCGGTATAAATAATTTCTCGTAATTTGAAATGAAAAAAAAAATCCAATTTTTATTTAATTGTACGTGTGATTAAAAATTTATTTTGTACTCTGAGTTCTAAATAGGGTAAGTTCTGAGTTATCGCACGGTTTCACTCTTTCGATCATATAAGAAAAAACTATATTATAAAAGATAAATTATTTAATGATAATTATTCTACATTTTTCCACATATGATCGAAAAAGTGAAACCGTCTGACAACTTGGAACTTACCCTTTGAACTTGATAAAAAAAAATCCAAACAAAACCTCAAGCTCCACTTTCCGACATCAACAATCTGGGTCAGACAAACATCAAATTTTATTCCGAAACTAGTTGACGTTGCTCATGGAATGCATAGCACAACTATTCCACTTTTTAGTTGCAATGGCAGAGTTGTACTGAACTTTAGATGAAACAAACTATTCGGAACTGCCGTGAAACTTACTGGAGTTTATAAGATGAAAAGAGTTGTTCACAGTTGTTATGCCTCGACATGACACAATTGTTATTACTTGTTTCGCAAAACAAACTCAAATCAGAGCGTTCGTGTCCTTGTTCGTGTGTTTGCCTAACAACTGGAGTAATAGTTTGAAGTTTGTTCGTAATAGTTTAAGTTGATTATACACTCTAGAGTTAGCTTTCAATATTATTGGTACTATGCAAATATTAATCTCCTGATAATTCAGTAATATGTTATATATAAATGATACTGGAGGAAATTATCATCAAACGGGAATTGAAATTTATTAAATAATGGTATATAATCATGTGTAAAATATTTAGAGAATATAAAAGCAAATTTATCTTTTTTTACCATATTTAATTTACCACATTCACAGCAACATGTCAAATACCATACTTATAACATATGCTAACCACACGTAATTTACCACATTTCATTGTAATATAAGTAATTCATATAGTATCTATATTAAAAAGTATACATGGTATACACATAATCAAAATAAGTAAGTGTCACGTGTATACACATGACTTTGTTTGCAAGGAATAGAGTTTAGAAATTAGGAATTAAAGAAAGTTTTCAGATTTAAACTTGTAAAATTAGAAGAATGAGCTTAGAGTCAGAATTCAATATATCTAATAATACTATGTTCATAATTAATTAATTAATATTTAGTTATGGTGGGGCCATAGATGATTAGGAAGGAATCCTATACTTAATATTAAATGGCCCCTCCATAAATGAGAACAGTAAAACTCTTCTATAGTGAATGTATAGATGCCTGAGTAAGAGAATTATCCTGTATAGTGAACAAATTTTCTTTAGTCTGCCTTGAATAGCATTAGTTTTCTAAAACTAATGCTATTCAAGGCAGACTAAAGAAAATTTGTTCACTATAATGGGTAGTTCTCTCACTCAGAACTCTACATTCATTATAGAGAGTTCACTATAGAGGAGTTTACTATAGAGGAGTTCACTATAGAGGAGTTCACTATAGAGGAGTTTACTATAGAGGAGTTTACTATAGAGGAGTTCACTATAGAGGAGTTCATTATAGAGGAGTTCACTATAGAGGAGTTCACTATAGAGGAGTTCACTATAGAGGAGTTCACTATAGAGGAGTTTACTATAGAGGAGTTCACTATAGAGGAGTTCACTATAGAGGAGTTCACTATAGAGGCGCTCTACTGTATTGTCCTTATAAACGTGGATGAAGTACAGCTTCCAAGTTACAATTTGAAGCTACAAATCCTAGAGAAGTCCTGTGATCCTCTTGATTCCAACTGTGTCTCCTTTTTAAAGCTACTAAGAAAACTAGAGTAGCTACTGTCACTGAGATATCCTATACAGGACCAAGAGGCACTTTACAGTTCTAAATAGTATAGGAGAACTGGTAGAGGTATGATGTACCAACACAAAAGAAAAACTCTAGATTTATTTAATTTTTTTTTTATTTTAACATGTGAAAAATTGATATACGAGTTACATTATGTATAAATTTTAAGTAAATTAAATAATTAAGTAATACATTATAGTGAACTGATGAAATTAATTTTATAACATACTGCGTTGCATAATAATATTTTTTCGGTTAACAAGTAATTTGAATGACGAGCTACAACTCATGTATTATACAGTATTGTTATCTCTATGAATTCTTATAAAAGAATTCGTAAACGATGCAACAAAAAGTTAATATTTCAACTTGCGCTGAAAACTGAAACATTTTTGGGACATTATTTTCCAGAAGTGTTTGTGACATTTCTAGTCATCATATTTGCTGGACATTTTGAAGATAAATTATATAAAAAAGAATGAGATATTTCAAAATATGTTCAAGTCTGTACTTTGTACTATTTAATTATTGGTTGCCAAATTCACATTACCTATTCAGTCATTACTTTTTTAATGGGTGATAGCAGGCTTTACCGTTCAATTATGTAACAATTTCATACCAAACCTATAAAATTAAACATCATCGATTTACCCTCAGATGTTCCCATCATATTACCATCAGTTTCCCATCAAAAACCCTTCACACTCACTTGAAATACTCTCCATTTCCCCATGAAAAGCCCTTCATTTTCCCATGAAAAGAGCCACATCGTCCCACCTCATCGTCTTGATTTTATGACGAATAACAAACATCGTCCACAGACTCCATCATAACCTCCTTTACTTTAATGGATATTAATAATATGAAAGTGTTAAAAGCTATTTGAACGAGTGGCTTTGGAGGACGTTTTTACGATCACAAAGTACGCTATATCTTTATTTATTACTGAATGATAAACGCTTCTAAGATCAAAAGTAACGTTGAGAATGTATTTAAAATATAATAAAGATTCACTTCAGATATTTTAATCCGATATGGATACAGTAGAACGATCCTCTATACTGAATGTTGAGTTCTAAGTAAGAGAACGGGTCTAGGTCAATTCGCCGAAAACACATTCGTCGCACGACACATTCGCCGAAAGACACATTCGCCGAAAATAGGACAATTTCTTAGCAGACTAAGGTTTACTGCAAAAATTTAAGTTTATTGAAAATCCTGTGTTTAATGATTATTTAAAATTGATCAAATTTTTTAGTAACTCTAAATTAATCGGTAATTAATTGTTTGATTTTAATGCCATATAAATGCTTGTTCTTAGTCCCATTATAAAAGTTTCTAAATAAATTTAGTAGTATTTATTTAATAATAAATATTTAATCCATTTATTTTAACATAAACTTTTCTATTTTTTAAAAGGAGTTGCTGAACAAAATTGATTTTGACTTCATTTTTCTACTCAAATACATTTCTCCATATTGTAAATATTTTATAAAAGGAATAGTTATAAATATTCTTAAAACCTAGAAATAAATCTGTTATAACTGTACATTCAATAGTTGTTGAAATGTACTAATTTAAATTTGGTAGACTTTTTTGTGGGTCACCCTGTATAGTGTAGAGTGAAAGCTTCACGAGCGACTCACAGACACACTGATTCTACAATGTATATAGAAGGATTAAAATAAAGTAAGACCAACACAAAGAAAATCTTTTTCTTTTGTAATTGATAATTGTACACAGAAATCTGACACATATAGATATGAGTATTAATTAATTAATAACATTAGATATGAGTTAATTAATTAAGTTAACACAAATACCATAAAGTTAAACCATTAATTATGTAGAATACTGTTAATTAATTGATACACTTATATGTAAAATCATCTGGATATTACATACAGATAAAATTGAATAATCATTTTTTTTTTCGGCGAATGTATCGTGCGGCGAATGTGTTTTCAGCGAATTGACCGGTCACCTAAGAGAACTACCTTGTATAGTGAACCAATTTCATTAAATTTGGCATAAGATGGCAATAAGTTTTCTAAAACTGACCTCTATTAAAGAAAATATGTTCACTATTTGGGATAATTCTCTTACACTAGACTCTACATTCACTATAGAGGAGTCCACTATAGAAGAGTTTTACTGTATCACCATAGAAAATTTAACCAATCAAAATTAATGCTAAATTACAATTGTATATTTATAAAATGGATTAAAAACTTAAATAGATAATATTTTATCATTCTACATAATCACCAATAGAAAACCTATTAGAGGCAGTTACAGATTCTTAAATTTTATGTATAGGGTAAGTTCCGAATTACCGGTCAGTTCCACACCTTCGGTCATATAAGAAAAAACGATATTTTAATAATTATTTAATTTTTATTTTAGTTGGTATCCATGATACCTGCAGGTATCATGGATTCCAACTAAAAGATACCTGCAGGTATCATGGATACCAACTAAAAGATACCTGCAGATATCATGGATACCAACTAAAAGATACCTGCAGGTATCATGGATACCAACTAAAATAAAAATTAAATAATAATTAAAATATCGTTTTTTCTTATATGACCGAAGATATGGAACTGACTGGTATTTCGGAACTTACCCTACTACAATATAAATGTGAAATAGCAGTGTAGTACAATTATTAATGTTCTACTCCACGTAACTTGTCCCCAAACATCAAAGTTGCAATGCAATGTTAATTCAGATGTCCCAGAGAAGCATCAATTAAAGCAATTAGGCAACTGGTAACAGACATTCGTTAATTCCATTGAAATAACTTAACGCCATACCGCGCCTCCATGAGTACTATTAGTGCAGTGGATAGTGTGAGACTATCTTGATAGTAGTGGGATGAGAGGGGTAATAGTGGGATAAGAGTAAGAGTGGGATAAGAGAGGTAAGTAGTGGGATAAGAGTAAGAGTGAGATAAGAGTAAGAGTGGGATGAGAGGGGTAATAGTGCAGTGGATAGTGATGGGAAGGATCGTACTATTTGATTTTGTACCCAATAGTAATAGTTTTATTTAATAGTATTAAATAGTGTTATTTAATAGTATTATTTAATCGTGTTATCAAATAGTATTATTTAATAGTATTATTTAATAGTATTCTTTAATAGTATTATTTAATAGTATTCTTTAATAGTATTCTTTAATAGTATTATTTAATAGTTTATTTAATAGTATTTTTTAATAGTATTATTTAATAGTATTATTTAATAGTATTATTTAAAAGTATTATTTAATAGTATTATTTAATAATATTTTTTAATAGTATTTTTTAATAGTATTATTTAATAGTATTATTTAATAGTATTTTTTAATAGTATTTTTTAATAGTATTATTTAATAGTATTTTTTAATAGTATTTTTTAATAGTATTATTTAATAGTATTATTTAATAGTTTTATTTAAAAGTATTATTTAATAGTATTTTTTTAATAGTATTATTTGATAGTATTATTTAATAGTATTATTTAATAGTATTATTTAATAGTAGCTATTATTTAAAAGTATTATTTAATAGTATTATTTAATAGTATTTTTTAATAGTATTTTTTAATAGTATTTTTTAATAGTATTATTTAATAGTATTATTTAATAGTATTATTTAATAGTATTATTTAAAAATAGTATAATTTAATAGTATTTTTTAATAGTATTTTTAAATAGTATTATTTAGTAGTATTTTTTAATAGTATTATTTAATAGTATTATTTAAAAGTACTATTTAAAAGTATTTTTTAATAGTATTATTTAATAGTATTTTTTAATAGTATTATTTAGTAGTATTTTTTAATAGTATTATTTAATAGTATTTTTTAATAGTATTATTTAATAGTATTTTTTAATAGTATTATTTAGTAGTATTTTTTAATAGTATTATTTAATAGTATTTTTTAATAGTATTATTTAATAGTATTTTTTAATAGTATTATTTAATAGTATTAAATAATAGTATTATTTAAAAGTATTATTTAATAGTATTATTTAATAGTATTATTTGAAAGTATTATTTAATAGTACTATAGTCATATTGTAATAGTACTATTTGATTTTGTACTCTAGTATTAGTACGGTTAATATTGAATACCTACTTAAACAGAAATAATTGTGCAATATATTAAAATATTTGCTTTCAATGGAAAATTTCCTCTTTCATACAAAAAGTTAACAGTATTATCTTTACAATTTCAACATTCAATTCTAATTCTTCTGACATTTCACTGACGAAATTATTATATCCAAATTATCATACATAATTAAATGTAAATGTAGTAATTGAATTATTAATTATAATCAGCATAATGAGATTATTTCTATTGGTAATACCTAACTAAATTGAATTAATGTGCTACAAAATATCAATAAGTCACTGACTGCGATTTAACAGAGATACTAATTCCCAATTAAGTTTTTAAATAGAATAGCATAACTTAATTAAAAGTATTGGATATATAGCATTATAAGTAAAGCCCGTAGTAATCCTTCTATAATTAAATTTCTCGGGCAATGGCAACGCGTGTAAATATAAATATATGTATACGGTGAATATTATATATTAGAGCAATGGTTTCATTAGTAATTATTCCCTTTTCAATGACTCTTGAAAAGGTCATTTTGAACATTCATATTTGATGGTATTTTAATGCAATAAGTGATATATGTTGAGTCATATAAATAAATACGAAATGATGAATAAATATGAAAATATTATTGATGAAAATTTATGAAATAATGAATATATATGTGATGATAAATATATATAACATAATATAAAAATAGTATGAAAAGATAAATAAATGATGTAATTAAATATGATTTACATAAATATAATTTACATTAATATAATTTATGTAATAAGTAATTGAAATCTTTTTCACTTTATTTAATTTTCTACGAGCGTAGTAATCTCGAAAAGGACAATACGTTGAACACATTTTCATCATTATTCATATTACTACATTAACAATTAATCACGTTCTTAATTCCCCCATAGGTTTATTTCTGAGAGAAAAGGATATTCTAATGCCATTTCCAGCAACAAGTAACAGATAAATAAACACAACCCTTTCTGCCTTTATACCATTTCTTTTAGGTATTTTCCCCCCAAATCATTGAGAGTATTTCCCATTAATCTCCTGGCAACATTTAGCCAAGATAAAAATTAAACTAAAAACATTCATATTATTTTTCCTTTTATTTTAAAAAGATTTTTGCTATATATCCTTATACTTCCATACCTTGTACCTAAATTTCAATTAATCTTGAAAAATATCTGGTATTTTTTTGTTTGATTTGAAAAATATTTTTTAATTAAATTCCAATTTAGTAAAAAAAATTAGAATTGATATGATGGTATATAGTAAGTTTCGATTTATCGGACAGTTCCACATTTTAGTTCATATAAGAAAAAAGTATATAATCGAACAGTTCAATTTTGTGAATTTATTGGTATCCATGATACTATCAGGTATTGATACCTGATAGTATCATGGATACCAATTGAGATAATGAGTTTTTAAATGTTGGATAAAAAATTCTTATGTGTTCGAAAATGTGGAGTTGTCTTATAACTCAAAACTTACCCAAATTGGTTTATTTATGGAAAATATTCAATACATAACCATATTCAATATAAAACGAAAATAAGAGTTAAAAATAATATTTTGTACATTAAATGTAAAAATAATACGAATGCATGCTCTCCTGACCCTATTGTTTATCAATTTCTGAGTACTATTTTCTAAATCTATTAAAGATTTCAACATAAGTGTTATTCACAATAATAACGTGTAGAGACTTATGAATAATATTAAATAGAATAATATTTGAAGTGTTTTGATACCAAACTCTCCACCATAATCACATAACTTCATATTTTGTCCGAAATATACCCGACTGAGTGATGATGAAAATTTGTGTGATGAATTATTCGTAATTTGATAATTTGTACTGAAAAATCCATTTGGAATTCATTAAAACATATTTTTTACATTTTGTAACTTAGGGCGAGTTCTAAAATATTGTACGGTTCCACATTTCCGATAATGTAAGAATAAAGTATATTATAATTATCATATACAATTTTCTTATATGATCGAAAATGCGGAACCGTTTGATAATCCGTAATTTACCCTATCGTAAAATTTTAAAATGAACTATTAATTATATGATACAACTAAAAAATATAACTTTAAATAGAATGACAGAATTTTTCAGAAATCAAACAATTTGAAAATTAATTAAGTTGTATATTACATTAAATATTTTTTATAGAAGTCTGCTTAAATTTTAGCAGTTTTTTAAATTCTTTTGTAGACCTGAAAGATAAAGGACACACACCCCAGTTAGAACAGCTCCAAATCAATCTGGAAGCCCGAAGTTTCACTTTTATTTACAATCCTATTTATCCGGGGTGGCGAAAAATAAACATTTGGCTTTGCTCAACAATTCGTTCATTTTAGGATTTCCAAACCGCCTGATGAATGATTGATGACTCAGCATTTTTGAGGTGCAACTGCAGATTCCCAGAGAGATTTAGGGGTAAAAGATGATTTGGAACAGCTTAGACATTTCCAAAATGGTTCACGTCAAAAACATCGTTAGATCTAAATTCAATTTGCTACGAATAAGCATTTAGGGTTAATTTCGAATTATCGGTCAGTTCCACATCTTCGATCATAAATAAAATTAATAATTTTTATCGGTATCCATGGTACCTGCAGGTATCATGGATACCAATAAAAATTATTATAAAATCATTATTATTACATCGTTTATTCTTACATGATCGAAGATGTGTAACAGACTGATAATTCATAACTTACCCTGTCTTTAACTTTTTCTATATGAATCAATAGTTCTAAATAAATTAATAAATCATTTTTAAAATTTGTAATGATATTTTTTTTTTCAGTAAATAATAAATAAATTATATCCGGCATAATTTAAATACGGTTAAAAATATAACTGAATATACCAAGACTTTTGGTGGATAGAACATCACGTGGAAACCCTACATAATCTTCTATGTCTCCACCACCACATTTTCTCTGGGTAGGAATATAACATATGACTCGAAACAACACAATATGAAGGGCAGGTTTTAGTGTTCGCAGTACAGAGTACTATTAAATGAAACTGCGTGCGACTGCTGTGTTCAAGAGGTACATCGTCCATCAAAGTCTAAGACTCTACAGAACTGGAAAGAAGCCAGGCTAGGAAGAGGAAGAAATCGACCGAAAATTACACCTAATCCTCAAAATGATTTAATCACAAATCTCATTTCCCTAATTGATGGAAATATCGAGTATTCGCCCTTTTCAAAATTCTTAATTTTCATCTTATGATAAAATGTAAAATCATTTTTGAAAAAAAAACGAGAAAATCTTAAAGATATTTATTGGTATGAGTTACGAGTTATCGAACAGTTCCACATTTTCGATCATATAAGAAAAAGTATATAATCATTTATAATTACTATTTTTTCTTATAATATGATCAAAATGTTGTAAAGTTAAGTACTCGGAGCGGTATACCCTGTATAAACCAAAATTTCAAATAATTTTTCAACGTTTCAAAATTATCAATAAATACATAAAGTAAATCATTTAAAATATTTCTGTAAACTAAATATCAAGTATAATTTGCCACTGTGATTTATAAACAGAAATTTCAAAGTTTCTTATTTAAGAAATACATTTTTCATCAAAAAACATTTTAAACTGATATAATAGAATGTGGTTTGGCAATAGAACATTAAGTTGAGTCCATGTTAATTCTTTTTTGGCCCACCTTAACATTCCCTCAAGCCGAAGACCATCATCTCTTACTATGTATATCCTGGGGAAAAATCCCTCACGACAATCATCCCGTACTATATTCCATGTAAAATCCTTCTTGAACCACTACAGATCAAGAGACGCCCCAACATAATCTTCAATGAACCCACCATGAGATTGAGCTGCAAGAAACGCCTCAACATAATCTTCAATGGCCCCACCATACTTTAGATTGAGCTGTAGAAGAAGTACATTCAAGCCTCCAGTTCTTGGAACTCGGCACGTTAGCCCTAACTGACAGGTTATTAGCCGTAAGAAGCCTAATTAGCCAACAGTCGGAGATGGCACGCTATGGTCTCAGCCATTACGCGACTTAGCAAGTAGAGACTCAGGATAATTTTATCCTACTTCAAATGTCCTGTAGGATCTTGGGGGAAAGGATTTAATGTATGGGGATTGGAGGGAGGACAGTAAAATGAGACTGTTTATTAGGTTAAGATTTACAATCTTGATATTTAGTGATAGTAATTACTATATATAAACAAAGTATCATAATTTAGATTTAAAAAATATTAGCCAAATGATAAATCTTAATGTTAAAACAGAGAAATTTTAAATACCCTCTACATTTGATAATGTTTGGTTTTCATGATTTAAAAATGATGTAAAATATGTAAAACGGACCATGAAAATAAAATGAATGTCATTATTTAATGAATACGAAGTTAATGAAGACGAATATTCCATATCATTGCAAATGGAAAAATAAATAACAATTGTATAGGTGTGTTCCAGTGGCTTCCTTGTCGTTGGTATCCATCCTTTCCTAACTGTAGTCCAAGTAACGTCACAGTTCTCTCTATCCTATTCCTGTTCTACAAACTGTGGTATAAGTAACGTCACAGCTCTCTCTATCCTATTCCTGTTCTACAAACTGTGGTACAAGTAACGTCACAGTTCTCTCTATCTTATTCTTGTTCTACAAACTGTGGTACAAGTAACGTCACAGCTCTCTCTATCCTATCCCTGTTCTACAAACTGTGGTACAAGTAACGTCAAAGCTCTCTCTATCTTATTCCTGTTCTACAAACTGTGGTACAAGTAACGTCACAGCTCTCTCTATCCTATTCCTGTTCTACAAACTGTGGTACAAGTAGCGTCACAGCTCTCTCTATCCTATCCCTGTTCTACAAACTGTGGTACAAGTAACGTCACAGCTCTCTCTATCTTATTCCTGTTCTACAAACTGTGGTACAAGTAGCGTCACAGCTCCCTTTATCCTATTCCTGTTCTACAAAATATGATATGAATAGTTGAACAAGGGACATGCTAGACAACAACACATTATCAATTAAAGTAAGTGTTATGTTCTCTTTAAGAGATATAACGCCATTTAATTCGTATGTAACAATGCAGAGAGGTGTCACAGAAGGTGAAATCATAAACTCATTTTGCTTGTTCGACTCAATTACTACATTTTAGTGCAGTAAAAGCTTTACTGCACTTTGTATTGTATGTTTAAATTGAAAAAAATAGCTTAGGAAGAATAATTTCAAAACATTTTTCTTATGGTCAGATAGAGATTTTCCGCTCGTTTGTACATATATTTTTCTATGTCGGATTAGTGATGAAGGTGGGAAATAGAATTGAGGGATATGTTCAAAGTTATTGTACAGTTCCATATGTCCGATCAAGTAATATAAAGTGTAGAATAATTATTATATAATTTTTCTTCTATGATCGAAAATGTAAAACTGTACGATAACTCGAAACTTACCCTATATATTTATCATACATTAAAATGCTTATCAAAAGATCATCAGATAATAAAAAGTTAAACTATTATATTTGACTATAATCAATGATATAACATTTTGAATCATCAATATTAGTATATCACATTTTAGTGAAATACTCTCATATGAATGAATTTAGATTTAAAAATATGTTTTTTTATAAATTTGGATAATAGGTAAAAAAGGGACATTTTTTTAATAAACACGTGAAAACAGACCTCACTATTAAGAAATTAGAAGCAAAAAAGATACAATAAAAACATTAGGTATTTTTACCTTATCATCCTACACAAATACTCTATTTGTTGACGCTTGTACATCAACAGAAAAATTTCTTTTCACTATTTAGTATTTACTTCATTATGTCTTTTAAATGAGATGATCAAAAGGTGTAGACTTTTCCCGTAGATTAATGAGGAGAAACATTTTTCCCACCATGCCATTAGTGTCAACATAAAGATGAGATACTAATTACTCTTCCGTTGATTAAAAAATCATCACAATGCACAGGTAAATTCAATAGGTAATGAAGCAATTAACAAATGGTAAATATTTCCTTTGAGCTTTATTAAAACTCCGATGGCTTTTGACTATCAAGTACATTAATTGTTTAGATATTATACCATAATCCATATTTCAGCAATAAAAAAAATACTGCAAATTTACTGTTCCTAAGCTAAATAAAACTGTCACTCAGCGAAAACACTTTTAAAATGCTGCAACTAGATGGAATGAAGTACCTACCGAATTAGTAACAAAGAATTTAAATGTAAATTGAAGAGATACCTGTATATTAATCGATAAATGTAGGTAAAATTTTTAAAATTTTAATGTCCTTTGCTCAATAAAAATGTTTTCATTATAAAACTTTGCTCTATAATAGCCCAATAAATGGGCTACCTGGATGGACTTCAGAAAAAAATCCTATATATGTTTTCCTTTCATATATGTAACTTATTTTTAATGTATGTTTTTGTAAAAAATTGTATTCTGTATCTATTTTTTCTGAATTTTTTTATTTGTGTAATTGTTATTATTGCGTAAGTTTATTCTAAACAATGAATCTATTTTGATAGTCATATAACAACCTATTTTATAACACGGCTCAGTAGAATATTTCCATTACATAACTAATTAAGTAAAAAATGTATCCAATAATTACTTCATTACCTAAAACAATCATTTTGGTGAATTTATTTGTTTATAAGTATTCAACGTAGATGCGTGCAATGAAGTCCTTGTTGATACGAATAGAGATTCAATGTAGAACATTTGAGATACCAGTAAAGTAACAGTTTAATGTAGAAAAAAATGATAGAAAAGTAATACAGATATTATAAAACCCAATACAGTTATTATATATCCCAATACAGTTATTATACAACTCTATACGGTTATTATACAACCCAATACGGTTATTATACAACCCAATACGGTTATTATACATCCCAATACAGTTATTATACAACCCAATACGGTTATTATACAACCCAATACAGTTATTATACTTCGCAATACAGTTATTATACAACCCAATACAGTTATTATACAACCCAATACGGTTATTATACATCCCAATACAGTTATTATACAACCCAATTCGGTTATTATACAACCCAATACAGTTATTATACTTCGCAATACAGTTATTATACAACCCAATACAGTTATTATACAACCCAATACGGTTATTATACATCCCAATACAGTTATTATACAACCCAATACGGTTATTATACAACCCAATACAGTTATTATACAACCCAATACAGTTATTATATATCCCAATACAGTTATTATACAACCCAATACGGTTATTATACAACCCAATACGGTTATTATACAACCCAATACGGTTATTATACAACCCAATACGGTTATTATACAACCCAATACAGTTATTATATATCCCAATACAGTTATTATACAACCCAATACAGTTATTATACAACCCAATACGGTTATTATACAACCCAATACGGTTATTATACAACCCAATACAGTTATTATATATCCCAATACAGTTATTATACAACCCAATACAGTTATTATATATCCCAATACAGTTATTATACAACCCAATACGGTTATTATACAACCCAATACGGTTATTATACAACCCAATACGGTTATTATACAACCCAATACGGTTATTATACAACCCAATACAGTTATTATATAATCCAATATAGTTAGATTGAAAGAACTTTCTTTTTCATTAAGTGCTAGCGACTGTTTATAGTCTATAACAATACAGATTAACGAAACATACAAAAACACTTTAAACAAACACCATCGCCAATAGATCACATCTATGAGGATTATTGTTTTCATCAAGGGTATTATTAAATTAATCCCTCGGCAAACACATGTGTCACCCTCCATAGCGCCGACTAAGCCGTTCCGACACGGAGCTACGCATGACCTCACTCCACGAACGCCTCTGTCACACTTGCCGTATATCTCTTTTGTGCCGAGATAAACCAGAGCAGGAAAGTCATTACCCGACTGCTCGTTAGATGGCACTTTGGCTCCGATTTGTCATTCTCTGGCACGTATATTTAGCGGAGTAACGAATTGCAGGAGTAAGAGAGTGGAAGGTTAATTACAAGAAACGGTAGATGGGTGAGAATTGGAAAGAAAATGGGTAAGTTCAAAATTATATCGAATAGTTCCATAATGACAGGACAGAAATTTTAAAATCATTTTGCTAAAATACATACCGAAACTTTTACATTATATAAATTAGTGTAAATTATAGAAACTTTACATACATTAAAGATATTCGATTTATTTAACATTTCTTCTTATCATTTTACTGCAAACCCCATAAAATTTGATAGCATATTTTTAGTTTTATATGCTTTTAAAGATTTTTATAATCCAAACTCTACAAAACCTACTTTACTTCCGACTTTCAAATTTTCAGTCTGAAGAAGAAGAATGTACACCATTTGTTTTGATTGTCAACTAGGTATTTGGTTTAATAATTCATTTATTATTCGTTCAAAGGTTTAAATTTGAATAAACTTATTATAGAAAAGTTTATATACTTTTAGAAACAATTAATATCTTGAAAGAAGGCCAAAAACGTATTGTTTATTTAAAAATCTGAATTTGAAATCTTCTTTCTCAGCGTCAGGTTGGAGATTCGCTCGATTGTTGCTCACAAAGTAATAAAAAACTTTAAAAGCAAATAATAATATATAAACTGAACCGAATTGTATGCAGTTTACACATTAGTTCTATAATATTATGTAATAAACTCATTTTTTTCCCGGAGCCTGGAGAGGACCTTTAATAAAGCTTCTTTTATCACTAACTACTGATGTCGAAACCTTCCTTTTGCTTTTGACCAGGTCATGGTAATATCATATCGTATTTTTTTCTTCACAGAGTGTAGCAAGTTATTGACCAAATTCTCCCTGTATTTATCTGTATTTACTCTTCCGTCGTTTATTTCTATTATTCCTACCACTGTGAGGAAAAACAGTCCTATATTAAATGCTTCATCCACCATGCTTCACTGTAGTGATGGTTGCTAAACTGTCTATGCACAGACATGATCTATTTTGGACTCGTTTGACCAGATTGCAATTTATTCTTTGATGATGCAATATAGTCAGATGAGTGCAATTTCGGACGCCACTTAGACCCATAATTGACAAATGTCAGATTGATCCTTTACTCAATTTTCCTGTTCAAATAATAGATATGATGTAACTATAGCTACATTTAAAAATAGTATAAACTATTATGCCTAATAAAAATATATATCTTCAACTGTAATTTCTCGATAATTACCATTTAAAATATAAAAACTATTAAATAATACTTATGTAATTTAGAATAAGAAATAAAATAGCATGACTTTAATTATATAAATTTATCTATTATACTTACATCACAATTAACCTCAATAGTAATATTAAAAAAAAGTTAATAGATAAATTCCTTAATTGATATCAATGTTAATATATATTAATTATTCTGATATATTCAATTATAAAAAACTTTATAAATAGAAACAATATTGTACTATAAACTAAAAGTTATAATTAATAATACACAATAGTTATTTCTAACCAGTATATACCGGTTGATTATAGACAAACAGAATAATAGATTTATATTCACAGTGAGTGTATATAATTATTATATCAAACCATTAAAGAAAGAGCATACGGTGTTACAGTATATAAAATGTTTTTAACTATTCACTTTTATGCACATGCATACATTCGTACATTCATCCATAAAACATTCATCATGCTAAAAACATCATGACATCTTGTATATAACAGTTTATCAAGAATTACGAGCATGTTTCCACTAGCTAGACAATGTGTCATTTCATTTTGAAATTCTCCATGTAAGTCGATAGTTTGTGTCAGTTACTCGATATAATATCAACATTTAATAAAGAATCAATTAAAAACTGTCATTAAAGCATGCAAAGTGAAGAGGTAAAATAATTAAAGCAATCATTACAATTTTAATTGCAATTCCAGATATGCACTTGTAGAGTTTTAATACTAATTATAATAATGATTAAACATATAGAAATGAGTACAGTCGTGTATATTTTGTTGTGTAGTTATTTTAATGATGAATTAATGAAGGTTAAATACAAACTTGTCAAATAGATAAATAAAGTAAATGGAATCAATATCCTGCAAAAAAATCCATGTACTATAAACCATGTAGCACTTATTCATTTAAAAGATGTGTAAAACAAGCATACTTGAATGAATACCATATGTATTACATTTGTTTTTAATGGTAATATAGTAAATTAAATGTGGTTAACATATGTGATATGTACGGTGTTTGACATGTTGCTATGAATGTGATTAATTACATGTGATAAACACCTTTTTTATCTATGATATTCGACATGTAAATATGATGCAGTCAACTAACTATTTATTCAATCTCTATTTGATACGGCTTTTATAATATGGATTTAATATGGAATAACCACATTCTTATGTGTTCTTATGATGATTACATTGAACCAATATGTATAACACATATTTTTACTGTTTTGCTCCATTATAACCATTAAACTATATGATAACCATGTGTTCGCAATATGGAATTGTTTACAGGTGTTCGCAACTAAAAAAATATAAATCTCTATAATATAATACGCTAGATCTGTCTGTGTGTGTGTATGTGTGTTACTTGGAGCAATATTACTCACAAACGGTTAGACCTAGAGACATGAAAATTTACAACTTTTCAGAAAGTCGTATCGAATTTAACGAGTTAAACCTCCGGCCTATGGTCCTACAGAACGCTATTGATTTGTTTTACGAAATTCGAACGGGTTTTTGAATTATTCGAATTTTAATTTTTAATGGAATACATAGGGATTTAATTCAAATCGGCAAATACATGGTAACATGGGAAATAAATGAAAAAATGAAATTTAAACTATTCGATTTGATAAAATATCTACAATATGTAAAAATAGTAAAACAAAAGATACTGCGTTAACCGTTTTTCGAAATTCGAAGCACTTTTCGAGATATGAGGAAAACTAGAAAATGAAAAATTTAATTCTACGCTGGTTATCATTTTTCCCCACGAAAATAAATGACATGTTTTGCACGATTGAAAATATAATAATTAATGTTAATATTGATATTGACGAATGAGAATATGATTAAATATTAGAAATAAATGATATTTAAAATAATTTTAATCAAATTAAAACGAATTTTACAAATTTATATTATATAATTTGAAATTTAAATTAATGGAATATCAGCTGCTACCTATATATGGGAATTTTATTTTTTCTATTTGAATCATTGAACTGATCGATATAGCTACATATTTTGTTCCTTTCATAATGTGATTATTTGAATAATATTTAATATTTGTAATTTGTAGTTACAGTTATCTTATATAATAATGTATGATGTATACGACAGTATTCTGCACTAAATGATGACATCACAGGACGGAAAATTGATCTTTACTGGTACCTAATTATTATGAAATGTAATGGAAAATCAGATGGTTATGACAAAAAAAACTAATGTCCTTAAATATTATTGAATATAGGAATATATGCACGTTACCGTGCATTTTGCACGGGTAACCACTAGTCTCTATAATATAATACGCTAGATCTGTCTTTGGGTATGTGTGTGTTACTTGGAGCAATATTACTCACAAATGGTTAGACCTAGAGACATGAAAATTTACAACTTTTCAGAAAGTCGTATCGAATTTAACGAGTTAAAAGGATTTTTTGAAATTCAAACGGGTTTTCGAATTATTAACACTTGATTTATAATGGGATACATAGGAATTAATTCGACATACTATCCTGGATATTTTCAGAGACTATCCAACAGAATGGGCTGAAATTTTCTGGAAACCTCCGGCCTATGGTCCTACAGAACGCTATTGATTTTTTTTATGAAATTTGAACGGGTTTTTGAATTATTCGATTTTAATTTTAATGGAATACATACGGATTTAATTCAAATCTGGAAATACATGGTAACATACGAAATAAATTTAAAAATAAAATTTGCATTAATCGAATCGAAAAAATATCTACCTTATTCGAAAATTGTCTACAAAAATAACTGCGTTAACCGTTTCTCGAAATTCGAAGTATTTTTTGAGATATGACGAAAGTAGAAAAAAATTTCTACGCTGGTTATCATTTTTCCTCACGAAAATAAATGACATATTTTTCACGATTGAAAATATAATAATTGATTTCAATATTGATATTGACGGGTTGGAATATGAATAAATATTTGAAATAAATTATATTTAGAATATTTATAATCAATTGGTAACGAATTTTAGTTATTTTACATAATTGTATTAATTTATTTAAAAAATTGAATATCAGCTGCTACCTAGGTATATATGTGAATTTTATTTCTTCTATTTCAAGAATCGAACTGATCGATGTAGCTGATTGTTTTAATTTTTCATAATGTGATTATTTGAATAATATTTGTTATATGTAGTTATTTATACAGCTATCTTATATAATAATGTATGATCTATATACGACAGTATTCTACACAAATTGATGACGTCACGGGGCGGAAAATAATACTCTTCACTGGTACCTAATTCTTATGAAATGTAATGGAAAACGGAATATGTACCTAATGTGTATGAACAAACACGATAAGTAATGTACTTAAATATTAGAATAAATAAAATATATGGTAATATATGGACGTAACCGTGCAATTTGCACGGGGACCCACTAGTAAATAACTATTAAGTTTATCATGATGCTTAGAATAAATTAAACTTGCTTCTTTTTGCTATAGATTGCTTCAAATATAATATTAAAATCAACAAAAAATGATTTATAATTTTCCATATATTCATAAATCGGTTCGATTTCCCGGTTAGAGATTTATAGATCCGCCACACTTTTTGGGAATTCCAATACGTCAAATTTTCTACCTGATTTCGACAGGTGACCGAAAACCATTGAAAATTCCACGTGAAGACTTAATAAATCAGAGGCAGTTGAGACCTGAGTATAATACTGACACTCTGATTAATTGCATTGGCAAGTCGCGTAGTCTATGGAACTTGATTTACAACAGTTAGAAGAAAGGGACTTGGTTAGGAAACACTTTTTCAGTAAATCATTCCTATGAATTATTAGTTTAAATATATTATCAAAACAAATTTCTATTTAATTATTCATATAAAAAATCTTTAAAATATATTCCTCAAAATTATTCACATTAAAATATTCCTATAAAAACATTGCTTCAAAATTATTCACATAAAAGTATTCCTATAAAAATATTTCTTCAAAATTATTCACATAAAAATAATGATGTAAAGAATACCAATGAAAAAAAAATATTCCTTCAAAATTATTCATATGTGAAAGTATTCCTTTTCAAAATATTATCCCTATAATAAAATTCTCAATGGTGCAACCACCAGTGAATTAATGTTTTGCAAATGACAGCCCAGCTTAATCTCCTATCTCCCCACCATAACCATCTCTCTGGTAGAACCTAATTATGTTCATTAAATAAATGGAATCCTTTTGGAAGTATTGAAAAGATATGAAAGCAGAGAGAGTTTCACAACTCCAATTACAGAAACTCAATACCTATGAATAGCTTTTTTCGTATTTATTTATAATGAGTGGGAGGCATTCAATACAAAATAAACATGCAAAGCATTGATAAAAACTTTCAGTGAAAACTCTTTTTGAAACATCCAACGTAATTAGATTTTTACTGTAAAAATAATTAATTAGAATATAAAATAACATTGCATTACTTTATAGAAACTAATTAAACAATTTAATTAAGGAATAATATAGACTTGAGTATCAATAATAAAAGTAATTAATTTTTGAATGAGGATAATTCATTAAATCATGTTTTTAATCATTCATTGTTCGCTACATTTACATTGAAATTTTATACTCTTCACTGTGCACTTTATTTACAACTATTGGTGGTTGTTTTAACTCTTCACTGTGCACTTTATTTACAACTATTGGTGGTTGTTTTAACTCTTCACTGTGCACTTTATTTACAACTATTGGTGGTTGTTTTAACTCTTCACTGTACACTTTATTTACAACTATTGGTGGTTGTTTAACTCTTCACTGTGCACTTGATTTACAACTATTGATTGTTGTTTTAACTCTTCGCTGTGCACTTTATTTACAACTATTGGTGGTTGTTTTAACTCTTCACTGTACACTTTATTTACAACTATTGGTGGTTGTTTAACCCTTCATTGTGCATTTTATTTACAACTATTGGTGGTTGTTTTAACCCTTCACTCTGCACTTTATTTACAACTATTGGTGGTTGTTTTAACTCTTCACTGTGCACTTTATTTACAACTATTGGTGGTTGTTTTAACTCTTCACTGTGCACTTTATTTACAACTATTGGTGGTTGTTTTAACTCTTCACTGTGCACTTTATTTACAACTATTGGTGGTTGTTTTAACTCTTCACTGTACACTTTATTTACAACTATTGGTGGTTGTTTAACTCTTCACTGTGCACTTGATTTACAACTATTGGTTGTTGTTTTAACTCTTCGCTGTGCACTTTATTTACAACTATTGGTGGTTGTTTTAACTCTTCACTGTACACTTTATTTACAACTATTGGTAGTTGTTTAACCCTTCACTGTGCACTTTATTTACAACTATTGGTGGTTGTTTTAACTCTTGACTATGCACTTTATTTACAACTATTGGTGGTTGTTTAACCCTTCACTGTGCACTTTATTTACAACTATTGGTGGTTATTTCAACCCTTCACTGTGCACTCTATTTACAACTATTGGTGGTTGTTTTAACTCTTGACTATGCACTTTATTTACAACTATTGGTGGTTGTTTTGACTCTTGACTATGCACTTTATTTACAACTATTGGTGGTTGTTTTAACTCTACACTGTGCACTTTATTTACAACTATTGGTGGTTGTTTTAACTCTACAGTGTGCACTTTATTTACAACTATTGGTGGTTGTTTTAACACTTCACTGTGCACTTTATTTACAACTATTGGTGGTTGTTTTATATTCATAATAGGTTTACTTTAGAATGAGACTATTTAAAATAACGGTAAATTCTTATTGTACGTACCCACATTTAAATAGTAGGAATTGTTAATCTACATACTATAGCAATTAATTAGATTTTATTTTCGAATGAGACCCAAATCATTAAACAACTAGATTACGTGCACTTGGCAGAGCGCATACCTTCGCCGCCGCTTATCTGTTTGATACCAAAATTTATTAAACTGGTGACATGATAGTGGGAAATCGTCCCACCAAGTTTCATGCAATATGGTTCAATACTTTTAAGTAATTGAGTTATAAATGACCTTGACCTTGACCTTTGATCGGATCGCTCCAAAAATTCTACCAGATGGTTTCTAGACATTGTCCAATCGTCACATCTAATTCTAGACAATTTGGTTGAATACTTTTTGAGTTATTGAGTTATAAATGGCCTTGACCTTAATCTTTGACCTTTGACCTGGTCACTCCTGTATATTGACCAATCGTCCCACCAAGTTTTATGCAATATGGTGAAATACTTTTTGAATTACAAATGACCATGACCTTGACCTTTGACCGGGTTGCTCCCAAAATTCTACCAGCAGTTTACTGGACATGGACCAATCGTTTCACCAAATCTCAATAAATTTGGTTGAACACTTTTTCAGTTATGCGAATAACAAGATGATAAATAAGTGTAACCTTTCCGTTTTCTGCGAAGATAATCATGAAGTGTGCAACACAACAAACTAGCACATACAAAAAAATACGTAACACCCCAAATAAATAGTTTCCCTCTCTTTATTTGTCTGTCTTCCTGCAGTCTCTCATGCTCTGAGTAATATTCAGAAAATCCAGAATAATCTAAACTTGCCAAAAAAAAAATCCAAAAAAAAAATAAAAAACCGGAAAAATGGAAATCAAAAAATATCTGGTGAACCAAAATTAAGAAAACCCATAAATATGGAAGGAAAAATCCGAAAAATATTAAAATTCCAAATATAGGAAAACTAGAACCGAATTATCCGAAAAGCCGAAAATCTGTAATAATGATAAATAGGAAATCAATGTAAAACTTGAAATATGGAGAAAAATATACGATAAGAAAGGAAATCCAGGAAAATTGAAATTCTGAAAATCTGAAAATGCACAAAAATACGAAAACAGAAAAATCGGATGTCAGAAAAGATATCGGTTAAAAGATGTTTCAATTTTGACGGGAGATTCATTAGTGTTTGAATATTTTTAATGATGTAACTCCTATTGCACTGAACTTGCGACTGAGAATACTGACAGTTCTCAATATACCTTCACGCAGATTATTAATTCGCTCCTATGTACAATAGAAATTCAAAAATAATGATAAATCTTCCTAATTGACCAAAAAGTGCATATTTTGATAGTTAAAATACCCCTCCCCATTTAATTTTCTCCCACACAAATCCCTCCATCTAATAAAGGGGAACACAAATGATTGTATATAAGAGCCAATGTATTATGTTTCTTGGAAGCTCTCCATCTCTTCTATATGATATATCTTTGAATAGAGATTAACTTCATTGCTTCAATTTACATGAAATATTAGGGGAAGTTCAGAGTTATTGGTTTCATATTTCCAATCATATAAGAAAGAAATATAAAAGAAATATTTTTATATTTTAATCAATGATACCTGAAAATATCATAGATGTCAACTTAATATGTCAAATTATAGTATTTTTCTTATATGATAGTAATTGTAGAGCTGTCCGATAATTCAGAACTTTCCCTTCATGTTTCTCAATCATCTCAGTCGGAAATTTTATTATAGATGATTTTATATTTCCACTAATTCCACAAACAATCTCAATATCTATCAAATTGAAGTAGTTTACTAATACAGTAGAACTCGTCTACTAGAACTTTCTGAGATATGAACTTCCTGAGTTACGAACTTCTGAGTTATGAACTTCCTCATCTATGAAGTGTTTCTACCTTTTCTATGTATAGCTTTCAAAGAAAACTTTTTAGGGGTAACTGATTTAGATACACGTCCAGGACTTTAAAATAATTTAATAGTTCTTACTTGCAAGTGGTTTTGTTTCTAAAATATGATTCATAAATTGATAAACTGACAACCCTAGCAATTTAATGTATCTGTAGTTGTTTCATTAATTATAACGAGAACTATAGTTTTTCCAACCTGATACCATTTTGTATGTTTAATTACAAAAGAAAATTAGCAAGGGTTATTACAGTAAGAATTCTATCCTCAGATACAAACAATCAACTATTACCAATAAATCAAAAGTTCGTAGGAAAGGAATTTTACTGTATGTCTAAATTTTTAATTAGTATATAAGAGCAGTAAAATAATTAATGTGCTAACATTAAATCTGCTTCTAAAACTGAGTCAGAGAGTTATAGCTGGCCCACCATATCTTTCTATCTGGGTGTTTTTAAAATTCAAAGAGAGTAGTGAAATAGTCATCAAATATTTGAATGGTTAATTTTTGTCCCTGAGATAGTAATGGACACAGTAACCCAATTCAGCATACTATGCTGGCAGCACTAATTAATTGCTGCTCTCGTACTTCTTTTATTTTTCATTGCCATTTATTTTGTTCCTCAAAATATCCTACATAATCTTGGTAATGAAGTATTTATTCCTTCATTACTCAGAGCCACTTCATGTCTTGAGTGCGCTAGATTGTTTTCTATGATTAAAGTCTTAGAAAACTATGAGCGTTGGGGATAACTATGACACAATTTCTGACGTGTATCATTTTCTAAAACTTAAACATAGAACACTACTTCATAACTCAGGTGCATTTCATAATTCAGGTCTCCATTACTCGAGTATTTCATAACTAAGGAGTTTTACTGCAATATAAAAAGGGAAGGTTAAAGGTTAGAAATCTAACCCCGGGCCCCCAAGAAAGTATCATAAGATGGTGTACTACTACACTCTCTTCTACCCCAGCAATAAATCTGTCAGTGTTTGTACATTGCTAAGGGCCAATATAAAGTGAATCAATTAAGGTCTTCAATCTCTCTTCGATTGCATTCGCTCTCCAAACCAATATTCGAATGAATATTCATCTCAAGTATTACATAAGCTACGAATTCTAGCTACAAAACAATAATTACAAGCGACTAAAGAATAAATGCAAAATCCATATATTAATCGGTGTCACTCGATCGTTTGTCTTGAAAACAAATTGCCAAATATTTACTTTTAAGATAGCATATTAAATAGTTTGAGGGACAATTCAATGATAAATAAACGTTCTGTTCTATTTTCGAACATTTAATTTAAAGTAAACAACTAGAAATTCTCAATCCGGTGAACTAGTTTCAATCGCTAACTAATACCCTGCCGTCCCTAATCATTCCAGAAAGCATCTGCAATGTCACTGACCCCTATTGAAAGTATTTACTTTGCTCTTCAATTTGCTCGATTGGAATCTAGAGATAAAATGACTAGCGATAAAGCCTCTGAAAGGTTTCTCCATAATGAAGAGTGCCCTCTAAGTTGTGAAGCCAAGAGTCAGTGGATTGCGTAGTAGGTTTTCTCAAACGATTTCTATCTAAGAAAAGTTATATAATGTGATGGATGAACAGAGCTTATTGGAACACAAATACGACGTCTGCTCTTACCTATATAGAGAGTTATGGAGGGGCCATAGAAGATTAAAAGGGGTGATCCACTTATTCTTTTACGGCCCCACCATAGATTTGATTAATATTTTAGAGTAAGTTCCGAGTTATCGGACGGTTCCACATTTCCGATCAAGTAAGAAAAATACCTATTTTTTTCATCTATTGTGATTAGTATTCATGATACCAGTATCCAATATACCAGTATCCAAGATACCAGTATCCAAGATACCAGTATTCAAGATACCAGTATCCAAAATACCAGTATCCTAGATACCAGTATCCAAAATACCAGTATCCCAGATACCAGTATCCATGTTACCAATATCTATAATATCCACAGGTATTATGGATGCCAAATAAAATAAAAGTTGAACTTTGATTATAATACTATTTATTTTCCGATAACTTGGATCTTATTCTACTACTCAATTAAATATGTATTATACAATATATGTGAAGTAAAAGGCAAATCATGTATTAGGATATAACTAGAACTTTCATATCCCACATAAAAAGTTATGTTGGGACCATGAAATATTATGTAAAGTTTTCAAAAAAGGCCTTAACTTTCTACCCTGATAATTTTTTTTTTTTTAATATTTTTATAAATAATGTACTTAATTCGGATCCCAAACATCATGAAGAATAAAACATTGGGGAAAGTACTAGCAGGTTTACTTCAGAGTGTGAATTTAATGCTGTGACAGTACCTCTAAAATCACGTGCGGGCTATTTTTATATTGCTGGAATATATTGTAGTCTTGTATAATATCAATTGTACTTTCTTTCAAAGTTTCCCAAGATATTAGGAAAGTTAGTGGTCCGTAAATATGAAATAATGCGTACAGACATGTAGAAAAAATATTACTATATACAGCTGTATTGGTCTATATATTTACTTATTTACATTATTTGAATTAATTTTATCTATCTTCTCATTTAAAATGAATAAACAAATTAACTAAATCATACTAGTATTCAGAATCTTGTATTATGTAATATTAAATAATCCCAAAAATGTCAACATTATCTAAATAAATTATTTTATCATTATCTTCAATTATCGGTTTCAATATTTAAGTTTTTTTTATAAAGCATCAGGTATAATAATAGCTATACACATCAAAATAGTCTCAATAATCTGAACAGTAACCTTAACCCTCTATGTCCAGCACACAGGATTTCATACTCAGTTTAGTGACTAAACACGATCACTAGAACCATAAAGTAGAGAGACTGTCAGTCTTTTATTGGTGACAAGAGCCACGGAATTAAATGTGGAAGAATGGTGCTGCAGATCCCTCACAGACACTAAATACCTTCCAAAAAACATCGTCAATCTGCCACTTGAAGAGTCCAAACGACGGAAGAGTTTGACGTTCATGTTGAAAGACTTCCTTTTATAGGAAATTCCGCCTTTCAGTTTTGAGCTGAAAACTCTGATTCATGAGCACCAGACTGACATTATGCCTCTAAAATGAAATAAATCTGAGATGTATTTTTGGTGCAACTGGATCGTCATTTGTTAGTTGGATTGAATGCGTTCTAACTTGGATATGTTTCTTTTTATCGTCTGATATGTTTAGAGGGTTTTAATATTGTATAATATATTACATGGATTGTGTATTACTATACTGTGGTGGAATTAAAGTGTTAGATTCATTTTTAGGAAATTAATTAATTATTTCTTCTAGATAGTCTGATAAATCGATTGATTATCTTTTTAAATAAATGATTTATATTGGTTTTACTAAAAAAATAATACTTCAATGTAAATGATCGAATTTATTTTATAATTGCGTGCCACGAAATGTTTATTCTTTTCAATTCGTAATTCACGTCCTGTAGCGGACAAAGAATTGTCCGCTTCGTTTGTCGGGCAATTATTCGTTTCTGTTTCGAACACAATAACGATTTGGTAAATTCTGTAAATTCAAATACGACAAAATATTTTAATTTTAGAAAGAAAAATACAATACTAGTAAAACCAATATACATTATCACTTTTAGGGACAAAAAGATGTTGTATTTTTTTAATTCTGAAAAATATTTAATGAAAGTAACTGATTAAAAAAATAATTAACATAAAATCTTATAATGAAAAATAACAACCCACTATCCAGTTCTAAAATTTAATTAAAATTCTCAGTATAAAACACAATAAATTTAACACTAATTTCTCCTCAGAAAAAGTAACGATTTCTCACTAAAATTTTATCCCCAAATAGATTACCCCGTAAAGACTTTTAAAGGAAACTTCTAACTACTTAAATTTTCAGCCTCAATTGACTGAAAATATTTTTGGTAGCTAACTGCAATGAGTTTATTAGACGGTATGAGATATAATAAGTTAGTAGGTATTGGTCCATTGAAAATCTAAAAAACAAGATTGTAATTCAGTCTAACCTCGAAAACAGTCGAAAATAATGCATTGGAAACCTTGAAAAAATTACAAATCATTTAATCTTCATAACCTGTAATAATTAAATAAAAAAATTATATTCAATATGACGAGTAACAACAGTATTCATTTACACTATAATACATAAAAGATGTTTACATAAAAAAGGTATATTACAAAATAAATGTATATTGCATCTCCTAATGAATGAGTTTTATTATATGAAAATATGACAGGTAAATATAAATATCGTAATCAATCAATATTTAAATCTATCACTAAAATAAGCAGACATTTAGTCCTACACTGAGATGGTGAAATTTCATAATGAATAAATACTTAAACTATTGGTTTACTTCACTTAATTTACTCATTTAAAAAATGGCGAACTTCTATAAATGATTACATAAACTATTGATTAATTTGCCCATCTAAAGGATGGTTACCGTTCAGACTAAATAAATTACTCATCTCACTTTCACACGTGTTGTCTCAGTTCCACCTCATCACTTTTTTTCACCTCCACTAGAACAATGACTGTCTCATCCCGACACTAATCCAGTGGAAGCAACTCTCCCAACTGTCAGAAGAACTTATCATCGCCTCATCTGGCTGAAAGCCAAAGCTAATAAGGTGTTTAATCTGCATTTTATTCCAATGGATCCGAAAGCTTCCCATTTTGTGACTCACTCCTATAAATTCTCCGTAAGAGGATGAAATGTACTCCAGAGTTGATGATATTCTCTGACTTTTATTCTCAACCAATAATAAAAGACTTTTATTCTCAACCAATAATAAAAGACTTTTATTCTCAACCAATAATAAAAGACTTTTATTCTCAACCAATAATAAAAGACTTTTATTCTCAACCAATAATAAAAGACTTCCACTCACAATCCGTAATATAATGTCCTGATTGTAATTCTGTTTATGGAACATGGAGACTACAGTTTGTGGACATTTATTAAACGAAAACATTTTTCATCTGTTTAATAACTTGTATGTATAGGGGACGTTATGAGTTTTCGGACAGTTCCATGTTTTTGATCATATGAGAAAAGTATATAATGACTACTGAATGAAAGTTAAATAATAATATTGTAATATTTTCTTCTCTTTTATGATCTGAAATGTGAAACCGTCCGATAACTTGGAACCTACCCTACTCAATCAACAAATTATGATTGTAGAGTATAAACCATGCATGTACTTGTCCTAACATGTTTGTACTTGTCCTAACATGTTTGAACTTTTCCTAACATGTTTGTACTTGTCCTAACATGTTTGTACTTGTCCTAACATGTTTGTACTTGTCCTAATATGTTTGTACTTGTCCTAACATGTTTGTACTTGTCCTAACATATTTGTACTTGTCCAAACATGTTTGTACTTGTCCTAACATATTTGTACCTGTCCTAACATATTTGTACTTGTCCAAACATGTTTGTACTTGTCCTAACATATTTGTACCTGTCCTAACATATTTGTACTTGTCCTAACATGTTTGTACTTGTCCTAACAAGTTTGTACTTGTCCTAACATGTTTGAACTTGTGACTAACATGTCTTTACTTGTCCTAACATGTTTGTACTTGTCCTAACATGTTTGTACCTGTCCTAACATGTTTGTACTTGTCCTAACATGTTTGTACTTGTCCTAACAAGTTTGTACTTGTCCTAACATGTTTGTACTTGTCCTAACATGTTTGTACTTGTCCTAACATGTTTGAACTTGTGACTAACATGTCTTTACTTGTCCTAACATGTCTTTACTTGTCCTAACATGTTTGTACTTGTCCTAACATGTTTGTACTTGTCCTAACATATTTGTACTTGTCCTAACATGTTTGTACTTGTCCTAACATATTTGTACTTGTCCTAACATGTTTGTACTTGTCCTAACATATTTGTACCTGTCCTAACATATTTGTACTTGTCCTCACATATTGTATTTGTCCTAACATGTCTTTACTTGTCCTAACATGTTTGTACTTGTCCTAACATGTTTGTACTTGTCATAACATGTCTTTACTTGTCCTAATATGTTTGTACTTGTCCTAACATTTTTTTACTTGTCCTAAGATGTTCTAATTGTCCAACCTGAATATATGAAACTGTAATAAAAAAATATTGTTCTTATAGTTTAAAAATAAAATTCTAACAAGGTATATCTATATAGGTTAAACCACGAATTATTAGACGGTTCCACATTTTCGATCATACATATTAGATTAAATATATAGTAATTAATATTTAACATTTAATTTTGATTATAATGTATTTTCCTCTGATAATATCAAAGTCTGATAATTCCGAGCCTATTATTATGATAAAGTAGAGTAATAGGAGAAAATTATGACTAAAAATATCCAAACTTCAATGTCTTACGCACCAAGTCTTTCAATTCCAAAAACAAAATCCAAAGAATCATGGAAGTTTTAAAGAATTTTCAAAGCAAGTAATCAAAAGAAAGAAGTTGCTGAGTGAATGTAACTCATAATGTTTCTTAACAAAGCACTAAAAGTAGCCCATGTTACAGAAGAAAGCATCCCTAATCTTCGAAATAAAGCTCATATTTCTTGATTAGGGCCGTAACATTTCTCCTCCGTAGAGACGGCTCAATCTCCGCAATAAACTGCTTCATTAGAGGACTATTTATGCTTCTACGGACAAATTAAATCGAGAGAAATTTACGACAAAACTTTGATAGGATCAGAAGTTAGATGATGATCAGCCTCTCCATGTCCTAAAGGTCAGTTGGAACTTTATTTGCAGGGAACATTTGACTTAATTGGCAGGCTAACATTTTAAAGGATTTCAAACCAACAACTTTAGTCGATGACTATTTTCATTGAATTTTTATTGTGGAACTCGAAACGAATTCAATGCTGTATTTCTTATATTATTCTCGCATTTTAATGATTTATAATTTTATAATGACTGTGAATAGATATTGTATGAATGTTCTTCACCGTAAGAGTTCATCCCTAGTGGAATATTATTTTTATTAACCGTGAATAGATATTGTATGAGTTGACTTCTAGTTGATTATTATTTTCATCTTCTTGCAGAGACGAATTAATTTGATCAATAACCACTTTTGGAAAGTTGTGAAGAATATTTATTACTTTACAAATATCCACAATCCAATAATCATTGAATGTGGGTTCAGTTGAAATGAAATCATACATTCTTTTCTATACTACCGTTCCATTTAAAATAATTAATTAAAACGAATTCAGAATTCATTGCGAAACTATTTGTACAAATGTTCGACTGTTATTTTGCGTGAGAAAGTGTCATATATTTTGTTTATTTGGAGCACTAAAATCTAACGCTACCGTTACCACCTACAAAATAGTCCACTCTTTCTCTCCATTTCTGGTAATTATATTTTAGTCTCCCTGTACCTAGTAACAAAATATAATCCCCTATCGATTATATTCTAGGAAAAAGAAGATGGGCTATCTACGACGACAAATTTTTATCCAAAATATACTATATTGACTTTCATCAGAATTTATGATTATAATGTGTGAATCAGGATAATCTTCAATCATAAATACGATCAATATGACATAATCGGCTAAAATACGATCTGTCGATTGCAAATTTCTTGACTGTGTAGCCTCTCCAACAACACATCTTCCCTTTCAGCCACAGTGAGATTACCGAGATATTTTTCAAGATAAAAGCTAATGTATTCGAAAGTTTCCATAAGCTTTTGTGGCAGCGCCTTTTCTCTCATTTTGAAGCATTAGTAGAATTCTTAGATTGAAACGAATGACGTCTGCATTAGACGAGTTACGCAGGAGAATAATAAATAGACGCTGATAGCTTGCCTAATCATCCCGAAGAGAATTCTGTGGTGGGGCTATTGAAGATTATTTTGGGTTTCTCTTCCAATCACCTATGAACTCACATACATATTTAGGTATATAGTTTAGGAACGGTTGAGTACAAAAAAGCAATTGGGCTCACCGACAATTTGGTACATGACAAATAGGCCCTAAAACAATTGAGCCCCAGAAATACGGGCCAATTATCGGGGCTCAATTTTCTTGGGTCCAACTGTTGGTCCACGGTTCATAGTTTCTGCCATTTCTAAACTTTAATTTTTCGATCAGAATCTACAGATATAAAATTATCATGGGACCAACAGAGATTAAAGGGACCCCCTCTTAATTTCTTCTATGGCCCCACCATAACTCTGAGTCTTGGGAAACTAACTAAATACAATACTTTTTATTGGCTTTCTCATGCAAAACTAAATCAACAAACTACTGAAAAATATAACTGTGATTTTAGCAATTTATTTCAACGTAAGAAGAGAATTACAAATCAATAATTAATATCATTTCCCTACAGACTTCTTTGAAGTAATTTTATTAATTTATTTATAGCATATTTTCTTTATATTAATTTTTAAGAGTGACACATTGAATTCTAGAAGGAATAGGAAAAAAAATTAAAAATAAAAATTAGTTAAGGAAGAGGAAAATGAATATTAATAACAAAACCTCTCGGTTTAACAAATCACTTTGAAAATGTATAAAGTTGATGCAATTTACGTATATATTTATTAATTCTAATAGAAAAAATTTAAATTTTGCATCTGGAGTATCCGTCAGGATCGGAAGGATTAAGATATTATAGGAGATTAAGAAAAATCCTAACCGGTTACGGAGTCCTTCTCTATTTTCAAGATACCATAATCTCTACGATTCTTTTTAGTGTGCAATAGAGGGTAAAATTTGCGTTATCGGTCGATTACACAATTTCAATCATATCATATGTAATTAAAAATTAAATTGAATAATAATCATTATAAAGTTTTTTACTTGTATGATCGTAAATTTGGAAATGTCCAATAACTCAGAATTTACCTCATTGGTGAGCGATTTTTGAAAAATTTTGAAAGAAGATTTTTTACTAAAATTACTAGATCCCAGATTTATAGTCTAACGAAAGTAGTCGAAATAGCGCAAAAAAAATTTATAGCTCTTAAAACTAGTCGTGAAGTTGAGAAAATGGGTTTAGGTCAATTGATCCCCGTTCATTTGATTTCTGGTCATTAGATCCCCGGTCATTTAATTCTCATACCATTTGATTCCCGGTCATTTGATTCCCAGTTATATTTTCCGTTTATACACCTACTGTTTTATTTATTATATGTGAATATATTAACATTTTGACATATAATAGAAATATGTACCTGTCAGTCAATGAAATTTTTTAAAAGAAACTAATTAATAGGGGTAAGAACAGCTAACAAGAAATTAAATCTTTTCTTATTCAAATAAGTAACAGTATATACTTTCAAAATTACATTCCGGCAACAAAAAATTTTCAATGGTAAAATCAAATGTGAAGGTATACCCCACACTTATTATAACTAGCACATATGACTAATCAAATAAATCAGAAACATATCTCTTAATTATTTCTCCTGGTATAGAGCTAGTAGAAGAGTAACGTTTGACAATTTTATCGGTAGTTTTCAGTTGTGTATTTTGTGTATTGGCTAATTCATTTAGGTGTTTGTGTGTGTATGTGTAAACTTTTTCATTGTTGTCTGCTTTTCTGTAGCTGTTTCATTTCAGAGCTTAGCTGTGTATTACTTACATGTGTATTAATTTTTAATATTTTACTATTAAATGTTATTTTCTTTAAATGCATGCGTAATTTGTTTTCGGAGTATGTCATTGATACTATCACTCTATTTCGCTCATGGTAGTCTCTCATAATGATAATTTGCCTTTCTTAAATGATGTAGATCCTGATGATAATTTTATAAATGTAGTTTATCCTGGACTTACTGACGGGAGCTCACTCTATTATTCGGTAAATAATATGAAAAATATAGTTAGTGATAATGACATTATTATTCTTAATCTCAACATTAGGAGCTTTGATAAGAATTTTGACTCTTTTTCGACATTTTTGTCTTCAGCTGATATTAGTCCTGATATTATTGTCCTAAGTGAGACATGGCTTAGTGAGCCCTTGAACGTTGAGGGATATAATTCATTCCACTCATTTAGGTGTGGCAGAAGAGGTGGTGGAGTATCTGTTTTTGTAAGTGAATCTTTCCCATGTTGTAAATTGAATGAATTCTCAATTGTAAATGATACAATTGAGTCCTGTGTGGTGAAAGTGTCACTGGCTCTGTTAAGTCTTTATGTCGTTGCTATCTACAGACCCCATTCTGACAGTATTATGAACTTTAGTAATGCTTTACATACATTGCTAGCTAGTAACTGTTTGAAGCATGGTGTGTGCTTACTGGGAGATCTCAATGTAAATTTGCTGGACGTGGATAATGCTGACGTAACACATTTGACAGCTTTGATGAGAGCTTTTAACTACGTACCACTCATCACTAAGCCGACTAGATTTCCGTCTTCAACCCTGAGCCAAGTGGCTTCTCTTCTCGACCACATTTGGATAAATTTGTCCTCAGACTACAGCAACTGTGCTGGTGTTCTTTTGGACAATATTACAGACCACTGCACTACATTTTTAACCTTATCTAAGGCTATTTTAATGAGTGATAGGTCTGGTGATCTGGTTGAGATCAGATTTCGTCTTGTGAATGATGCAAATATTGAGAAATTTAGGGTTATTATCTCAACTATTAACCGGGATGTATTAGCTAATTTTACTGATATAAATATCGCTACTGCTTATTTCTTGGAAACTGTTAATGATATCTATTGTAAATGTTTTCCTTTGAAGCTGAAAAGAGTTAGTCGGAAACGTCTCTGTAAACCCTGGCTGACTTCTGAATAATTAAAACATGTTAAGTATAAATCTATTTGTTTCAAGAAATGTAAGTTAGGGCTAATATCTGAGGCTGAGAATAGAAGGGTGCGTAATTATGTAAATGGTACGGTTCATAGAGCGAAGGTGCATTATCACAGAAGTAGATTTGAAGGTTGCATGGGTGATATGAAGAAAACATGGTATTATTTGCGTAAACTTGTTTCGTTAGGTGCTAAGAAACAGAGTATTGATGAAGTGATTGTTGATGGTGTTGCTATTTCCAATCCTAGTGATGTTGCTCTTTGTTTTAATGATTATTTCTGTTCTGCTGCATCTGCGATTGATGATTCTTTACCTGTGTCTCCTTCTGACCCCCTTTCCTATATTCGATGCAATAGTCACTCTTTGTTTTTTGATCCAGTATCGAATAATGAAGTAACTGAAGTTATCATGTCATTGAAGAATACTAAGTCTAAACTTGATACTATATCGGTGAAAATGTTAAAACTCTGTAGCCCAGTTTTGAATCGTCCTTTGTCACTATTGATAAATAAGTCTCTAGCGGGCGGTGTTTTTCCGGATGTTTTCAAGGATGCTTGTGTAGTCCCTATATATAAAAAAGGAGACAAGTCTGAGGTCAAAAACTATCGACCTATATCAATATTACCTTTGTTTAGCAAAATTTTTGAGAAATGTGTTTCTAGGCGCTTGGTTTCTTTCATGAATCGTTTTTCTATTATCTGTGCTAATCAGTTTGGTTTTGGGAAGGGATTGTCTACTATTGATGCGGTTGTCGACTATTCTGAATACATCTGTAAAAACATGGAAGAACGGAATCATGTCATAGGTCTATTTATTGACTACTCTAAGGCCTTTGACACTGTTAATCATGGCATCCTGCTGTCCAAACTTGAGTCCTATGGTGTTCGAGGTGTGACTTTGGATTGGTTCAGGAGCTATCTGGATGGCCGTAGACAGTGCGTTAAGATTGGTGACTGCTATTCATGTTTCAGTTCTGTCTCGATTGGTGTTCCTCAAGGGAGTGTTTTGGGACCTATTTTTTTTATCTTGTATGTAAATGAACTAGCCTACATCTCTCCAAAACTCAAAACTATTTTATTCGCAGATGATACTACTGTGTCAGCAGCTGGACCAAATTATCGACAACTGTGTAATTCCTTAAACACTGAAATTGAAGCTATCAATTCATGGTCCATATCAAATAGATTGGCTCTGAATGCTGATAAAACTGGCGCTGTTCTCTTTTCTAATAGACTCCATGATGTTGATCCAGAATGCGGGATAAGTTTGGGGGGTGCTAGAGTGAATTTCCTTGACCGTGTTCTGTTTTTGGGTGTCACTATTGATAGCAAACTAAAGTTCGGTGACCATATTAATGCTGTGTGTGGTAAACTTTCTAGGGTGGTTGGCATCATGTATAGGGTAAGAGAATACTTGTCTGTGAAATCTTTAACAAATTTATATTATAGCTTGTTCTATCCATACTTGATTTATGGTAATATTTTATGGTGCGGAACTTATAATGCTCACCTTCATACAGTTGAGATGCTGCAAAAGAGAGCTGTGAGAATTATTACAGGTAGCACTTATTTAGCTCATACTGAGCCTCTTTTTTCTAGCACTGCTATTTTGAATTTGAATGATCTCCATGACTTTCTATTGTTGTTGTATATGTTTAAGAATAGAAGCAAATTTGTCTCTTCCAACTTGAGATATGAAACTAGACATGGCAATGATCCTTCAATTAGTTCCCACAGATTGACTCTAACTGAGCACAGTGTACACTACTCGGCAGTAAAACTGTGGCGTTCTCTGCCTCCGCATATAAAATCTATAAACTCGTACAGTAGCTTCAAAACAACATTAAAAAAATATTATGTAGATAAATATGCTAGTGTAGTTGTGTAATTACTTTTTTAACTTTTTCATCAGTTTGATAAATATTTTTCTTTTTTCTTGTCGCTATAATTCATAGCTCAATTATTGTATTATAGTAAATAGGAATCATTTTTTACCGCCATGCTGTTTAAATATTTTAATCATTTTCTTTTAATTTTGCCCGAAAATAGCTTTTCTAGAAATTATATAGGGGCTTGTTGAATTGTAGATTTTTTTTATACCTTTCGTCAATAAATATCCTTATCCTTATCCTTATCCTTAAGCTTTTTTGCTTTAACTATTACAATGATTATCATCATGCAGGTGGGATAGATCAAACATAATTTTATGATAGATGTACCATCCCAAGCAACCATGACACATTGTGCCAACATGGGCACTAGATGGTTAGATGGGCAAGAGATGGCAGACTGAAAAGTAGCCTAGAAATTACATGGGGATAATGTGGTTTTTCATTCTCATGGAATGTGTTACCTTGGGAGAAGGTTGTTTAATGTGGCGAATCCATCTCATTGAATTGTCATATTGGCCCAACCTGATAACTACGTACAACAAACTCAAATTGAATAGCACATTTAAAAACAAAAACACCAACAATAAATCCTATAACAATAAATCATTCTAATTTTTAATTACACATTATTCGAAGAAATAACTAACATTTCATTGGCATTTTCAACTGCCCCGCTTAGCCTTTTGTCACTCACAATCATTTCTAATTTTGCTAAGCTTCTTTCAACTTAAACTGTGGTTACAGGAGCATATTTAAAATACATAAGAAGTTGAGTTAAATTTCTCTCAATGTCCAATTCTTGCGTTCCAACAATTAAATCCCTTATTTTGGTTGTATTCTCTTAACCAGGATAGTTAGCAACCTTTTTTTTAATTTCAGCCCCCACGTTACTGTATGTATAATATTTTGTTCTCCTGATTGATTATACCTGTCACAATACATACCTACCTTGTATTTATTTATTTAATAAATTGATTCATAAATCATATTTTGTTTAATTATGTTATTACGGTTTCTTTGGACTATTTCTATATCCCAATTTGAATATCTCACGAATGTTTATTTATATAAATAATATAAAAATCTGTTACAGATATATCTCGCATGTAAAGTAATATTTATGATAGTTTTGAAAAGCCTTCTATGCCGTAATTACTAGTTTAATCTTTTAATTTCTAGTCAAAATAGCTTTAATAGTCAAAATAGCTTTAATAGTCAAAATAGCTTTAATAGTCAAAATAGCTTTAATAGTCAAAATAGCTTTAATAGTCAAAATAGCTTTAATAGTCAAAATAGCTTTAATAGTCAAAATAGCTTTAATAGTCAAAATAGCTTTAATAGTCACAATAGCTTTAATAGTCACAATAGCTTTAATAGTCAAAATAGCTTTAATAGTCACAATAGCTTTAATAGTCAAAATAGCTTTAATAGTCAAAATAGCTTTAATAGTCAAAATAGCTTTAATAGTCAAAATAGCTTTAATAGTCAAAATAGCTTTAATAGTCAAAATAGCTTTAATAGTCAAAATAGCTTTAATAGTCAAAATAGCTTTAATAGTCAAAATAGCTTTAATAGTCAAAATAGCTTTAATAGTCAAAATAGCTTTAATAGTCAAAATAGCTTTAATAGTCACAATAGCTTTAATAGTCAAAATAGCTTTAATAGTCAAAATAGCTTTAATAGTCACAATAGCTTTAATAGTCAAAATAGCTTTAATAGTCAAAATAGCTTTAATAGTCAAAATAGCTTTAATAGTCAAAATAGCTTTAATAGTCAAAATAGCTTTAATAGTCACAATAGCTTTAATAGTCAAAATAGCTTTAATAGTCACAATAGCTTTAATAGTCAAAATAGCTTTAATAGTCAAAATAGCTTTTATGCCATAAGCGCTACTAACTTTATTTTTGTAGCAAAATAGCTTTTATAGCATAGAGCTATAAATCTGAACTTCATTTATTATCTTCGAAAATTACGGAAGGTTATGTTATGAACGGCAATATAGTCTTATTTATTCGATAAAAGATAAATTTATATAATATCCGAGCTGATATTTGTTTCCGAATATGGAATAATATTTAATTCGCTAATTCATAAAATAAAAATAAATTATAAATAAGAAAAACTTTAAAGGTCCCCTTCAAGCAAATTTTTTTATTGGTTTAATTAACGAGGCTAATGTTTCTTATCATTTTACTGCAAACCGCTTTAAATTTGATAGCATATTTTTAATTTTGTATGCTTTTAAAGATTTTTAAAATCAAAACTCTACAAAACCTATTTTACATCCGACTTCCTAATTTTCAGTCTGAAGAAAAAGAATGTACACAATTTGTTTTGATTGTAAACTAGGTATTAGGTATAATAAATCTATTTAATATTCGTGTAATGGAATAAATTAGTTAAACCTATTATAGGAACGTTTATATACTTTAGGAAACAATTAATATCTTAAACGGAGGCCAAAAACGCATTGTTTGTTTATAAGATTCAAATGTGAAATCAGAACAAAGAATGTACAATCTTCTTCTTTAGCGTCAGATTAGAGATTCGTACAATTGTTGCACACAGAGTATTAAAAACTTTACAAGAAAATAATAAAATATATAATGAACCGAATTGTATGCTGCTAACAGAATAATGATTGTAATCTTTAGTTCTTTGATATCATGAAATAAACTCATTTTTTTCCCTGGAGCCTTGAGAGAACCTTTAAGTATTTTCAAAATAGAATAAACTTTAATTTTAACAATATGTTTAAATGAATATAATATGATATTACTATTGATGGAACTAATACAGTACCTGATGTTCATCGATTGATGATTCCATTAATATCAAGTTTAGGTTTAGCATCAATATATATACGGTAAAGTTCGTACAACAGACAGTACATGTACCGGAAAAAGTGTCCGCTATGCTGATCAAGGGACGCTATGCGTGACTGAGGTTTTACTTCAGTTGGGGATTTAAACTTTGTAAGATTCCTTTAACAGTATTTCAAAGAAATGCCAATGAAGGTAAACAATCTCAGATAAATATTAAAAGAAAATTTTAATATAAAACCTTCTATACTAATAATTCCTTAGTGTGTTTATTTGGTGTTCGCTTTTACACTACGGGTATTAAACCTGAAGAATGTAACTATGATACGCACGGGAATATATTGACTTGATATTTAAATTCCCTTTATTTTTTATTCAATTTTAAAATGTATTTTATCTATAAAATAAAGTAGACTATGCAGAAAATTTAATTTTAATTGATTTCATTAAAAGTAACCTAATAACGGGTAATAAATTGGTATTGAAGATGACCCGTTATTTTCAACGGGAAAGTACTCTAGTATATAATATTCATATAACTATTCATATATATAAATGTACGAAATAATAAGGTAGGTATAACTGTCGCTTAAAGTACTATAGAATATGATATAAGAAGTAAATATTTTCAAAATTCACATGCATAGATAGATACCTACATTCAAATTAATATACATAGCGTAAATAACAATCATTTATTAAACTGAATTTTTTTTATTTCATTCTTATTTTTTCTGCTTGGTATAAATAAATAAATGTATAACAATTATTATATCAAATTGTCTGAATTTCGGTGGGACGATTAGTCAATGTCCAGGAAACCATCTGGTAAAATTTTGGGATTGATCCAGTCAAAGGTCAAGATCATTTATAACTCAATAACATAAAAATATAGAATAATATAGAATAGTCACACCATTTTTTAATTTCTATTGAACTTTTCTAATCTAAGAAAATTTGGTAGAAAATGGTATAAAAAATTAATACTGAAAATATGAAAATCAATACATTAACTGTTCATTGTAAATTACAATACCTTGGAATATAATCAATGTTTGTACTGGATATTTGATAGACGAATAAAACATTTGTCCATCCATATAATTCAAAGAGGTCGTTGTAGTGAGATGCAGTCCAGTAGAACGGACAATTTTTGTCCTCTGTAGGGCGACTCCGTTTAAAGATCGTCCACTATACGAGCTTTACCCGTATACTGATTAGAAAAAGTAATTTTTAATTTCAAAAGCCAAAACTATGATTATTTTCAATTAATAATTTTCGTGTGACCCCCGTATCAATGATACTGCACCAAATTATTAGTTTTTCTTGTCAATTATTACTGTTTCTTTGATTTTTCTCTTTACTTACACCAACTTTATGAGGCGCTGTTGATAGAATGACTATTAAACCCATTTTGTGACACACGGACAGACAGACAAACAAACGCGGCCCTTATTATATAGTATAGATTAATTCCTCCAAAAAACAATGAGATGCTTCGTTGAAATCCTATTGTCACATTCGTCGTATTTTCACCACCACACATACTGTGGTCTAGATTCCATCTCGACATATTCGTCGCATAGAACCTATATTCCCTCCCAATATTGTCTCGATATGAAATGTTTTACAGCCTATTCTAATAAGTTTGGCTACACATAGCATCTAGGCATCGCTTCAGAAAATTGTTTCCGAGTTTTAGGCGTAGTGGACTGCAATACTGATATATAATATCACAGCGTCACACACCGGGTACAACACGCTTTCAAAAGATAAACATCCTGTTGCTAAATCGAATATATTTCGAAATCCAACATTGGATCTTTTTCGATTCTCTTTTTTTCGGCAAAATGGAAAGTAGAAGTTCCGATTCGGTCAGTTCGAATAATGTTTCAGAGAATAAAAACAAATCTAATACCAAATATCGCCTGCTCGAGATCTCGGTCGTCGTCGTGGAATCTATTTGGCTTAGGCTTCGATCCTATAATTGCATTGTTTTTTGTTATTTCCTATTTCGAACACGGGAGTTCGAGCGCTACTATATAGTACCATTTTGGTGACAGTTGCGATGTTAAAGCGCGTGGTGGCGAGAAAGCTATGCTAACTCATACATTATTCATAATTGGATTAGTTAGATAGAATTGCTGATACTTAATTGGCAATGAACATAGCACGGAGAGTTACTTTATTACGACTGTTACGCAATATTGTTAGTGACCATAAAAATATACTGGCAGTTTGATAAAACGTACCACAGTAGGTAATTTATATTAATCGTTTTAACACTTTTCTTGATAAAGAAACGATTTGTTCTCAATTTCACCTGAGAAAGTAGTTTAACAATTATTGTATCACTATATTTTTAAATTATATATTCCAATAGTAAAATAAATATAGTTTTCTTCAATTGTTTTAGCTTTTAATGGCAAGTCCAAGAAAAAAAATCACCAGCTTTTTTTTCAACAAATTTGGTAACTATTACGACCATCGACATATTGAAACAACTTATTCACCCTCACCCATGCTCTCACTCTCACACTCCCTCTCCCACACCCTCACTCTCTCTCATTCTCTCTACCTCAATGACAACAATTCCAAAGAACACTGAAAGGACAACTGAAAATCCGAGAATGGTCCAGATTTTATAGATAACGAGAATTTATTCGAAATCGTTTCAGCCGAATTTATATCGATGTTCTAATATTCTTTTGAAACCCATTTCAAGCTGTTGTACACGTGAAAAGGAATATAGAAATATTGATTCGTATTATATATATATATGGATAATGGAATTATACTTTACTATATCTTTGTTAATTGAAATAAATTAGTGATAGACCGATTTTAAATTATTGAGCTTTTCAATTAGTCTACGGAGATCACTAAGAGGATTTAAGTTACTTTTGGGAAAGAAGGGTATTTTGATCATGAAATATAAAACTGCTAATTGTAAGTAAATAAGAAATAAAAATATGATTATAACTTATAATCATATTTCAATACACAACATGAATGGATTTAACTTATTATTAATTTTATTTAACTTTAATTTTAAATTTTGGAGCAAGTAAAGTTAACGGACCAGACACGGACAAAGTAAAGTTAACGGACCAGAAATTAAGCTAGTAATGATAACGGACCACAAAACTATTTTTCAGTTTTAAAAAATATTTGCTTTAGTATTTTATAATTATACAACCTTATATATGATAATATTAATGATAATAAAATAATTTTTCATATTTTATTAATTGAAAGAATTGATAAAAAACGTGATCCATTTTGAAGTTGTGAAGAACGCGTAGTCAAGTGGTGAGTCAGTGGCCAAAATAATATCGCGTCTTTTGGGACGCTAAAATCCTTATTTTTGGGTCACGTGACTGGCAATCTAGCGTCAGTTTAATGGAAAAATAATATAACTGAAACAAAATTTAATGGAGAAATGATAAAACTGAAACAAAATAAGGTTTTACACCGTGTTCCTTAGCGTCCTGCAATCGCTGCAACACTTCTTCTCTCTAGAGTAGTTTATCATAACTCTATGCGCGTAGTAAAAAGATGGAAAAACTTCTGCTTCAATCCTTTAATGTGGAATCTATGATTCCAAAATTATATTCTTATTCGTATTATTGGTCGGATATTTAATAATTTATCCAAGTAAAGTTAACAGACCAGAAATCAAGCTAGTAAACATAACGGACCAGAATTTAAAATCCTAAATTTTAAATAAAGTTATCTAAACGTTAATATAACTATTTAAGTGCTCTCCAAATTATAAACAATTCCAAAGGATATACAGTTGATTAAAGAAATGTTTTTATTATATATATCAAGGCAAGAGGTAATCCATGGATTAGTTATCATCCTCTGATTTGTGTGAATCGATATATTTCCCTTTTCTATCAAGTATCCGATCTATCAACTCTACATTCGATCAATTATCCGTTTTATCAATTCTCAATTTTATCAATTATCCATTCGATCATTTATCCGTTCTATCAATTCTCCATTCAATCAATTGTCCATTCGATAAATTCTCTATTCGATCAATTATCCGTTCTATAAATTTTCCATTCGATCAATTATCCGTTCTATCAATTCTCCATTCGATCATTTATCTATTCTATAAATTCTCTATTCGATCAATTCTCCATTTAATCAATTGTCCGTTCTATCAATTATCCATTCAATCATTTATCCGTTCTATCAATTCTCCATTCGATCAATTGTTCGTTCTATAAATTCTCCATTCGATCAATTATCCGTTTTATCAATTCTCCATTCGATCATTTATCTGTTCTATAAATTCTCTATTCGATCAATACTCCATTCAATCTATTATCCGTTCTATCAATTCTCGATTCGATCAATTGTCCGTTCAAACAATTTTCCATTCGATCAATTATCTGTTCTATCAATTCTCCATTCGATCATTTATCCGTTCGATCTAATCTCCATTCGATCTATTATCCGTTCTAACAATTTTCCATTCGATCATTTATCCGTTCTATCAATTCTCCATTCAATCATTTATCCGTTCAATCAATTCTTCATTCGATCAATTGTCTGTTCTATGAATTTTCCATTCGATCATTTATCCGTTCTAACAATTTTCCATTCAATCATTTATGCGTTTTAACAATTCTCCATTCGATCAATTATCCGTTGTCCTCGTGACTCGCCTTGTAATTAAAATTACGACTGTTTACAATTATTCTCTCGCTTCCTGAATCTATTAAAGCTTCCCAATCAAATTCTTTACTATGTAAAATTATCGTTGGCTTAGAAGTCCCTTTTATCGTATAATGACAGTCCGTCAATCCGCTTAATTCATCCTTATTTTTTACTAATTGAACTGTTATATACGTTTCGCTCGTTTTTTTATCCTCAACGCTTAACTCTTCTTCTTTTAATAAATCGAACTTATTTTTACATGAATAATTTATTCATGCTCAATTCACATGCGTACACGGAGTTACCGACCGTTTTCAAGTGAACCGTACCTGGTGTTTTACTTGTGTTTGTATTTACATGTGTTTGCGAAAATCCTTGCTCTGTCCTTGATTAAAAGGTTGTTGAGCTCGGCATTCTCTCCCTATATGGCCTATTTTGTTGGGGGGTAGGGGTAGGGTGGGGGTTATTAGTGTTGTGTCCATATGCTCTGCCTGTGTGATTGTATTTGAATCTGCTTCTGCGTGCAAACCTACCTGCTGTTCCTCTGTTTCTTGCATTATATGCGTAGTATGCTTCTACATCTTCCTGCATATCCTCGTGAATATTGCCTTGATTCTCACCCTCAGGTTTTTCTATCAAAAAAGTTTCTGTGTCATTGAAATTCTTCTTTGGTATTAGAATTTTTTTGTCATGTGGCAAAGATCTTATTTTCTTTGTTGTAGCAGACAGTAAATTAGCTGTTGTCTTGAAAGGACCTTCAATGACTCCTTTGATGATACTGGGGTTGATCTGTGGACCCAATATTGTTAGATACATTGATGTATTCATAAGATCTTTTGCGTGCTTTTTTAGTCTGCGTGTGAATGATTCATCGCTTTCAGTTGCTGTCCTTATTGGAAATTGGGCGTTCATTGTGTCGTCATTTAAAATAAAATCTGTGACTTCGCCAATTTTTTCCAATGTACTTAAAATGTCACTGGCAGCTGTAGTTTCATCTTTCAATTTATTAGTGTATAATTCATGACATACACTGTATATATCCTTGCTGTCTTTCTGCACATATATGTCTTCTAGTACCGTGCATATTTCTTGGTATGTGCTATCTTTAAATGTTTTACCGTTAACAACGTTATTAACAGTAATTTGAAAATCTCCTACCTTGCAATCAGCGCTCCTGAAAAGTATCTTCTTTTTTTCTACGTCATCCTTATCCCCTAAGCTGGATATATGATTATTTAATAGGCTTAGGTGTTGTTTAAACGTGTTCTTTTCCTCGAAAGCTGGATCTTCTGGCCTTCTTCTACCTCGGAATATCGGCAATGAATCAGAATTAATTATTGTTGTACTCCTGCTCTTAATTATCTCTTGGAGTTGAGCTTGTGTTAATTCAACCGACATTTTTTCTTTGTTTGTTTGTTTCTCTTCCCTATGTGTGTTCTCTTTCTGTTCTATGTGTGTTTCTTTGGGGGGTGTTTTGGGGGATGTTTTGGGGGTTGTTTTGGGGGTTGTTTTGGGGGGTGTTTTGTTCTGTTTAGTTTTCTGTATTCTCGGTTTAGTTCTTCTTCCAGATCTAAGTTCTACAGCTTCAGCATTAATCGCTTCGTCTTCTGAAGTTGGCATGTGTTTCCTATCCTAATGAAGTGTTATTGTGTACTTAAACAAGTGTAGTGCACGTGTAATCACAAATTACTAAAAAGAAAAAAAATAATAGGCTATCCAAAAAAAATTAATCCTTCAAACATAAAAAATGATCATTCAAATAATAAATAATAAATAAAATATTATTATTCAAACATAGAGCAATATTTGTTAAATCAATAAATATAAAATATTTATACCGGTCAATTAATAACGACACTCAGCAATTCAAAGCTAAAAGAAATGCATGCACACATACATCCTATAATTATAACTGCTGCAGTAATGATTAATTATTACCTTCTGCTTATTGCTTATTCACCAACAACAACTCTTGACTAAACAGAACAGATTTATTCACCACTGACTAAGTTCTAACACTTAGATCTTACTCTGATCGCTTCAGAAATGAGACCCGCTTATCAGGTTTTGTCGTTGATTTTTGCTCTGATGTTAACTGTTATGACGTTAACTGTTAACTTGTTAACTGAATGTTCACTGAACGTTGTGCACTGACTGTTGAGTGTTCATTGAACGTTGTGCACTGAATGTCATGCACTGTATGTTAACTGAATGTTCACTGAATGTTAAATATTCACTGAATGTTGAATGTTCACTGAATGTTAAATATTCACTGAATGTTCAATGTTCACTGAATGTTAAATATTCCCTGAATGTTGAATGTTCACTGAATGTAGCAGTTTGAATAAATACTTTTCAGATGTAGTATTTAAACAAATTAGACTCTCAATTTCTGGTTGATTTGCTGCTTTTTTGCATGTTGTTTATAATCGAATGTTTTCCATCACCATTCGCCAACGTGCAATGCTTTACCCTTTTCGCTTCCTCCCTCCGTGCTTTCCAGTTTCTTCCAGAATTTTCCAGAATTTCCAGAATTTTTTTTTTTCAGACTGGTTAGTCTCGTTGATTGTCTCTGCTCATTCAAATTTCAAATTAGGCCATCTGTACTCTCCTTATCCTTCCGATAATTTTCGAGATGCCATTTGCTTGACCTTGAGTTGAATTATCTTTATACTTTATCACAAAAACTGAACACCTTAATTGAATCGTACCGTCATATAGGGTCGCAAAACCCGGTCTTGCTGTAATCAAATACTCTCCAATCAGATGGTTAACTTAGTTTTTGGTAAATTACAAAGCTTTCAATCTTTTACTTTAGTAATTGAATTTCCGCACATTAAATTCGAATTACTTAATCACGCACCATACGGCCACCAATGTGACGTTATCAGTTTATTCCTTATAACGTTTCACTATTTGGGTTACGTGTGATAGGATCCTATTCTGTTTCTATTTTCAGATTCCTTTTTCTCAATATATCTCTTTCTACTAAATACTCATGGTACCATGCCCTAGAACCACCTTGCCAATATGGTTCCGACCTCAGGCCTCTGGTCCAAGCTTAACTGTATTTAGGGTAATGAAGTAATGTAATTAACACTTAAAGAGAATATATTCATTAGTCAAGCAAGGGTTATTACAAAGAGTATCTCCACTAGAACGCTCACAAGTTAATGTCTCAATAACTAAGGCTGGAGATAAGGTGTGTAGCTCGCGAGAGCAGATCGGTAACTGACTTGAATGTTACTTACTTACAATCATATAGGTTCGTGATGACAGTAATGCATACACAATATCTGTGTTTGCCTTACTACACCGTTTTATCAATTCTCCTTTCGATCTATTACCCATTCGATCAATTCTTTATTCGATTAGATTTCCATTCGATCATTTATCCGTTCTATCAATTCTCCATTCGATCAATTATCCGTTTTATCGTTTCTCCATTCGATCAATTGTTCGCTCTATAAATTATCCATTCGATCAATTATCCGTTTTATCAATTCTCCATTCGATCATTTATCTGTTCTATAATTTCTCTATTCGATCAATTCTCCATTCAATCAATTATCCGTTCTATCAATTCTCCATTCGATCATCTATCCGTTCGATCAAATCTCCATTCGATCAATTGTCCGTTCTATAAATTCTCCATTCGATCATTTATCTGTTCTAACAATTTTCTAATCGATCATTTATGCGTTTTAACAATTCTCCATTCGATCAATTATCCGTTTTATCAATTCTCCTTTCGATCTATTATCCATTCGATCAATTCTTCATTCGATTAGATTTCCATTCGATCATTTATCCGTTCTATCGATTCTCCCCTCGATCAATTATCCGTTTTATCGTTTCTCCATTCGATCAATTATCCTGTTTATCAATTCTCCATTCGATTAATTGTCCATTCGATCTATTATCCATTCGATCAATTCTTCATTCGATTAGATTTCCATTGAATCATTTACACGTTCAATCAATTCTCCATTCGATCATTTATCCGTTCCATAAATTATCCATTCGATCAATTATCTGTTTTATCAATTCTCCATTCGATCAATTATCTGTTTTATCAATTCTCCATTCGATCATCTATCCGTTCGATCAAATCTCCATTCGATCAATTGTCCGTTCTATAAATTCTCCATGCGATCATTTATCCGTTCTAACAATTTTCCTTTCGATCATTTATGCGTTTTAACAATTCTCCATTCGATCAATTATCCGTTTTATCAATTCTCCTTTCGATCTATTATCCATTCGATCAATTCTTCATTCGATTAGATTTCCATTCGATCATTTATCCGTTCTATCAATTCTCCATTCGATCAAATATCAGTTTTATCGTTTCTCCATTCGATCAATTATCCGTTTTATCAATTCTCCATTCGATCAATTGTCCATTCGATAAATTCTCCATTTGATCTATTATCCATTCGATCAATTCTTCATTCGATTAGATTTCCATTGGATCATTTATCCGTTGAATCAATTCTCCATTCGATCATTTATCCGTTCTATAAATTATTCATTCGATCAACTATCTGTTTTATCAATTCTCCATTCGATCAATTATCCGTATTATCAATTCTCAATTCGATCAATTGTCCATTCAATAAATTCTCCATTCGATAAATTCTCCATTCGATCATTTATCCGTTCAATCAATTCTCCATTCGATCAATTATCTGTTTTATCAATTCTCCATTCGATCAATTATCCGTTTTATCAATTCTCAATTCGATCAATTGTCCATTCGATAAATTCTCCATTCGATCATTTATACGTTCAATCAATTCTCCATTCGATCATTCATCTGTTTTATAAATTCTCTATTCGATAAATTCTCCATTCGATCAATTATCCGTTTTATCAATTCTCCATTCGATCATTTATCTGTTCTATAAATTCTCTATTCGATCAATTCTCCATTCAATCAATTATCCGTTCTATCAATTCTCGATTCAATCAATTGTCCGTTCTAACAATTTTCCATTCGATCAATTATCCGTTCTATCAATTCTCCATTCGATCATCTATCCGTTCGATCAAATCTCCATTCCATCAATTGTCCGTTCTATAAATTCTCCATTCGATCATTTATCCGTTCTAACAATTTTCCATTCGATCATTTATGCGTTTTAACAATTCTCCATTCGATCAATTATCCGTTTTATCAATTCTCCTTTCGATCTATTATCCATTCGATCAATTCTTCATTCGATTAGATTTCCATTCGATCATTTATCCGTTCTATCAATTTTCCATTCGATCAATTATCCGTTTTATCGTTTCTCAATTCGATCAATTATCCGTTTTATCAATTCTCCATTCGATCAATTGTCCATTCGATAAATTCTCCATTCGATCTATTATCCATTCGATCAATAATATTCTTCATTCGATTAGATTTCCATTGGATCATTTATCCCTTCAATCAATTCTCCATTCGATCATTTATCCATTCTATAAATTATCCATTCGATCAATTATCTGTTTTATCAATTCTCAATTCGATCATTTATCCGTTTTATCAAATCTCAATTCGATCAATTGTCCATTCGATAAATTCTCCATTCGATAAATTCTCCATTCGATCATTTATCCGTTCAATCAATTCTCCATTCGATCATTTATCTGTTCTATAAATTCTATATTCGATCAATTCTCCATTCAATCATTTGTCCGTTCTATCAATCATCCATTCAATCATTTATCCGTTCTGTCAATTCTCCATTCGATCAATTTTTCGATCCATAAATTATCCATTCGATCAATTATCCGTTTTATCAATTCTCCATTCGATCATTTATCTGTTCTATAAATTCTCTATTCAATCAATTCTCCATTCAATCAATTATCCGTTCTATCAATTCTCGATTCGATCAATTGTCCGTTCTAACAATTTTCCATTCGATTAATTATCCGTTCAATCAATTCTCCATTCGATCATCTATCCGTTCGATCAAATCTCCATTCGATCAATTGTCCGTTCTATAAATTCTCCATTCGATCAATTATCCGTTCTATCAATTCTCCATTCAATCATTTATCCGTTCTATAAATTCTCCATTCGATCAGTTATCCGTTTCATAAATTATTCATTCGATCAATTATCCGTTCAATCAATTCTCCATTCGATCATTTATCTGTTCTATAAATTTTCTATTCGATCAATTCTCCATTCGATCAATTATCCGTTCTATCAATTCTCGATTCGATCAATTGTCCGTTCTATAAATTCTCCATTCGATCAATTATCCGTTCGATTAGATTTCCATTCGATCATTTATCCGTTCTATCAATTCTCCATTCGATCAATTATCAGTTTTATCGTTTCTCCATTCGATCAATTATCCGTTTTATCAATTCTCCATTCGATCAATTGTCCATTCGATAAATTCTCCATTTGATCTATTATCCATTCGATCAATTCTTCATTCGATTAGATTTCCATTGGATCATTTATCCGTTGAATCAATTCTCCATTCGATCATTTATCCGTTCTATAAATTATTCATTCGATCAACTATCTGTTTTATCAATTCTCCATTCGATCAATTATCCGTATTATCAATTCTCAATTCGATCAATTGTCCATTCAATAAATTCTCCATTCGATAAATTCTCCATTCGATCATTTATCCGTTCAATCAATTCTCCATTCGATCAATTATCTGTTTTATCAATTCTCCATTCGATCAATTATCCGTTTTATCAATTCTCAATTCGATCAATTGTCCATTCGATAAATTCTCCATTCGATCAGTTATCCGTTCAATCAATTCTCCATTCGATCATTTATCTGTTTTATAAATTCTCTATTCGATAAATTCTCCATTCGATCAATTATCCGTTTCATCAATTCTCCATTCGATCATTTATCTGTTCTATAAATTCTCTATTCGATCAATTCTCCATTCAATCAATTATCCGTTCTATCAATTCTCGATTCAATCAATTGTCCGTTTTAACAATTTTCCATTCGATCAATTATCCGTTCTATCAATTCTCCATTCGATCATCTATCCGTTCGATCAAATCTCCATTCCATCAATTGTCCGTTCTATAAATTCTCCATTCGATCAATTATCCGTTCTAACAATTTTCCATTCGATCATTTATGCGTTTTAACAATTCTCCATTAGATCAATTATCCGTTTTATCAATTCTCCTTTCGATCTATTATCCATTCAATCAATTCTTCATTCGATTAGATTTCCATTCGATCATTTATCCGTTCTATCAATTTTCCATTCGATCAATTATCTTTTTTATCGTTTCTCAATTCGATCAATTATCCGTTTAATCAATTCTCCATTCGATCAATTGTCCATTCGATAAATTCTCCATTCGATCTATTATCCATTCGATCAATTCTTCATTCGATTAGATTTCTATTGGATCATTTATCCCTTCAATCAATTCTCCATTCGATCATTTATCCGTTCTATAAATTATCCATTCGATCAATTATCTGTTTTATCAATTCTCAATTCGATCATTTATCCGTTTTATCAAATCTCAATTCGATCAATTGTCCATTCGATAAATTCTCCATTCGATCATTTATCCGTTCAATCAATTCTCCATTCGATCATTTATCTGTTCTATAAATTCTATATTCGATCAATTCTCCATTCAATCATTTGTCCGTTCTATCAATCATCCATTCAATCATTTATCCGTTCTGTCAATTCTCCATTCGATCAATTTTTCGATCTATAAATTATCCATTCGATCAATTATCCGTTTTATCAATTCTCCATTCGATCATTTATCTGTTCTATAAATTCTCTATTCAATCAATTCTCCATTCAATCAATTATCCGTTCTATCAATTCTCGATTCGATCAATTGTCCGTTCTAACAATTTTCCATTCGATTATTTATCCGTTCTATCAATTCTCCATTCGATCATCTATCCGTTCGATCAAATCTCCATTCGATCAATTGTCCGTTCTATAAATTCTCCATTCGATCAATTATCCGTTCTATCAATTCTCCATTCAATCATTTATCCGTTCTATAAATTCTCCATTCGATCAGTTATCCGTTTTATAAATTATCCATTCGATCAATTATCCGTTCAATCAATTCTCCATTCGATCATTTATCTGTTCTATAAATTTTCTATTCGATCAATTCTCCATTCGATCAATTGTCCGTTCTATAAATTCTCCATTCGATCAATTATCCGTTCGATCAAATTTCCATTCGATCAATTATCCGTTCTTACAATTTTCCATACGATCATTTATCCGTTCTATCAGTTCTTGATTCGATCAATTATCCGTTCTATAAATTCTCCATTCAATCATTTATCCGTTCTATAAATTCTCCATTCGATCAGTTATCCGTTTTATAAATAATCCATTCGATCAATTATCAATTCAATCAATTCTCCATTCGATCATTTATCTGTTCTATAAATTTTCTACTCGATCAATTCTCCATTCGATCAATTATCCGTTCTATCAATTCTCGATTCGATCAATTGTCCGTTCTATAAATTCTCCATTCGATCATTTATCCGTTCTATAAATTCTCCATTCGATCAGTTATCCGTTTTATAAATTATCCATTCGATCAATTATCCGTTCAATCAATTCTCCATTCGATCATTTATCTGTTCTATAAATTTTTTATTCGATCAATTCTCCATTCGATCAATTGTCCGTTCTATAAATTCTCCATTCGATCAATTATCCGTTCGATCAAATTTCCATTCGATCAATTATCCGTTCTTACAATTTTCCATACGATCATTTATCCGTTCTATCAGTTCTTGATTCGATCAAATATCCGTTCTATAAATTCTCCATTCAATCATTTATCCGTTCTATAAATTCTCCATTCGATCAGTTATCCGTTTTATAAATAATCCATTCGATCAATTATCAATTCAATCAATTCTCCATTCGATCATTTATCTGTTCTTTAAATTTTCTATTCGATCAATTCTCCATTCGATCAATTATCCGTTCTATCAATTCTCGATTCGATCAATTGTCCGTTCTATAAATTCTCCATTCGATCAATTATCCGTTCGATTAGATTTCCATTCGATCATTTATCCGTTCTATCAATTCTCCATTCGGTCAATTATCAGTTTTATCGTTTCTCCATTCGATCAATTGTCCATTTGATAAATTCTCCATTTGATCTATTATCTATTCGATCAATTCTTCATTCGATTAGATTTCCATTGGATCATTTATCCGTTGAATCAATTCTCCATTCGATCATTTATCCGTTCTATAAATTATTCATTCGATCAACTATCTGTTTTATCAATTCTCCATTCGATCAATTATCCGTATTATCAATTCTCAATTCGATCAATTGTCCATTCAATAAATTCTCCATTCGATAAATTCTCCATTCGATCATTTATCCGTTCAATCAATTCTCCATTCGATCAATTATCTGTTTTATCAATTCTCCATTCGATCAATTATCCGTTTTATCAATTTTCAATTCGATCAATTGTCCATTCGATAAGTTCTCCATTCGATCATTTATCCTTTCAATCAATTCTCCATTCGATCATTTATCTGTTTTATAAATTCTCTATTCGATAAATTCTCCATTCGATCAATTATCCGTTTTATCAATTCTCCATTCGATCATTTATCTGTTCTATAAATTCTCTATTCGATCAATTCTCCATTCAATCAATTATCCGTTCTATCAATTCTCGATTCAATCAATTGTCCGTTTTAACAATTTTCCATTCGATCAATTATCCGTTCTATCAATTCTCCATTCGATCATCTATCCGTTCGATCAAATCTCCATTCCATCAATTGTCCGTTCTATAAATTCTCCATTCGATCATTTATCCGTTCTAACAATTTTCCATTCGATCATTTATGCGTTTTAACAATTCTCCATTCGATCAATTATCCGTTTTATCAATTCTCCTTTCGATCTATTATCCATTCGATCAATTCTTCATTCGATTAGATTTCCATTCGATCATTTATCCGTTCTATCAATTTTCCATTCGATCAATTATCCGTTTTATCGTTTCTCAATTCGATCAATTATCCGTTTTATCAATTCTCCATTCGATCAATTGTCCATTCGATAAATTCTCCATTCGATCTATTATCCATTCGATCAATTCTTCATTCGATTAGATTTCCATTGGATCATTTATCCCTTCAATCAATTCTCCATTCGATCATTTATCCGTTCTATAAATTATCCATTCGATCAATTATCTGTTTTATCAATTCTCAATTCGATCATTTATCCGTTTTATCAAATCTCAATTCGATCAATTGTCCATTCGATAAATTCTCCATTCGATAAATTCTCCATTCGATCATTTATCCGTTCAAGCAATTCTCCATTCGATCATTTATCTGTTCTATAAATTCTATATTCGATCAATTCTCCATTCAATCATTTGTCCGTTCTATCAATCATCCATTCAATCATATATCCGTTCTGTCAATTCTCCATTCGATCAATTTTTCGATCTATAAATTATCCATTCGATCAATTATCCGTTTTATCAATTCTCCATTCGATCATTTATCTGTTCTATAAATTCTCTATTCAATCAATTCTCCATTCAATCAATTATCCGTTCTATCAATTCTCGATTCGATCAATTGTCCGTTCTAACAATTTTCCATTCGATTAATTATCCGTTCTATCAATTCTCCATTCGATCATCTATCCGTTCGATCAAATCTCCATTCGATCAATTGTCCGTTCTATAAATTCTCCATTCGATCAATTATCCGTTCTATCAATTCTCCATTCAATCATTTATCCGTTCTATAAATTCTCCATTCGATCAGTTATCCGTTTTATAAATTATCCATTCGATCAATTATCCGTTCAATCAATTCTCCATTCGATCATTTATCTGTTCTATAAATTTTCTATTCGATCAATTCTCCATTCGATCAATTGTCCGTTCTATAAATTCTCCATTCGATCAATTATCCGTTCGATCAAATTTCCATTCGATCAATTATCCGTTCTTACAATTTTCCATACGATCATTTATCCGTTCTATCAGTTCTTGATTCGATCAATTATCCGTTCTATCAATTCTCGATTCGATCAATTGTCCGTTCTATAAATTCTCCATTCGATCAATTATCCGTTCGATTAGATTTCCATTCGATCATTTATCCGTTCTATCAATTCTCCATTCGATCAATTATCAGTTTTATCGTTTCTCCATTCGATCAATTATCCGTTTTATCAATTCTCCATTCGATCAATTGTCCATTCGATAAATTCTCCATTTGATCTATTATCCATTCGATCAATTCTTCATTCGATTAGATTTCCATTGGATCATTTATCCGTTGAATCAATTCTTCATTCGATCATTTATCCGTTCTATAAATTATTCATTCGATCAACTATCTGTTTTATCAATTCTCCATTCGATCAATTATCCGTATTATCAATTCTCAATTCGATCAATTGTCCATTCAATAAATTCTCCATTCGATAAATTCTCCATTCGATCATTTATCCGTTCAATCAATTCTCCATTCGATCAATTATCTGTTTTATCAATTCTCCATTCGATCAATTATCCGTTTTATCAATTCTCAATTCGATCAATTGTCCATTCGATAAATTCTCCATTCGATCAGTTATCCGTTCAATCAATTCTCCATTCGATCATTTATCTGTTTTATAAATTCTCTATTCGATAAATTCTCCATTCGATCAATTATCCGTTTCATCAATTCTCCATTCGATCATTTATCTGTTCTATAAATTCTCTATTCGATCAATTCTCCATTCAATCAATTATCCGTTCTATCAATTCTCGATTCAATCAATTGTCCGTTTTAACAATTTTCCATTCGATCAATTATCCGTTCTATCAATTCTCCATTCGATCATCTATCCGTTCGATCAAATCTCCATTCCATCAATTGTCCGTTCTATAAATTCTCCATTCGATCAATTATCCGTTCTAACAATTTTCCATTCGATCATTTATGCGTTTTAACAATTCTCCATTAGATCAATTAACCGTTTTATCAATTCTCCTTTCGATCTATTATCCATTCGATCAATTCTTCATTCGATTAGATTTCCATTCGATCATTTATCCGTTCTATCAATTTTCCATTCGATCAATTATCTGTTTTATCGTTTCTCAATTCGATCAATTATCCGTTTAATCAATTCTCCATTCGATCAATTGTCCATTCGATAAATTCTCCATTCGATCTATTATCCATTCGATCAATTCTTCATTCGATTAGATTTCTATTGGATCATTTATCCCTTCAATCAATTCTCCATTCGATCATTTATCCGTTCTATAAATTATCCATTCGATCAATTATCTGTTTTATCAATTCTCAATTCGATCATTTATCCGTTTTATCAAATCTCAATTCGATCAATTGTCCATTCGATAAATTCTCCATTCGATCATTTATCCGTTCAATCAATTCTCCATTCGATCATTTATCTGTTCTATAAATTCTATATTCGATCAATTCTCCATTCAATCATTTGTCCGTTCTATCAATCATCCATTCAATCATTTATCCGTTCTGTCAATTCTCCATTCGATCAATTTTTCGATCTATAAATTATCCATTCGATCAATTATCCGTTTTATCAATTCTCAATTCGATCATTTATCCGTTCTATAAATTCTCCATTCGATCAGTTATCCGTTTCATAAATTATTCATTCGATCAATTATCCGTTCAATCAATTCTCCATTCGATCATTTATCTGTTTTATAAATTTTCTATTCGATCAATTCTCCATTCGATCAATTATCCGTTCTATCAATTCTCGATTCGATCAATTGTCCGTTCTATAAATTCTGCATTCGATCAATTATCCGTTCGATTAGATTTCCATTCGATCATTTATCCGTTCTATCAATTCTCCATTCGATCAATTATCAGTTTTATCGTTTCTCCATTCGATCAATTATCCGTTTTATCAATTCTCCATTCGATCAATTGTCCATTCGATAAATTCTCCATTTGATCTATTATCCATTCGATCAATTCTTCATTCGATTAGATTTCCATTGGATCATTTATCCGTTGAATCAATTCTCCATTCGATCATTTATCCGTTCTATAAATTATTCATTCGATCAACTATCTGTTTTATCAATTCTCCATTCGATCAATTATCCGTATTATCAATTCTCAATTCGATCAATTGTCCATTCAATAAATTCTCCATTCGATAAATTCTCCATTCGATCATTTATCCGTTCAATCAATTCTCCATTCGATCAATTATCTGTTTTATCAATTCTCCATTCGATCAATTATCCGTTTTATCAATTCTCAATTCGATCAATTGTCCATTCGATAAATTCTCCATTCGATCATTTATCCTTTCAATCAATTCTCCATTCGATCATTTATCTGTTTTATAAATTCTCTATTCGATAAATTCTCCATTCGATCAATTATCCGTTTTATCAATTCTCCATTCGATCATTTATCTGTTCTATAAATTCTCTATTCGATCAATTCTCCATTCAATCAATTATCCGTTCTATCAATTCTCGATTCAATCAATTGTCCGTTTTAACAATTTTCCATTCGATCAATTATCCGTTCTATCAATTCTCCATTCGATCATCTATCCGTTCGATCAAATCTCCATTCCATCAATTGTCCGTTCTATAAATTCTCCATTCGATCATTTATCCGTTCTAACAATTTTCCATTCGATCATTTATGCGTTTTAACAATTCTCCATTCGATCAATTATCCGTTTTATCAATTCTCCTTTCGATCTATTATCCATTCGATCAATTCTTCATTCGATTAGATTTCCATTCGATTATTTATCCGTTCTATCAATTTTCCATTCGATCAATTATCCGTTTTATCGTTTCTCAATTCGATCAATTATCCGTTTTATCAATTCTCCATTCGATCAATTGTCCATTCGATAAATTCTCCATTCAATCTATTATCCATTCGATCAATTCTTCATTCGATTAGATTTCCATTGGATCATTTATCCCTTCAATCAATTCTCCATTCGATCATTTATCCGTTCTATAAATTATCCATTCGATCAATTATCTGTTTTATCAATTCTCAATTCGATCATTTATCCGTTTTATCAAATCTCAATTCGATCAATTGTCCATTCGATAAATTCTCCATTCGATAAATTCTCCATTCGATCATTTATCCGTTCAAGCAATTCTCCATTCGATCATTTATCTGTTCTATAAATTCTATATTCGATCAATTCTCCATTCAATCATTTGTCCGTTCTATCAATCATCCATTCAATCATTTATCCGTTCTGTCAATTCTCCATTCGATCAATTTTTCGATCTATAAATTATCCATTCGATCAATTATCCGTTTTATCAATTCTCCATTCGATCATTTATCTGTTCTATAAATTCTCTATTCAATCAATTCTCCATTCAATCAATTATCCGTTCTATCAATTCTCGATTCGATCAATTGTCCGTTCTAACAATTTTCCATTCGATTAATTATCCGTTCTATCAATTCTCCATTCGATCATCTATCCGTTCGATCAAATCTCCATTCGATCAATTGTCCGTTCTATAAATTCTCCATTCGATCAATTATCCGTTCTATCAATTCTCCATTCAATCATTTATCCGTTCTATAAATTCTCCATTCGATCAGTTATCCGTTTTATAAATTATCCATTCGATCAATTATCCGTTCAATCAATTCTCCATTCGATCATTTATCTGTTCTATAAATTTTCTATTCGATCAATTCTCCATTCGATCAATTGTCCGTTCTATAAATTCTCCATTCGATCAATTATCCGTTCGATCAAATTTCCATTCGATCAATTATCCGTTCTTACAATTTTCCATACGATCATTTATCCGTTCTATCAGTTCTTGATTCGATCAATTATCCGTTCTATCAATTCTCGATTCGATCAATTGTCCGTTCTATAAATTCTCCATTCGATCAATTATCCGTTCGATTAGATTTCCATTCGATCATTTATCCGTTCTATAAATTCTCCATTCGATCAATTATCAGTTTTATCGTTTCTCCATTCGATCAATTATCCGTTTTATCAATTCTCCATTCGATCAATTGTCCATTCGATAAATTCTCCATTTGATCTATTATCCATTCGATCAATTCTTCATTCGATTAGATTTCCATTGGATCATTTATCCGTTGAATCAATTCTTCATTCGATCATTTATCCGTTCTATAAATTATTCATTCGATCAACTATCTGTTTTATCAATTCTCCATTCGATCAATTATCCGTATTATCAATTCTCAATTCGATCAATTGTCCATTCAATAAATTCTCCATTCGATAAATTCTCCATTCGATCATTTATCCGTTCAATCAATTCTCCATTCGATCAATTATCTGTTTTATCAATTCTCCATTCGATCAATTATCCGTTTTATCAATTCTCAATTCGATCAATTGTCCATTCGATAAATTCTCCATTCGATCAGTTATCCGTTCAATCAATTCTCCATTCGATCATTTATCTGTTTTATAAATTCTCTATTCGATAAATTCTCCATTCGATCAATTATCCGTTTCATCAATTCTCCATTCGATCATTTATCTGTTCTATAAATTCTCTATTCGATCAATTCTCCATTCAATCAATTATCCGTTCTATCAATTCTCGATTCAATCAATTGTCCGTTTTAACAATTTTCCATTCGATCAATTATCCGTTCTATCAATTCTCCATTCGATCATCTATCCGTTCGATCAAATCTCCATTCCATCAATTGTCCGTTCTATAAATTCTCCATTCGATCAATTATCCGTTCTAACAATTTTCCATTCGATCATTTATGCGTTTTAACAATTCTCCATTAGATCAATTATCCGTTTTATCAATTCTCCTTTCGATCTATTATCCATTCGATCAATTCTTCATTCGATTATATTTCCATTCGATCATTTATCCGTTCTATCAATTTTCCATTCGATCAATTATCTGTTTTATCGTTTCTCAATTCGATCAATTATCCGTTTAATCAATTCTCCATTCGATCAATTGTCCATTCGATAAATTCTCCATTCGATCTATTATCCATTCGATCAATTCTTCATTCGATTAGATTTCTATTGGATCATTTATCCCTTCAATCAATTCTCCATTCGATCATTTATCCGTTCTATAAATTATCCATTCGATCAATTATCTGTTTTATCAATTCTCAATTCGATCATTTATCCGTTTTATCAAATCTCAATTCGATCAATTGTCCATTCGATAAATTCTCCATTCGATCATTTATCCGTTCAATCAATTCTCCATTCGATCATTTATCTGTTCTATAAATTCTATATTCGATCAATTCTCCATTCAATCATTTGTCCGTTCTATCAATCATCCATTCAATCATTTATCCGTTCTGTCAATTCTCCATTCGATCAATTTTTCGATCTATAAATTATCCATTCGATCAATTATCCGTTTTATCAATTCTCAATTCGATCATTTATCCGTTCTATAAATTCTCCATTCGATCAGTTATCCGTTTCATAAATTATTCATTCGATCAATTATCCGTTCAATCAATTCTCCATTCGATCATTTATCTGTTCTATAAATTTTCTATTCGATCAATTCTCCATTCGATCAATTATCCGTTCTATCAATTCTCGATTCGATCAATTGTCCGTTCTATAAATTCTGCATTCGATCAATTATCCGTTCGATTAGATTTCCATTCGATCATTTATCCGTTCTATCAATTCTCCATTCGATCAATTATCAGTTTTATCGTTTCTCCATTCGATCAATTATCCGTTTTATCAATTCTCCATTCGATCAATTGTCCATTCGATAAATTCTCCATTTGATCTATTATCCATTCAATCAATTCTTCATTCGATTAGATTTCCATTGGATCATTTATCCGTTGAATAAATTCTCCATTCGATCATTTATCCGTTCTATAAATTATTCATTCGATCAACTATCTGTTTTATCAATTCTCCATTCGATCAATTATCCGTATTATCAATTCTCAATTCGATCAATTGTCCATTCGATAAATTCTCCATTCGATAAATTCTCCATTCGATCATTTATCCGTTCAATCAATTCTCCATTCGATCAATTATCTGTTTTATCAATTCTCCATTCGATCAATTATCCGTTTTATCAATTCTCAATTCGATCAATTGTCCATTCGATAAATTCTCCATTCGATCATTTATCCTTTCAATCAATTCTCCATTCGATCATTTATCTGTTTTATAAATTCTCTATTCGATAAATTCTCCATTCGATTAATTATCCGTTTTATCAATTCTCCATTCGATCATTTATCTGTTCTATAAATTCTCTATTCGATCAATTCTCCATTCAATCAATTATCCGTTCTATCAATTCTCGATTCAATCAATTGTCCGTTTTAACAATTTTCCATTCGATCAATTATCCGTTCTATCAATTATCCATTCGATCATCTATCCGTTCGATCAAATCTCCATTCCATCAATTGTCCGTTCTATAAATTCTCCATTCGATCATTTATCCGTTCTAACAATTTTCCATTCGATCATTTATGCGTTTTAACAATTCTCCATTCGATCAATTATCCGTTTTATCAATTCTCCTTTCGATCTATTATCCATTCGATCAATTCTTCATTCGATTAGATTTCCATTCGATCATTTATCCGTTCTATCAATTTTCCATTCGATCAATTATCCGTTTTATCGTTTCTCAATTCGATCAATTATCCGTTTTATCAATTCTCCATTCGATCAATTGTCCATTCGATAAATTCTCCATTCGATCTATTATCCATTCGATCAATTCTTCATTCGATTAGATTTCCATTGGATCATTTATCCCTTCAATCAATTCTCCATTCGATCATTTATCCGTTCTATAAATTATCCATTCGATCAATTATCTGTTTTATCAATTCTCAATTCGATCATTTATCCGTTTAATCAAATCTCAATTCGATCAATTGTCCATTCGATAAATTCTCCATTCGATCATTTATCCGTTCAAGCAATTCTCCATTCGATCATTTATCTGTTCTATAAATTCTATATTCGATCAATTCTCCATTCAATCATTTGTCCGTTCTATCAATCATCCATTCAATCATTTATCCGTTCTGTCAATTCTCCATTCGATCAATTTTTCGATCTATAAATTATCCATTCGATCAATTATCCGTTTTATCAATTCTCCATTCGATCATTTATCTGTTCTATAAATTCTCTATTCAATCAATTCTCCATTCAATCAATTATCCGTTCTATCAATTCTCCATTCGATCAATTGTCCGTTCTAACAATTTTCCATTCGATTAATTATCCGTTCTATCAATTCTCCATTCGATCATCTATCCGTTCGATCAAATCTCCATTCGATCAATTGTCCGTTCTATAAATTCTCCATTCGATCAATTATCCGTTCTATCAATTCTCCATTCAATCATTTATCCGTTCTATAAATTCTCCATTCGATCAGTTATCCGTTTTATAAATTATCCATTCGATCAATTATCCGTTCAATCAATTCTCCATTCGATCATTTATCTGTTCTATAAATTTTCTATTCGATCAATTCTCCATTCGATCAATTGTCCGTTCTATAAATTCTCCATTCGATCAATTATCCGTTCGATCAAATTTCCATTCGATCAATTATCCGTTCTTACAATTTTCCATACGATCATTTATCCGTTCTATCAGTTCTTGATTCGATCAATTATCCGTTCTATAAATTCTCCATTCAATCATTTATCCGTTCTATAAATTCTCCATTCGATCAGTTATCCGTTTTATAAATAATCCATTCGATCAATTATCAATTCAATCAATTCTCCATTCGATCATTTATCTGTTCTATAAATTTTCTACTCGATCAATTCTCCATTCGATCAATTATCCGTTCTATCAATTCTCGATTCGATCAATTGTCCGTTCTATAAATTCTCCATTCGATCATTTATCCGTTCTATAAATTCTCCATTCGATCAGTTATCCGTTTTATAAATTATCCATTCGATCAATTATCCGTTCAATCAATTCTCCATTCGATCATTTATCTGTTCTATAAATTTTTTATTCGATCAATTCTCCATTCGATCAATTGTCCGTTCTATAAATTCTCCATTCGATCAATTATCCGTTCGATCAAATTTCCATTCGATCAATTATCCGTTCTTACAATTTTCCATACGATCATTTATCCGTTCTATCAGTTCTTGATTCGATCAATTATCCGTACTCTAAATTTTCCATTCAATCATTTATCCGTTCTATAAATTCTCCATTCGATCAGTTATCCGTTTTATAAATAATCCATTCAATCAATTATCAATTCAATCAATTCTCCATTCGATCATTTATCTGTTCTTTAAATTTTCTATTCGATCAATTCTCCATTCGATCAATTATCCGTTCTATCAATTCTCGATTCGATCAATTGTCCGTTCTATAAATTCTCCATTCGATCAATTATCCGTTCGATTAGATTTCCATTCGATCATTTATCCGTTCTATCAATTCTCCATTCGATCAATTATCAGTTTTATCGTTTCTCCATTCGATCAATTATCCGTTTTATCAATTCTCCATTCGATCAATTGTCCATTCGATAAATTCTCCATTTGATCTATTATCCATTCAATCAATTCTTCATTCGATTAGATTTCCATTGGATCATTTATCCGTTGAATAAATTCTCCATTCGATCATTTATCCGTTCTATAAATTATTCATTCGATCAACTATCTGTTTTATCAATTCTCCATTCGATCAATTATCCGTATTATCAATTCTCAATTCGATCAATTGTCCATTCAATAAATTCTCCATTCGATAAATTCTCCATTCGATCATTTATCCGTTCAATCAATTCTCCATTCGATCAATTATCTGTTTTATCAATTCTCCATTCGATCAATTATCCGTTTTATCAATTCTCAATTCGATCAATTGTCCATTCGATAAATTCTCCATTCGATCATTTATCCTTTCAATCAATTCTCCATTCGATCATTTATCTGTTTTATAAATTCTCTATTCGATAAATTCTCCATTCGATCAATTATCCGTTTTATCAATTCTCCATTCGATCATTTATCTGTTCTATAAATTCTCTATTCGATCAATTCTCCATTCAATCAATTATCCGTTCTATCAATTCTCGATTCAATCAATTGTCCGTTTTAACAATTTTCCATTCGATCAATTATCCGTTCTATCAATTCTCCATTCGATCATCTATCCGTTCGATCAAATCTCCATTCCATCAATTGTCCGTTCTATAAATTCTCCATTCGATCATTTATCCGTTCTAACAATTTTCCATTCGATCATTTATGCGTTTTAACAATTCTCCATTAGATCAATTATCCGTTTTATCAATTCTCCTTTCGATCTATTATCCATTCGATCAATTCTTCATTCGATTAGATTTCCATTCGATCATTTATCCGTTCTATCAATTTTCCATTCGATCAATTATCCGTTTTATCGTTTCTCAATTCGATCAATTATCCGTTTTATCAATTCTCCATTCGATCAATTGTCCATTCGATAAATTCTCCATTCGATCTATTATCCATTCGATCAATTCTTCATTCGATTAGATTTCCATTGGATCATTTATCCCTTCAATCAATTCTCCATTCGATCATTTATCCGTTCTATAAATTATCCATTCGATCAATTATCTGTTTTATCAATTCTCAATTCGATCATTTATCCGTTTTATCAAATCTCAATTCGATCAATTGTCCATTCGATAAATTCTCCATTCGATAAATTCTCCATTCGATCATTTATCCGTTCAAGCAATTCTCCATTCGATCATTTATCTGTTCTATAAATTCTATATTCGATCAATTCTCCATTCAATCATTTGTCCGTTCTATCAATCATCCATTCAATCATTTATCCGTTCTGTCAATTCTCCATTCGATCAATTTTTCGATCTATAAATTATCCATTCGATCAATTATCCGTTTTACCAATTCTCCATTCGATCATTTATCTGTTCTATAAATTCTCTATTCAATCAATTCTCCATTCAATCAATTATCCGTTCTATCAATTCTCCATTCGATCATTTATCCGTTCTATAAATTATCCATTCGATCAATTATCTGTTTTATCAATTCTCAATTCGATCATTTATCCGTTCAATCAATTCTCCATTCGATCATTTATCTGTTCGATAAATTCTATATTCGATCAATTCTCCATTCAATCATTTGTCCGTTCTATCAATCATCCATTCAATCATTTATCCGTTCTGTCAATTCTCCATTCGATCAATTTTTCGATCTATAAATTATCCATTCGATCAATTATCCGTTTTATCAATTCTCCATTCGATCATTTATCTGTTCTATAAATTCTCTATTCAATCAATTCTCCATTCAATCAATTATCCGTTCTATCAATTCTCGATTCGATCAATTGTCCGTTCTAACAATTTTCCATTCGATTAATTATCCGTTCAATCAATTCTCCATTCGATCATCTATCCGTTCGATCAAATCTCCATTCGATCAATTGTCCGTTCTATAAATTCTCCATTCGATCAATTATCCGTTCTATCAATTCTCCATTCAATCATTTATCCGTTCTATAAATTCTCCATTCGATCAGTTATCCGTTTCATAAATTATTCATTCGATCAATTATCCGCTCAATCAATTCTCCATTCGATCATTTATCTGTTCTATAAATTTTCTATTCGATCAATTCTCCATTCGATCAATTATCCGTTCTATCAATTCTCGATTCGATCAATTGTCCGTTCTATAAATTCTCCATTCGATCAATTATCCGTTCGATTAGATTTCCATTCGATCATTTATCCGTTCTATCAATTCTCCATTCGATCAATTATCAGTTTTATCGTTTCTCCATTCGATCAATTATCCGTTATATCAATTCTCCATTCGATCAATTGTCCATTCGATAAATTCTCCATTTGATCTATTATCCATTCGATCAATTCTTCATTCGATTAGATTTCCATTGGATCATTTATCCGTTGAATCAATTCTCCATTCGATCATTTATCCGTTCTATAAATTATTCATTCGATCAACTATCTGTTTTATCAATTCTCCATTCGATCAATTATCCGTATTATCAATTCTCAATTCGATCAATTGTCCATTCAATAAATTCTCCATTCGATAAATTCTCCATTCGATCATTTATCCGTTCAATCAATTCTCCATTCGATCAATTATCCGTTTCATCAATTCTCCATTCGATCATTTATCTGTTCTATAAATTCTCTATTCGATCAATTCTCCATTCAATCAATTATCCGTTCTATCAATTCTCGATTCAATCAATTGTCCGTTTTAACAATTTTCCATTCGATCAATTATCCGTTCTATCAATTCTCCATTCGATCATCTATCCGTTCGATCAAATCTCCATTCCATCAATTGTCCGTTCTATAAATTCTCCATTCGATCAATTATCCGTTCTAACAATTTTCCATTCGATCATTTATGCGTTTTAACAATTCTCCATTAGATCAATTATCCGTTTTATCAATTCTCCTTTCGATCTATTATCCATTCGATCAATTCTTCATTCGATTAGATTTCCATTCGATCATTTATCCGTTCTATCAATTTTCCATTCGATCAATTATCTGTTTTATCGTTTCTCAATTCGATCAATTATCCGTTTAATCAATTCTCCATTCGATCAATTGTCCATTCGATAAATTCTCCATTCGATCTATTATCCATTCGATCAATTATCCGTTCTATCAATTCTCCATTCGATCAATTATCTGTTTTATCAATTCTCCATTCGATCAATTATCTGTTTTATCAATTCTCAATTCGATCAATTGTCCATTCGATAAATTCTCCATTCGATCATTTATCCTTTCAATCAATTCTCCATTCGATCATTTATCTGTTTTATAAATTCTCTATTCGATAAATTCTCCATTCGATCAATTATCCGTTTTATCAATTCTCCATTCGATCATTTATCTGTTCTATAAATTCTCTATTCGATCAATTCTCCATTCAATCAATTATCCGTTCTATCAATTCTCGATTCAATCAATTGTCCGTTTTAACAATTTTCCATTCGATCAATTATCCGTTCTATCAATTCTCCATTCGATCATCTATCCGTTCGATCAAATCTCCATTCCATCAATTGTCCGTTCTATAAATTCTCCATTCGATCATTTATCCGTTCTAACAATTTTCCATTCGATCATTTATGCGTTTTAACAATTCTCCATTCGATCAATTATCCGTTTTATCAATTCTCCTTTCGATCTATTATCCATTCGATCAATTCTTCATTCGATTAGATTTCCATTCGATTATTTATCCGTTCTATCAATTTTCCATTCGATCAATTATCCGTTTTATCGTTTCTCAATTCGATCAATTATCCGTTTTATCAATTCTCCATTCGATCAATTGTCCATTCGATAAATTCTCCATTCAATCTATTATCCATTCGATCAATTCTTCATTCGATTAGATTTCCATTGGATCATTCATCCCTTCAATCAATTCTCCATTCGATCATTTATCCGTTCTATAAATTATCCATTCGATCAATTATCTGTTTTATCAATTCTCAATTCGATCATTTATCCGTTTTATCAAATCTCAATTCGATCAATTGTCCATTCGATAAATTCTCCATTCGATAAATTCTCCATTCGATCATTTATCCGTTCAAGCAATTCTCCATTCGATCATTTATCTGTTCTATAAATTCTATATTCGATCAATTCTCCATTCAATCATTTGTCCGTTCTATCAATCATCCATTCAATCATTTATCCGTTCTGTCAATTCTCCATTCGATCAATTTTTCGATCTATAAATCATCCATTCGATCAATTATCCGTTTTATCAATTCTCCATTCGATCATTTATCTGTTCTATAAATTCTCTATTCAATCAATTCTCCATTCAATCAATTATCCGTTCTATCAATTCTCGATTCGATCAATTGTCCGTTCTAACAATTTTCCATTCGATTAATTATCCGTTCTATCAATTCTCCATTCGATCATCTATCCGTTCGATCAAATCTCCATTCGATCAATTGTCCGTTCTATAAATTCTCCATTCGATCAATTATCCGTTCTATCAATTCTCCATTCAATCATTTATCCGTTCTATAAATTCTCCATTCGATCAGTTATCCGTTTTATAAATTATCCATTCGATCAATTATCCGTTCAATCAATTCTCCATTCGATCATTTATCTGTTCTATAAATTTTCTATTCGATCAATTCTCCATTCGATCAATTGTCCGTTCTATAAATTCTCCATTCGATCAATTATCCGTTCGATCAAATTTCCATTCGATCAATTATCCGTTCTTACAATTTTCCATACGATCATTTATCCGTTCTATCAGTTCTTGATTCGATCAATTATCCGTTCTATCAATTCTCGATTCGATCAATTGTCCGTTCTATAAATTCTCCATTCGATCAATTATCCGTTCGATTAGATTTCCATTCGATCATTTATCCGTTCTATAAATTCTCCATTCGATCAATTATCAGTTTTATCGTTTCTCCATTCGATCAATTATCCGTTTTATCAATTCTCCATTCGATCAATTGTCCATTCGATAAATTCTCCATTTGATCTATTATCCATTCGATCAATTCTTCATTCGATTAGATTTCCATTGGATCATTTATCCGTTGAATCAATTCTTCATTCGATCATTTATCCGTTCTATAAATTATTCATTCGATCAACTATCTGTTTTATCAATTCTCCATTCGATCAATTATCCGTATTATCAATTCTCAATTCGATCAATTGTCCATTCAATAAATTCTCCATTCGATAAATTCTCCATTCGATCATTTATCCGTTCAATCAATTCTCCATTCGATCAATTATCTGTTTTATCAATTCTCCATTCGATCAATTATCCGTTTTATCAATTCTCAATTCGATCAATTGTCCATTCGATAAATTCTCCATTCGATCATTTATCCTTTCAATCAATTCTCCATTCGATCATTTATCTGTTTTATAAATTCTCTATTCGATAAATTCTCCATTCGATCAATTATCCGTTTTATCAATTCTCCATTCGATCATTTATCTGTTCTATAAATTCTCTATTCGATCAATTCTCCATTCAATCAATTATCCGTTCTATCAATTCTCGATTCAATCAATTGTCCGTTTTAACAATTTTCCATTCGATCAATTATCCGTTCTATCAATTCTCCATTCGATCATCTATCCGTTCGATCAAATCTCCATTCCATCAATTGTCCGTTCTATAAATTCTCCATTCGATCATTTATCCGTTCTAACAATTTTCCATTCGATCATTTATGCGTTTTAACAATTCTCCATTCGATCAATTATCCGTTTTATCAATTCTCCTTTCGATCTATTATCCATTCGATCAATTCTTCATTCGATTAGATTTCCATTCGATCATTTATCCGTTCTATCAATTTTCCATTCGATCAATTATCCGTTTTATCGTTTCTCAATTCGATCAATTATCCGTTTTATCAATTCTCCATTCGATCAATTGTCCATTCGATAAATTCTCCATTCGATCTATTATCCATTCGATCAATTCTTCATTCGATTAGATTTCCATTGGATCATTTATCCCTTCAATCAATTCTCCATTCGATCATTTATCCGTTCTATAAATTATCCATTCGATCAATTATCTGTTTTATCAATTCTCAATTCGATCATTTATCCGTTCTATAAATTATCCATTCGATCAATTGTCCGTTCTATAAATTCTCCATTCGATCAATTATCCGTTCTATCAATTCTCCATTCAATCATTTATCCGTTCTATAAATTCTCCATTCGATCAGTTATCCGTTTTATAAATTATCCATTCGATCAATTATCCGTTCAATCAATTCTACATTCGATCATTTATCTGTTCTATAAATTTTCTATTCGATCAATTCTCCATTCGATCAATTGTCCGTTCTATAAATTCTCCATTCGATCAATTATCCGTTCGATCAAATTTCCATTCGATCAATTATCCGTTCTTACAATTTTCCATACGATCATTTATCCGTTCTATCAGTTCTTGATTCGATCAATTATCCGTTCTATCAATTCTCGATTCGATCAATTGTCCGTTCTATAAATTCTCCATTCGATCAATTATCCGTTCGATTAGATTTCCATTCGATCATTTATCCGTTCTATAAATTCTCCATTCGATCAATTATCAGTTTTATCGTTTCTCCATTCGATCAATTATCCGTTTTATCAATTCTCCATTCGATCAATTGTCCATTCGATAAATTCTCCATTTGATCTATTATCCATTCGATCAATTCTTCATTCGATTAGATTTCCATTGGATCATTTATCCGTTGAATCAATTCTTCATTCGATCATTTATCCGTTCTATAAATTATTCATTCGATCAACTATCTGTTTTATCAATTCTCCATTCGATCAATTATCCGTATTATCAATTCTCAATTCGATCAATTGTCCATTCAATAAATTCTCCATTCGATAAATTCTCCATTCGATCATTTATCCGTTCAATCAATTCTCCATTCGATCAATTATCTGTTTTATCAATTCTCCATTCGATCAATTATCCGTTTTATCAATTCTCAATTCGATCAATTGTCCATCCGATAAATTCTCCATTCGATCATTTATCCTTTCAATCAATTCTCCATTCGATCATTTATCTGTTTTATAAATTCTCTATTCGATAAATTCTCCATTCGATCAATTATCCGTTTTATCAATTCTCCATTCGATCATTTATCTGTTCTATAAATTCTCTATTCGATCAATTCTCCATTCAATCAATTATCCGTTCTATCAATTCTCGATTCAATCAATTGTCCGTTTTAACAATTTTCCATTCGATCAATTATCCGTTCTATCAATTCTCCATTCGATCATCTATCCGTTCGATCAAATCTCCATTCCATCAATTGTCCGTTCTATAAATTCTCCATTCGATCATTTATCCGTTCTAACAATTTTCCATTCGATCATTTATGCGTTTTAACAATTCTCCATTCGATCAATTATCCGTTTTATCAATTCTCCTTTCGATCTATTATCCATTCGATCAATTCTTCATTCGATTAGATTTCCATTCGATCATTTATCCGTTCTATCAATTTTCCATTCGATCAATTATCCGTTTTATCGTTTCTCAATTCGATCAATTATCCGTTTTATCAATTCTCCATTCGATCAATTGTCCATTCGATAAATTCTCCATTCGATCTATTATCCATTCGATCAATTCTTCATTCGATTAGATTTCCATTGGATCATTTATCCCTTCAATCAATTCTCCATTCGATCATTTATCCGTTCTATAAATTATCCATTCGATCAATTATCTGTTTTATCAATTCTCAATTCGATCATTTATCCGTTTTATCAAATCTCAATTCGATCAATTGTCCATTCGATAAATTCTCCATTCGATAAATTCTCCATTCGATCATTTATCCGTTCAAGCAATTCTCCATTCGATCATTTATCTGTTCTATAAATTCTATATTCGATCAATTCTCCATTCAATCATTTGTCCGTTCTATCAATCATCCATTCAATCATTTATCCGTTCTGTCAATTCTCCATTCGATCAATTTTTCGATCTATAAATTATCCATTCGATCAATTATCCGTTTTATCAATTCTCCATTCGATCATTTATCTGTTCTATAAATTCTCTATTCAGTCAATTCTCCATTCAATCAATTATCCGTTCTATCAATTCTCCATTCGATCATTTATCCGTTCTATAAATTATCCATTCGATCAATTATCTGTTTTATCAATTCTCAATTCGATCATTTATCCGTTCAATCAATTCTCCATTCGATCATTTATCTGTTCGATAAATTCTATATTCGATCAATTCTCCATTCAATCATTTGTCCGTTCTATCAATCATCCATTCAATCATTTATCCGTTCTGTCAATTCTCCATTCGATCAATTTTTCGATCTATAAATTATCCATTCGATCAATTATCCGTTTTATCAATTCTCCATTCGATCATTTATCTGTTCTATAAATTCTCTATTCAATCAATTCTCCATTCAATCAATTATCCGTTCTATCAATTCTCGATTCGATCAATTGTCCGTTCTAACAATTTTCCATTCGATTAATTATCCGTTCAATCAATTCTCCATTCGATCATCTATCCGTTCGATCAAATCTCCATTCGATCAATTGTCCGTTCTATAAATTCTCCATTCGATCAATTATCCGTTCTATCAATTCTCCATTCAATCATTTATCCGTTCTATAAATTCTCCATTCGATCAGTTATCCGTTTCATAAATTATTCATTCGATCAATTATCCGTTCAATCAATTCTCCATTCGATCATTTATCTGTTCTATAAATTTTCTATTCGATCAATTCTCCATTCGATCAATTATCCGTTCTATCAATTCTCGATTCGATCAATTGTCCGTTCTATAAATTCTCCATTCGATCAATTATCCGTTCGATTAGATTTCCATTCGATCATTTATCCGTTCTATCAATTCTCCATTCGATCAATTATCAGTTTTATCGTTTCTCCATTCGATCAATTATCCGTTATATCAATTCTCCATTCGATCAATTGTCCATTCGATAAATTCTCCATTTGATCTATTATCCATTCGATCAATTCTTCATTCGATTAGATTTCCATTGGATCATTTATCCGTTGAATCAATTCTCCATTCGATCATTTATCCGTTCTATAAATTATTCATTCGATCAACTATCTGTTTTATCAATTCTCCATTCGATCAATTATCCGTATTATCAATTCTCAATTCGATCAATTGTCCATTCAATAAATTCTCCATTCGATAAATTCTCCATTCGATCATTTATCCGTTCAATCAATTCTCCATTCGATCAATTATCCGTTTCATCAATTCTCCATTCGATCATTTATCTGTTCTATAAATTCTCTATTCGATCAATTCTCCATTCAATCAATTATCCGTTCTATCAATTCTCGATTCAATCAATTGTCCGTTTTAACAATTTTCCATTCGATCAATTATCCGTTCTATCAATTCTCCATTCGATCATCTATCCGTTCGATCAAATCTCCATTCCATCAATTGTCCGTTCTATAAATTCTCCATTCGATCAATTATCCGTTCTAACAATTTTCCATTCGATCATTTATGCGTTTTAACAATTCTCCATTAGATCAATTATCCGTTTTATCAATTCTCCTTTCGATCTATTATCCATTCGATCAATTCTTCATTCGATTAGATTTCCATTCGATCATTTATCCGTTCTATCAATTTTCCATTCGATCAATTATCTGTTTTATCGTTTCTCAATTCGATCAATTATCCGTTTAATCAATTCTCCATTCGATCAATTGTCCATTCGATAAATTCTCCATTCGATCTATTATCCATTCGATCAATTCTTCATTCGATTAGATTTCTATTGGATCATTTATCCCTTCAATCAATTCTCCATTCGATCATTTATCCGTTCTATAAATTATCCATTCGATCAATTATCTGTTTTATCAATTCTCAATTCGATCATTTATCCGTTTTATCAAATCTCAATTCGATCAATTGTCCATTCGATAAATTCTCCATTCGATCATTTATCCGTTCAATCAATTCTCCATTCGATCATTTATCTGTTCTATAAATTCTATATTCGATCAATTCTCCATTCAATCATTTGTCCGTTCTATCAATCATCCATTCAATCATTTATCCGTTCTGTCAATTCTCCATTCGATCAATTTTTCGATCTATAAATTATCCATTCGATCAATTATCCGTTTTATCAATTCTCCATTCGATCATTTATCTGTTCTATAAATTCTCTATTCAATCAATTCTCCATTCAATCAATTATCCGTTCTATCAATTCTCGATTCGATCAATTGTCCGTTCTAACAATTTTCCATTCGATTAATTATCCGTTCTATCAATTCTCCATTCGATCATCTATCCGTTCGATCAAATCTCCATTCGATCAATTGTCCGTTCTATAAATTCTCCATTCGATCAATTATCCGTTCTATCAATTCTCCATTCAATCATTTATCCGTTCTATAAATTCTCCATTCGATCAGTTATCCGTTTTATAAATTATCCATTCGATCAATTATCCGTTCAATCAATTCTCCATTCGATCATTTATCTGTTCTATAAATTTTCTATTCGATCAATTCTCCATTCGATCAATTGTCCGTTCTATAAATTCTCCATTCGATCAATTATCCGTTCGATCAAATTTCCATTCGATCAATTATCCGTTCTTACAATTTTCCATACGATCATTTATCCGTTCTATCAGTTCTTGATTCGATCAATTATCCGTTCTATAAATTCTCCATTCAATCATTTATCCGTTCTATAAATTCTCCATTCGATCAGTTATCCGTTTTATAAATAATCCATTCGATCAATTATCAATTCAATCAATTCTCCATTCGATCATTTATCTGTTCTATAAATTTTCTACTCGATCAATTCTCCATTCGATCAATTATCCGTTCTATCAATTCTCGATTCGATCAATTGTCCGTTCTATAAATTCTCCATTCGATCATTTATCCGTTCTATAAATTCTCCATTCGATCAGTTATCCGTTTTATAAATTATCCATTCGATCAATTATCCGTTCAATCAATTCTCCATTCGATCATTTATCTGTTCTATAAATTTTTTATTCGATCAATTCTCCATTCGATCAATTGTCCGTTCTATAAATTCTCCATTCGATCAATTATCCGTTCGATCAAATTTCCATTCGATCAATTATCCGTTCTTACAATTTTCCATACGATCATTTATCCGTTCTATCAGTTCTTGATTCGATCAATTATCCGTTCTATAAATTCTCCATTCAATCATTTATCCGTTCTATAAATTCTCCATTCGATCAGTTATCCGTTTTATAAATAATCCATTCGATCAATTATCAATTCAATCAATTCTCCATTCGATCATTTATCTGTTCTTTAAATTTTCTATTCGATCAATTCTCCATTCGATCAATTATCCGTTCTATCAATTCTCGATTCGATCAATTGTCCGTTCTATAAATTCTCCATTCGATCAATTATCCGTTCGATTAGATTTCCATTCGATCATTTATCCGTTCTATCAATTCTCCATTCGATCAATTATCAGTTTTATCGTTTCTCCATTCGATCAATTATCCGTTTTATCAATTCTCCATTCGATCAATTGTCCTTTCGATAAATTCTCCATTTGATCTATTATCCATTCGATCAATTCTTCATTCGATTAGATTTCCATTGGATCATTTATCCGTTGAATCAATTCTCCATTCGATCATTTATCCGTTCTATAAATTATTCATTCGATCAACTATCTGTTTTATCAATTCTCCATTCGATCAATTATCCGTATTATCAATTCTCAATTCGATCAATTGTCCATTCAATAAATTCTCCATTCGATAAATTCTCCATTCGATCATTTATCCGTTCAATCAATTCTCCATTCGATCAATTATCTGTTTTATCAATTCTCCATTCGATCAATTATCCGTTTTATCAATTCTCAATTCGATCAATTGTCCATTCGATAAATTCTCCATTCGATCAATTATCCGTATTATCAATTCTCAATTCGATCAATTGTCCATTCAATAAATTCTCCATTCGATAAATTCTCCATTCGATCATTTATCCGTTCAATCAATTCTCCATTCGATCAATTATCCGTTTCATCAATTCTCCATTCGATCATTTATCTGTTCTATAAATTCTCTATTCGATCAATTCTCCATTCAATCAATTATCCGTTCTATCAATTCTCGATTCAATCAATTGTCCGTTTTAACAATTTTCCATTCGATCAATTATCCGTTCTATCAATTCTCCATTCGATCATCTATCCGTTCGATCAAATCTCCATTCCATCAATTGTCCGTTCTATAAATTCTCCATTCGATCAATTATCCGTTCTAACAATTTTCCATTCGATCATTTATGCGTTTTAACAATTCTCCATTAGATCAATTATCCGTTTTATCAATTCTCCTTTCGATCTATTATCCATTCGATCAATTCTTCATTCGATTAGATTTCCATTCGATCATTTATCCGTTCTATCAATTTTCCATTCGATCAATTATCTGTTTTATCGTTTCTCAATTCGATCAATTATCCGTTTAATCAATTCTCCATTCGATCAATTGTCCATTCGATAAATTCTCCATTCGATCTATTATCCATTCGATCAATTCTTCATTCGATTAGATTTCTATTGGATCATTTATCCCTTCAATCAATTCTCCATTCGATCATTTATCCGTTCTATAAATTATCCATTCGATCAATTATCTGTTTTATCAATTCTCAATTCGATCATTTATCCGTTTTATCAAATCTCAATTCGATCAATTGTCCATTCGATAAATTCTCCATTCGATCATTTATCCGTTCAATCAATTCTCCATTCGATCATTTATCTGTTCTATAAATTCTATATTCGATCAATTCTCCATTCAATCATTTGTCCGTTCTATCAATCATCCATTCAATCATTTATCCGTTCTGTCAATTCTCCATTCGATCAATTTTTCGATCTATAAATTATCCATTCGATCAATTATCCGTTTTATCAATTCTCCATTCGATCATTTATCTGTTCTATAAATTCTCTATTCAATCAATTCTCCATTCAATCAATTATCCGTTCTATCAATTCTCGATTCGATCAATTGTCCGTTCTAACAATTTTCCATTCGATTAATTATCCGTTCTATCAATTCTCCATTCGATCATCTATCCGTTCGATCAAATCTCCATTCGATCAATTGTCCGTTCTATAAATTCTCCATTCGATCAATTATCCGTTCTATCAATTCTCCATTCAATCATTTATCCGTTCTATAAATTCTCCATTCGATCAGTTATCCGTTTTATAAATTATCCATTCGATCAATTATCCGTTCAATCAATTCTCCATTCGATCATTTATCTGTTCTATAAATTTTCTATTCGATCAATTTTCCATTCGATCAATTGTCCGTTCTATAAATTCTCCATTCGATCAATTATCCGTTCGATCAAATTTCCATTCGATCAATTATCCGTTCTTACAATTTTCCATACGATCATTTATCCGTTCTATCAGTTCTTGATTCGATCAATTATCCGTTCTATAAATTCTCCATTCAATCATTTATCCGTTCTATAAATTCTCCATTCGATCAGTTATCCGTTTTATAAATAATCCATTCGATCAATTATCAATTCAATCAATTCTCCATTCGATCATTTATCTGTTCTATAAATTTTCTACTCGATCAATTCTCCATTCGATCAATTATCCGTTCTATCAATTCTCGATTCGATCAATTGTCCGTTCTATAAATTCTCCATTCGATCATTTATCCGTTCTATAAATTCTCCATTCGATCAGTTATCCGTTTTATAAATTATCCATTCGATCAATTATCCGTTCAATCAATTCTCCATTCGATCATTTATCTGTTCTATAAATTTTTTATTCGATCAATTCTCCATTCGATCAATTGTCCGTTCTATAAATTCTCCATTCGATCAATTATCCGTTCGATCAAATTTCCATTCGATCAATTATCCGTTCTTACAATTTTCCATACGATCATTTATCCGTTCTATCAGTTCTTGATTCGATCAATTATCCGTTCTATAAATTCTCCATTCAATCATTTATCCGTTCTATAAATTCTCCATTCGATCAGTTATCCGTTTTATAAATAATCCATTCGATCAATTATCAATTCAATCAATTCTCCATTCGATCATTTATCTGTTCTTTAAATTTTCTATTCGATCAATTCTCCATTCGATCAATTATCCGTTCTATCAATTCTCGATTCGATCAATTGTCCGTTCTATAAATTCTCCATTCGATCAATTATCCGTTCGATTAGATTTCCATTCGATCATTTATCCGTTCTATCAATTCTCCATTCGATCAATTATCAGTTTTATCGTTTCTCCATTCGATCAATTATCCGTTTTATCAATTCTCCATTCGATCAATTGTCCTTTCGATAAATTCTCCATTTGATCTATTATCCATTCGATCAATTCTTCATTCGATTAGATTTCCATTGGATCATTTATCCGTTGAATCAATTCTCCATTCGATCATTTATCCGTTCTATAAATTATTCATTCGATCAACTATCTGTTTTATCAATTCTCCATTCGATCAATTATCCGTATTATCAATTCTCAATTCGATCAATTGTCCATTCAATAAATTCTCCATTCGATAAATTCTCCATTCGATCATTTATCCGTTCAATCAATTCTCCATTCGATCAATTATCTGTTTTATCAATTCTCCATTCGATCAATTATCCGTTTTATCAATTCTCAATTCGATCAATTGTCCATTCGATAAATTCTCCATTCGATCAATTCTCCATTCAATCAATTATCCGTTCTATCAATTCTCCATTCGATCATTTATCTGTTTTATAAATTCTCTATTCGATAAATTCTCCATTCGATCAATTATCCGTTTTATCAATTCTCCATTCGATCATTTATCTGTTCTATAAATTCTCTATTCGATCAATTCTCCATTCAATCAATTATCCGTTCTATCAATTCTCGATTCAATCTATTGTCCGTTTTAACAATTTTCCATTCGATCAATTATCCGTTCTATCAATTCTCCATTCGATCATCTATCCGTTCGATCAAATCTCCATTCCATCAATTGTCCGTTCTATAAATTCTCCATTCGATCATTTATCCGTTCTAACAATTTTCCATTCGATCATTTATGCGTTTTAACAATTCTCCATTCGATCAATTATCCGTTTTATCAATTCTCCTTTCGATCTATTATCCATTCGATCAATTCTTCATTCGATTAGATTTCCATTCGATCATTTATCCGTTCTATCAATTTTCCATTCGATCAATTATCCGTTTTATCGTTTCTCAATTCGATCAATTATCCGTTTTATCAATTCTCCATTCGATCAATTGTCCATTCGATAAATTCTCCATTCGATCTATTATCCATTCGATCAATTCTTCATTCGATTAGATTTCCATTGGATCATTTATCCCTTCAATCAATTCTCCATTCGATCATTTATCCGTTCTATAAATTATCCATTCGATCAATTATCTGTTTTATCAATTCTCAATTCGATCATTTATCCGTTTTATCAAATCTCAATTCGATCAATTGTCCATTCGATAAATTCTCCATTCGATAAATTCTCCATTCGATCATTTATCCGTTCAAGCAATTCTCCATTCAATCATTTGTCCGTTCTATCAATCATCCATTCAATCATTTATCCGTTCTGTCAATTCTCCATTCGATCAATTTTTCGATCTATAAATTATCCATTCGATCAATTATCCGTTTTATCAATTCTCCATTCGATCATTTATCTGTTCTATAAATTCTCTATTCAATCAATTCTCCATTCAATCAATTATCCGTTCTATCAATTCTCCATTCGATCATTTATCCGTTCTATAAATTATCCATTCGATCAATTATCTGTTTTATCAATTCTCAATTCGATCATTTATCCGTTTTATCAAATCTCCATTCGATCAATTGTCCGTTCGATAAATTCTCCATTCGATAAATTCTCCATTCGATCATTTATCCGTTCAATCAATTCTCCATTCGATCATTTATCTGTTCTATAAATTCTATATTCGATCAATTCTCCATTCAATCATTTGTCCGTTCTATCAATCATCCATTCAATCATTTATCCGTTCTGTCAATTCTCCATTCGATCAATTTTTCGATCTATAAATTATCCATTCGATCAATTATCCGTTTTATCAATTCTCCATTCGATCATTTATCTGTTCTATAAATTCTCTATTCAATCAATTCTCCATTCAATCAATTATCCGTTCTATCAATTCTCGATTCGATCAATTGTCTGTTCTAACAATTTTCCATTCGATTAATTATCCGTTCAATCAATTCTCCATTCGATCATCTATCCGTTCGATCAAATCTCCATTCGATCATTTGTTTTTTCTATAAATTCTCCATTCGATCAATTATCCGTTCTATCAATTCTCCATTCAATCATTTATCCGTTCTATAAATTCTCCATTCGATCAGTTATCCGTTTCATAAATTATTCATTCGATCAATTATCCGTTCAATCAATTCTCCATTCGATCATTTATCTGTTCTATAAATTTTCTATTCGATCAATTCTCCATTCGATCAATTATCCGTTCTATCAATTCTCGATTCGATCAATTGTCCGTTCTATAAATTCTCCATTCGATCAATTATCCGTTCGATTAGATTTCCATTCGATCATTTATCCGTTCTATCAATTCTCCATTCGATCAATTATCAGTTTTATCGTTTCTCCATTCGATCAATTATCCGTTTTATCAATTCTCCATTCGATCAATTGTCCATTCGATAAATTCTCCATTTGATCTATTATCCATTCGATCAATTCTTCATTCGATTAGATTTCCATTGGATCATTTATCTGTTGAATCAATTCTCCATTCGATCATTTATCCGTTCTATAAATTATTCATTCGATCAACTATCTGTTTTATCAATTCTCCATTCGATCAATTATCCGTATTATCAATTCTCAATTCGATCAATTGTCCATTCAATAAATTCTCCATTCGATAAATTCTCCATTCGATCATTTATCCGTTCAATCAATTCTCCATTCGATCAATTATCTGTTTTATCAATTCTCCATTCGATCAATTATCCGTTTTATCAATTCTCAATTCGATCAATTGTCCATTCGATAAATTCTCCATTCGATCAGTTATCCGTTCAATCAATTCTCCATTCGATCATTTATCTGTTTTATAAATTCTCTATTCGATAAATTCTCCATTCGATCAATTATCCGTTTCATCAATTCTCCATTCGATCATTTATCTGTTCTATAAATTCTCTATTCGATCAATTCTCCATTCAATCAATTATCCGTTCTATCAATTCTCGATTCAATCAATTGTCCGTTTTAACAATTTTCCATTCGATCAATTATCCGTTCTATCAATTCTCCATTCGATCATCTATCCGTTCGATCAAATCTCCATTCCATCAATTGTCCGTTCTATAAATTCTCCATTCGATCAATTATCCGTTCTAACAATTTTCCATTCGATCATTTATGCGTTTTAACAATTCTCCATTAGATCAATTATCCGTTTTATCAATTCTCCTTTCGATCTATTATCCATTCGATCAATTCTTCATTCGATTAGATTTCCATTCGATCATTTATTCGTTCTATCAATTTTCCATTCGATCAATTATCTGTTTTATCGTTTCTCAATTCGATCAATTATCCGTTCTATCAATTCTCGATTCGATCAATTGTCTGTTCTAACAATTTTCCATTCGATTAATTATCCGTTCAATCAATTCTCCATTCGATCATCTATCCGTTCGATCAAATCTCCATTCGATCATTTGTTTTTTCTATAAATTCTCCATTCGATCAATTATCCGTTCTATCAATTCTCCATTCAATCATTTATCCGTTCTATAAATTCTCCATTCGATCAGTTATCCGTTTCATAAATTATTCATTCGATCAATTATCCGTTCAATCAATTCTCCATTCGATCATTTATCTGTTCTATAAATTTTCTATTCGATCAATTCTCCATTCGATCAATTATCCGTTCTATCAATTCTCGATTCGATCAATTGTCCGTTCTATAAATTCTCCATTCGATCAATTATCCGTTCGATTAGATTTCCATTCGATCATTTATCCGTTCTATCAATTCTCCATTCGATCAATTATCAGTTTTATCGTTTCTCCATTCGATCAATTATCCGTTTTATCAATTCTCCATTCGATCAATTGTCCATTCGATAAATTCTCCATTTGATCTATTATCCATTCGATCAATTCTTCATTCGATTAGATTTCCATTGGATCATTTATCTGTTGAATCAATTCTCCATTCGATCATTTATCCGTTCTATAAATTATTCATTCGATCAACTATCTGTTTTATCAATTCTCCATTCGATCAATTATCCGTATTATCAATTCTCAATTCGATCAATTGTCCATTCAATAAATTCTCCATTCGATAAATTCTCCATTCGATCATTTATCCGTTCAATCAATTCTCCATTCGATCAATTATCTGTTTTATCAATTCTCCATTCGATCAATTATCCGTTTTATCAATTCTCAATTCGATCAATTGTCCATTCGATAAATTCTCCATTCGATCAGTTATCCGTTCAATCAATTCTCCATTCGATCATTTATCTGTTTTATAAATTCTCTATTCGATAAATTCTCCATTCGATCAATTATCCGTTTCATCAATTCTCCATTCGATCATTTATCTGTTCTATAAATTCTCTATTCGATCAATTCTCCATTCAATCAATTATCCGTTCTATCAATTCTCGATTCAATCAATTGTCCGTTTTAACAATTTTCCATTCGATCAATTATCCGTTCTATCAATTCTCCATTCGATCATCTATCCGTTCGATCAAATCTCCATTCCATCAATTGTCCGTTCTATAAATTCTCCATTCGATCAATTATCCGTTCTAACAATTTTCCATTCGATCATTTATGCGTTTTAACAATTCTCCATTAGATCAATTATCCGTTTTATCAATTCTCCTTTCGATCTATTATCCATTCGATCAATTCTTCATTCGATTAGATTTCCATTCGATCATTTATTCGTTCTATCAATTTTCCATTCGATCAATTATCTGTTTTATCGTTTCTCAATTCGATCAATTATCCGTTTAATCAATTCTCCATTCGATCAATTGTCCATTCAATAAATTCTCCATTCGATCTATTATCCATTCGATCAATTCTTCATTCGATTAGATTTCTATTGGATCATTTATCCCTTCAATCAATTCTCCATTCGATCATTTATCCGTTCTATAAATTATCCATTCGATCAATTATCTGTTTTATCAATTCTCAATTCGATCATTTATCCGTTTTATCAAATCTCAATTCGATCAATTGTCCATTCGATAAATTCTCCATTCGATCATTTATCCGTTCAATCAATTCTCCATTCGATCATTTATCTGTTCTATAAATTCTCTATTCAATCAATTCTCCATTCAATCATTTGTCCGTTCTATCAATCATCCATTCAATCATTTATCCGTTCTAACAATTTTCCATTCGATTAATTATCCGTTCTATCAATTCTCCATTCGATCATCTATCCGTTCGATCAAATCTCCATTCGATCAATTGTCCGTTCTATAAATTCTCCATTCGATCAATTAACCGTTCTATCAATTCTCCATTCAATCATTTATCCGTTCTATAAATTCTCCATTCGATCAGTTATCCGTTTTATAAATTATCCATTCGATCAATTATCCGTTCAATCCATTCTCCATTCGATCATTTATCTGTTCTATAAATTTTCTATTCGATCAATTCTCCATTCGATCAATTGTCCGTTCTATAAATTCTCCATTCGATCAATTATCCGTTCGATCAAATTTCCATTCGATCAATTATCCGTTCTTACAATTTTCCATACGATCATTTATCCGTTCTATCAGTTCTTGATTCGATCAATTATCCGTTCTATAAATTCTCCATTCAATCATTTATCCGTTCTATAAATTCTCCATTCGATCAGTTATCCGTTTTATAAATAATCCATTCGATCAATTATCAATTCAATCAATTCTCCATTCGATCATTTATCAGTTCTATAAATTTTCTACTCGATCAATTCTCCATTCGATCAATTATCCGTTCTATCAATTCTCGATTCGATCAATTGTCCGTTCTATAAATTCTCCATTCGATCATTTATCCGTTCTATAAATTCTCCATTCGATCAGTTATCCGTTTTATAAATTATTCATTCGATCAATTATCCGTTCAATCAATTCTCCATTCGATCATTTATCTGTTCTATAAATTTTTTATTCGATCAATTCTCCATTCGATCAATTGTCCGTTCTATAAATTCTCCATTCGATCAATTATCCGTTCGATCAAATTTCCATTCGATCAATTATCCGTTCTTACAATTTTCCATACGATCATTTATCCGTTCTATCAGTTCTTGATTCGATCAATTATCCGTTCTATAAATTCTCCATTCAATCATTTATCCGTTCTATAAATTCTCCATTCGATCAGTTATCCGTTTTATAAATAATCCATTCGATCAATTATCAATTCAATCAATTCTCCATTCGATCATTTATCTGTTCTTTAAATTTTCTATTCGATCAATTCTCCATTCGATCAATTATCCGTTCTATCAATTCTCGATTCGATCAATTGTCCGTTCTAAAAATTCTCCATTCGATCAATTATCCGTTCGATTAGATTTCCATTCGATCATTTATCCGTTCTATCAATTCTCCATTCGATCAATTATCAGTTTTATCGTTTCTCCATTCGATCAATTATCCGTTTTTATCAATTCTCCATTCGATCAATTGTCCATTCGATAAATTCTCCATTTGATCTATTATCCATTCGATCAATTCTTCATTCGATTAGATTTCCATTGGATCATTTATCCGTTGAATCAATTCTCCATTCGATCATTTATCCGTTCTATAAATTATTCATTCGATCAACTATCTGTTTTATCAATTCTCCATTCGATCAATTATCCGTATTATCAATTCTCAATTCGATCAATTGTCCATTCAATAAATTCTCCATTCGATAAATTCTCCATTCGATCATTTATCCGTTCAATCAATTCTCCATTCGATCAATTATCTGTTTTATCAATTCTCCATTCGATCAATTATCCGTTTTATCAATTCTCAATTCGATCAATTGTCCATTCGATAAATTCTCCATTCGATCATTTATCCTTTCAATCAATTCTCCATTCGATCATTTATCTGTTTTATAAATTCTCTATTCGATAAATTCTCCATTCGATCAATTATCCGTTTTATCAATTCTCCATTCGATCATTTATCTGTTCTATAAATTCTATATTCGATCAATTCTTCATTCAATCAATTATCCGTTCTATCAATTCTCGATTCAATCAATTGTCCGTTTTAACAATTTTCCATTCGATCAATTATCCGTTCTATCAATTCTCCATTCGATCATCTATCCGTTCGATCAAATCTCCATTCCATCAATTGTCCGTTCTATAAATTCTCCATTCGATCATTTATCCGTTCTAACAATTTTCCATTCGATCATTTATGCGTTTTAACAATTCTCCATTCGATCAATTATCCGTTTTATCAATTCTCCTTTCGATCTATTATCCATTCGATCAATTCTTCATTCGATTAGATTTCCATTCGATCATTTATCCGTTCTATCAATTTTCCATTCGATCAATTATCCGTTTTATCGTTTCTCAATTCGATCAATTATCCGTTTTATCAATTCTCCATTCGATCAATTGTCCATTCGATAAATTCTCCATTCGATCTATTATCCATTCGATCAATTCTTCATTCGATTAGATTTCCATTGGATCATTTATCCCTTCAATCAATTCTCCATTCGATCATTTATCCGTTCTATAAATTATCCATTCGATCAATTATCTGTTTTATCAATTCTCAATTCGATCATTTATCCGTTTTATCAAATCTCAATTCGATCAATTGTCCATTCGATAAATTCTCCATTCGATAAATTCTCCATTCGATCATTTATCCGTTCAAGCAATTCTCCATTCGATCATTTATCTGTTCTATAAATTCTATATTCGATCAATTCTCCATTCAATCATTTGTCCGTTCTATCAATCATCCATTCAATCATTTATCCGTTCTGTCAATTCTCCATTCGATCAATTTTTCGATCTATAAATTATCCATTCGATCAATTATCCGTTTTATCAATTCTCCATTCGATCATTTATCTGTTCTATAAATTCTCTATTCAATCAATTCTCCATTCAATCAATTATCTGTTCTATCAATTCTCGATTCGATCAATTGTCCGTTCTAACAATTTTCCATTCGATTAATTATCCGTTCTATCAATTCTCCATTCGATCATCTATCCGTTCGATCAAATCTCCATTCGATCAATTGTCCGTTCTATAAATTCTCCATTCGATCAATTATCCGTTCTATCAATTCTCCATTCAATCATTTATCCGTTCTATAAATTCTCCATTCGATCAGTTATCCGTTTTATAAATTATCCATTCGATCAATTATCCGTTCAATCAATTCTCCATTCGATCATTTATCTGTTCTATAAATTTTCTATTCGATCAATTCTCCATTCGATCAATTGTCCGTTCTATAAATTCTCCATTCGATCAATTATCCGTTCGATCAAATTTCCATTCGATCAATTATCCGTTCTTACAATTTTCCATACGATCATTTATCCGTTCTATCAGTTCTTGATTCGATCAATTATCCGTTCTATCAATTCTCGATTCGATCAATTGTCCGTTCTATAAATTCTCCATTCGATCAATTATCCGTTCGATTAGATTTCCATTCGATCATTTATCCGTTCTATCAATTCTCCATTCGATCAATTATCAGTTTTATCGTTTCTCCATTCGATCAATTATCCGTTTTATCAATTCTCCATTCGATCAATTGTCCATTCGATAAATTCTCCATTTGATCTATTATCCATTCGATCAATTCTTCATTCGATTAGATTTCCATTGGATCATTTATCCGTTGAATCAATTCTCCATTCGATCATTTATCCGTTCTATAAATTATTCATTCGATCAACTATCTGTTTTATCAATTCTCCATTCGATCAATTATCCGTTTTATCAATTCTCAATTCGATCAATTGTCCATTCGATAAATTCTCCATTCGATCAGTTATCCGTTCAATCAATTCTCCATTCGATCATTTATCTGTTTTATAAATTCTCTATTCGATAAATTCTCCATTCGATCAATTATCCATTCAATCAATTATCCGTTCTATCAATTCTCGATTCAATCAATTGTCCGTTTTAACAATTCTCCATTCGATCATCTATCCGTTCGATCAAATCTCCATTCCATCAATTGTCCGTTCTATAAATTCTCCATTCGATCATTTATCCGTTCTAACAATTTTCCATTCGATCATTTATGCGTTTTAACAATTCTCCATTCGATCAATTATCCGTTTTATCAATTCTCCTTTCGATCTATTATCCATTCGATCAATTCTTCATTCGATTAGATTTCCATTCGATCATTTATCCGTTCTATCAATTTTCCATTCGATCAATTATCCGTTTTATCGTTTCTCAATTCGATCAATTATCCGTTTTATCAATTCTCCATTCGATCAATTGTCCATTCGATAAATTCTCCATTCGATCTATTATCCATTCGATCAATTCTTCATTCGATTAGATTTCCATTGGATCATTTATCCCTTCAATCAATTCTCCATTCGATCATTTATCCGTTCTATAAATTATCCATTCGATCAATTATCTGTTTTATCAATTCTCAATTCGATCATTTATCCGTTTTATCAAATCTCAATTCGATCAATTGTCCATTCGATAAATTCTCCATTCGATAAAATCTCCATTCGATCATTTATCCGTTCAAGCAATTCTCCATTCGATCATTTATCTGTTCTATAAATTCTATATTCGATCAATTCTCCATTCAATCATTTGTCCGTTCTATCAATCATCCATCCAATCATTTATCCGTTCTGTCAATTCTCCATTCGATCAATTTTTCGATCTATAAATTATCCATTCGATCAATTATCCGTTTTATCAATTCTCCATTCGATCATTTATCTGTTCTATAAATTCTCTATTCAATCAATTCTCCATTCAATCAATTATCCGTTCTATCAATTCTCGATTCGATCAATTGTCCGGTCTAACAATTTTCCATTCGATTAATTATCCGTTCTATCAATTCTCCATTCGATCATCTATCCGTTCGATCAAATCTCCATTCGATCAATTGTCCGTTCTATAAATTCTCCATTCGATCAATTATCCGTTCTATCAATTCTCCATTCAATCATTTATCCGTTCTATAAATTCTCCATTCGATCAGTTATCCGTTTTATAAATTATCCATTCGATCAATTATCCGTTCAATCAATTCTCCATTCGATCATTTATCTGTTCTATAAATTTTCTATTCGATCAATTCTCCATTCGATCAATTGTCCGTTCTATAAATTCTCCATTCGATCAATTATCCGTTCGATCAAATTTCCATTCGATCAATTATCCGTTCTTACAATTTTCCATACGATCATTTATCCGTTCTATCAGTTCTTGATTCGATCAATTATCCGTTCTATCAATTCTCGATTCGATCAATTGTCCGTTCTATAAATTCTCCATTCGATCAATTATCCGTTCGATTAGATTTCCATTCGATCATTTATCCGTTCTATCAATTCTCCATTCGATCAGTTATCCGTTTTATAAATTATCCATTCGATCAATTATCCGTTCAATCAATTCTCCATTCGATCATTTATCTGTTCTATAAATTTTCTATTCGATCAATTCTCCATTCGATCAATTGTCCGTTCTATAAATTCTCCATTCGATCAATTATCCGTTCGATCAAATTTCCATTCGATCAATTATCCGTTCTTACAATTTTCCATACGATCATTTATCCGTTCTATCAGTTCTTGATTCGATCAATTATCCGTTCTATCAATTCTCGATTCGATCAATTGTCCGTTCTATAAATTCTCCATTCGATCAATTATCCGTTCGATTAGATTTCCATTCGATCATTTATCCGTTCTATCAATTCTCCATTCGATCAATTATCAGTTTTATCGTTTCTCCATTCGATCAATTATCCGTTTTATCAATTCTCCATTCGATCAATTGTCCATTCGATAAATTCTCCATTTGATCTATTATCCATTCGATCAATTCTTCATTCGATTAGATTTCCATTGGATCATTTATCCGTTGAATCAATTCTCCATTCGATCATTTATCCGTTCTATAAATTATTCATTCGATCAACTATCTGTTTTATCAATTCTCCATTCGATCAATTATCCGTATTATCAATTCTCAATTCGATCAATTGTCCATTCAATAAATTCTCCATTCGATAAATTCTCCATTCGATCATTTATCCGTTCAATCAATTCTCCATTCGATCAATTATCTGTTTTATCAATTCTCCATTCGATCAATTATCCGTTTTATCAATTCTCAATTCGATCAATTGTCCATTCGATAAATTCTCCATTCGATCAGTTATTCGTTCAATCAATTCCCCATTCGATCATTTATCTGTTTTATAAATTCTCTATTCGATAAATTCTCCATTCGATCAATTATCCGTTTCATCAATTCACCATTCGATCATTTATCTGTTCTATAAATTCTCTATTCGATCAATTCTCCATTCAATCAATTATCCGTTCTATCAATTCTCGATTCAATCAATTGTCCGTTTTAACAATTTTCCATTCGATCAATTATCCGTTCTATCAATTCTCCATTCGATCATCTATCCGTTCGATCAAATCTCCATTCCATCAATTGTTCGTTCTATAAATTCTCCATTCGATCAATTATCCGTTCTAACAATTTTCCATTCGATCATTTATGCGTTTTAACAATTCTCCATTAGATCAATTATCCGTTTTATCAATTCTCCTTTCGATCTATTATCCATTCGATCAATTCTTCATTCGATTAGATTTCCATTCGATCATTTATCCGTTCTATCAATTTTCCATTCGATCAATTATCTGTTTTATCGTTTCTCAATTCGATCAATTATCCGTTTAATCAATTCTCCATTCGATCAATTGTCCATTCGATAAATTCTCCATTCGATCTATTATCCATTCGATCAATTCTTCATTCGATTAGATTTCTATTGGATCATTTATCCCTTCAATCAATTCTCCATTCGATCATTTATCCGTTCTATAAATTATCCATTCGATCAATTATCTGTTTTATCAATTCTCAATTCGATCATTTATCCGTTTTATCAAATCTCAATTCGATCAATTGTCCATTCGATAAATTCTCCATTCGATCATTTATCCGTTCAATCAATTCTCCATTCGATCATTTATCTGTTCTATAAATTCTATATTCGATCAATTCTCCATTAAATCATTTGTCCGTTCTATCAATCATCCATTCAATCATTTATCCGTTCTGTCAATTCTCCATTCGATCAATTATCCGTTCTATCAATTCTCCATTCGATCATCTATCCGTTCGATCAAATCTCCATTCCATCAATTGTCCGTTCTATAAATTCTCCATTCGATCATTTATCCGTTCTAACAATTTTCCATTCGATCATTTATGCGTTTTAACAATTCTCCATTCGATCAATTATCCGTTTTATCAATTCTCCTTTCGATCTATTATCCATTCGATCAATTCTTCATTCGATTAGATTTCCATTCGATCATTTATCCGTTCTATCAATTTTCCATTCGATCAATTATCCGTTTTATCGTTTCTCAATTCGATCAATTATCCGTTTTATCAATTCTCCATTCGATCAATTGTCCATTCGATAAATTCTCCATTCGATCTATTATCCATTCGATCAATTCTTCATTCGATTAGATTTCCATTGGATCATTTATCCCTTCAATCAATTCTCCATTCGATCATTTATCCGTTCTATAAATTATCCATTCGATCAATTATCTGTTTTATCAATTCTCAATTCGATCATTTATCCGTTTTATCAAATCTCAATTCGATCAATTGTCCATTCGATAAATTCTCCATTCGATAAATTCTCCATTCGATCATTTATCCGTTCAAGCAATTCTCCATTCGATCATTTATCTGTTCTATAAATTCTATATTCGATCAATTCTCCATTCAATCATTTGTCCGTTCTATCAATCATCCATTCAATCATTTATCCGTTCTGTCAATTCTCCATTCGATCAATTTTTCGATCTATAAATTATCCATTCGATCAATTATCCGTTTTATCAATTCTCCATTCGATCATTTATCTGTTCTATAAATTCTCTATTCAATCAATTCTCCATTCAATCAATTATCTGTTCTATCAATTCTCGATTCGATCAATTGTCCGTTCTAACAATTTTCCATTCGATTAATTATCCGTTCTATCAATTCTCCATTCGATCATCTATCCGTTCGATCAAATCTCCATTCGATCAATTGTCCGTTCTATAAATTCTCCATTCGATCAATTATCCGTTCTATCAATTCTCCATTCAATCATTTATCCGTTCTATAAATTCTCCATTCGATCAGTTATCCGTTTTATAAATTATCCATTCGATCAATTATCCGTTCAATCAATTCTCCATTCGATCATTTATCTGTTCTATAAATTTTCTATTCGATCAATTCTCCATTCGATCAATTGTCCGTTCTATAAATTCTCCATTCGATCAATTATCCGTTCGATCAAATTTCCATTCGATCAATTATCCGTTCTTACAATTTTCCATACGATCATTTATCCGTTCTATCAGTTCTTGATTCGATCAATTATCCGTTCTATCAATTCTCGATTCGATCAATTGTCCGTTCTATAAATTCTCCATTCGATCAATTATCCGTTCGATTAGATTTCCATTCGATCATTTATCCGTTCTATCAATTCTCCATTCGATCAATTATCAGTTTTATCGTTTCTCCATTCGATCAATTATCCGTTTTATCAATTCTCCATTCGATCAATTGTCCATTCGATAAATTCTCCATTTGATCTATTATCCATTCGATCAATTCTTCATTCGATTAGATTTCCATTGGATCATTTATCCGTTGAATCAATTCTCCATTCGATCATTTATCCGTTCTATAAATTATTCATTCGATCAACTATCTGTTTTATCAATTCTCCATTCGATCAATTATCCGTTTTATCAATTCTCAATTCGATCAATTGTCCATTCGATAAATTCTCCATTCGATCAGTTATCCGTTCAATCAATTCTCCATTCGATCATTTATCTGTTTTATAAATTCTCTATTCGATAAATTCTCCATTCGATCAATTATCCATTCAATCAATTATCCGTTCTATCAATTCTCGATTCAATCAATTGTCCGTTTTAACAATTCTCCATTCGATCATCTATCCGTTCGATCAAATCTCCATTCCATCAATTGTCCGTTCTATAAATTCTCCATTCGATCATTTATCCGTTCTAACAATTTTCCATTCGATCATTTATGCGTTTTAACAATTCTCCATTCGATCAATTATCCGTTTTATCAATTCTCCTTTCGATCTATTATCCATTCGATCAATTCTTCATTCGATTAGATTTCCATTCGATCATTTATCCGTTCTATCAATTTTCCATTCGATCAATTATCCGTTTTATCGTTTCTCAATTCGATCAATTATCCGTTTTATCAATTCTCCATTCGATCAATTGTCCATTCGATAAATTCTCCATTCGATCTATTATCCATTCGATCAATTCTTCATTCGATTAGATTTCCATTGGATCATTTATCCCTTCAATCAATTCTCCATTCGATCATTTATCCGTTCTATAAATTATCCATTCGATCAATTATCTGTTTTATCAATTCTCAATTCGATCATTTATCCGTTTTATCAAATCTCAATTCGATCAATTGTCCATTCGATAAATTCTCCATTCGATAAAATCTCCATTCGATCATTTATCCGTTCAAGCAATTCTCCATTCGATCATTTATCTGTTCTATAAATTCTATATTCGATCAATTCTCCATTCAATCATTTGTCCGTTCTATCAATCATCCATCCAATCATTTATCCGTTCTGTCAATTCTCCATTCGATCAATTTTTCGATCTATAAATTATCCATTCGATCAATTATCCGTTTTATCAATTCTCCATTCGATCATTTATCTGTTCTATAAATTCTCTATTCAATCAATTCTCCATTCAATCAATTATCCGTTCTATCAATTCTCGATTCGATCAATTGTCCGGTCTAACAATTTTCCATTCGATTAATTATCCGTTCTATCAATTCTCCATTCGATCATCTATCCGTTCGATCAAATCTCCATTCGATCAATTGTCCGTTCTATAAATTCTCCATTCGATCAATTATCCGTTCTATCAATTCTCCATTCAATCATTTATCCGTTCTATAAATTCTCCATTCGATCAGTTATCCGTTTTATAAATTATCCATTCGATCAATTATCCGTTCAATCAATTCTCCATTCGATCATTTATCTGTTCTATAAATTTTCTATTCGATCAATTCTCCATTCGATCAATTGTCCGTTCTATAAATTCTCCATTCGATCAATTATCCGTTCGATCAAATTTCCATTCGATCAATTATCCGTTCTTACAATTTTCCATACGATCATTTATCCGTTCTATCAGTTCTTGATTCGATCAATTATCCGTTCTATCAATTCTCGATTCGATCAATTGTCCGTTCTATAAATTCTCCATTCGATCAATTATCCGTTCGATTAGATTTCCATTCGATCATTTATCCGTTCTATCAATTCTCCATTCGATCAGTTATCCGTTTTATAAATTATCCATTCGATCAATTATCCGTTCAATCAATTCTCCATTCGATCATTTATCTGTTCTATAAATTTTCTATTCGATCAATTCTCCATTCGATCAATTGTCCGTTCTATAAATTCTCCATTCGATCAATTATCCGTTCGATCAAATTTCCATTCGATCAATTATCCGTTCTTACAATTTTCCATACGATCATTTATCCGTTCTATCAGTTCTTGATTCGATCAATTATCCGTTCTATCAATTCTCGATTCGATCAATTGTCCGTTCTATAAATTCTCCATTCGATCAATTATCCGTTCGATTAGATTTCCATTCGATCATTTATCCGTTCTATCAATTCTCCATTCGATCAATTATCAGTTTTATCGTTTCTCCATTCGATCAATTATCCGTTTTATCAATTCTCCATTCGATCAATTGTCCATTCGATAAATTCTCCATTTGATCTATTATCCATTCGATCAATTCTTCATTCGATTAGATTTCCATTGGATCATTTATCCGTTGAATCAATTCTCCATTCGATCATTTATCCGTTCTATAAATTATTCATTCGATCAACTATCTGTTTTATCAATTCTCCATTCGATCAATTATCCGTATTATCAATTCTCAATTCGATCAATTGTCCATTCAATAAATTCTCCATTCGATAAATTCTCCATTCGATCATTTATCCGTTCAATCAATTCTCCATTCGATCAATTATCTGTTTTATCAATTCTCCATTCGATCAATTATCCGTTTTATCAATTCTCAATTCGATCAATTGTCCATTCGATAAATTCTCCATTCGATCAGTTATTCGTTCAATCAATTCCCCATTCGATCATTTATCTGTTTTATAAATTCTCTATTCGATAAATTCTCCATTCGATCAATTATCCGTTTCATCAATTCACCATTCGATCATTTATCTGTTCTATAAATTCTCTATTCGATCAATTCTCCATTCAATCAATTATCCGTTCTATCAATTCTCGATTCAATCAATTGTCCGTTTTAACAATTTTCCATTCGATCAATTATCCGTTCTATCAATTCTCCATTCGATCATCTATCCGTTCGATCAAATCTCCATTCCATCAATTGTTCGTTCTATAAATTCTCCATTCGATCAATTATCCGTTCTAACAATTTTCCATTCGATCATTTATGCGTTTTAACAATTCTCCATTAGATCAATTATCCGTTTTATCAATTCTCCTTTCGATCTATTATCCATTCGATCAATTCTTCATTCGATTAGATTTCCATTCGATCATTTATCCGTTCTATCAATTTTCCATTCGATCAATTATCTGTTTTATCGTTTCTCAATTCGATCAATTATCCGTTTAATCAATTCTCCATTCGATCAATTGTCCATTCGATAAATTCTCCATTCGATCTATTATCCATTCGATCAATTCTTCATTCGATTAGATTTCTATTGGATCATTTATCCCTTCAATCAATTCTCCATTCGATCATTTATCCGTTCTATAAATTATCCATTCGATCAATTATCTGTTTTATCAATTCTCAATTCGATCATTTATCCGTTTTATCAAATCTCAATTCGATCAATTGTCCATTCGATAAATTCTCCATTCGATCATTTATCCGTTCAATCAATTCTCCATTCGATCATTTATCTGTTCTATAAATTCTATATTCGATCAATTCTCCATTAAATCATTTGTCCGTTCTATCAATCATCCATTCAATCATTTATCCGTTCTGTCAATTCTCCATTCGATCAATTTTTCGATCTATAAATTATCCATTCGATCAATTATCCGTTTTATCAATTCTCCATTCGATCATTTATCTGTTCTATAAATTCTCTATTCAATCAATTCTCCATTCAATCAATTATCCGTTCTATCAATTCTCGATTCGATCAATTGTCCGTTCTAACAATTTTCCATTCGATTAATTATCCGTTCTATCAATTCTCCATTCGATCATCTATCCGTTCGATCAAATCTCCATTCGATCAATTGTCCGTTCTATAAATTCTCCATTCGATCAATTATCCGTTCTATCAATTCTCCATTCAATCATTTATCCGTTCTATAAATTCTCCATTCGATCAGTTATCCGTTTTATAAATTATCCATTCAATCAATTATCCGTTCAATCAATTCTCCATTCGATCATTTATCTGTTCTATAAATTTTCTATTCGATCAATTCTCCATTCGATCAATTGTCCGTTCTATAAATTCTCCATTCGATCAATTATCCGTTCGATCAAATTTCCATTCGATCAATTATCCGTTCTTACAATTTTCCATACGATCATTTATCCGTTCTATCAGTTCTTGATTCGATCAATTATCCGTTCTATAAATTCTCCATTCAATCATTTATCCGTTCTATAAATTCTCCATTCGATCAGTTATCCGTTTTATAAATAATCCATTCGATCAATTATCAATTCAATCAATTCTCCATTCGATCATTTATCTGTTCTATAAATTTTCTACTCGATCAATTCTCCATTCGATCAATTATCCGTTCTATCAATTCTCGATTCGATCAATTGTCCGTTCTATAAATTCTCCATTCGATCATTTATCCGTTCTATAAATTCTCCATTCGATCAGTTATCCGTTTTATAAATTATCCATTCGATCAATTATCCGTTCAATCAATTCTCCATTCGATCATTTATCTGTTCTATAAATTTTTTATTCGATCAATTCTCCATTCGATCAATTGTCCGTTCTATAAATTCTCCATTCGATCAATTATCCGTTCGATCAAATTTCCATTCGATCAATTATCCGTTCTTACAATTTTGCATACGATCATTTATCCGTTCTATCAGTTCTTGATTCGATCAATTATCCGTTCTATAAATTCTCCATTCAATCATTTATCCGTTCTATAAATTCTCCATTCGATCAGTTATCCGTTTTATAAATAATCCATTCGATCAATTATCAATTTAATCAATTCTCCATTCGATCATTTATCTGTTCTTTAAATTTTCTATTCGATCAATTCTCCATTCGATCAATTATCCGTTCTATCAATTCTCGATTCGATCAATTGTCCGTTCTATAAATTCTCCATTCGATCAATTATCCGTTCGATTAGATTTCCATTCGATCATTCATCCGTTCTATCAATTCTCCATTCGATCAATTATCAGTTTTATCGTTTCTCCATTCGATCAATTATCCGTTATATCAATTCTCCATTCGATCAATTGTCCATTCGATAAATTCTCCATTTGATCTATTATCCATTCGATCAATTCTTCATTCGATTAGATTTCCATTGGATCATTTATCCGTTGAATCAATTCTCCATTCGATCATTTATCCGTTCTATAAATTATTCATTCGATCAACTATCTGTTTTATCAATTCTCCATTCGATCAATTATCCGTATTATCAATTCTCAATTCGATCAATTGTCCATTCAATAAATTCTCCATTCGATAAATTCTCCATTCGATCATTTATCCGTTCAATCAATTCTCCATTCGATCAATTATCTGTTTTATCAATTCTCCATTCGATCAATTATCCGTTTTATCAATTCTCAATTCGATCAATTGTCCATTCGATAAATTCTCCATTCGATCATTTATCCTTTCAATCAATTCTCCATTCGATCATTTATCTGTTTTATAAATTCTCTATTCGATAAATTCTCCATTCGATCAATTATCCGTTTTATCAATTCTCCATTCGATCATTTATCTGTTCTATAAATTCTCTATTCGATCAATTCTCCATTCAATCAATTATCCGTTCTATCAATTCTCGATTCAATCAATTGTCCGTTTTAACAATTTTCCATTCGATCAATTATCCGTTCTATCAATTCTCCATTCGATCATCTATCCGTTCGATCAAATCTCCATTCCATCAATTGTCCGTTCTATAAATTCTCCATTCGATCATTTATCCGTTCTAAAAATTTTCCATTCGATCATTTATGCGTTTTAACAATTCTCCATTCGATCAATTATCCGTTTTATCAATTCTCCTTTCGATCTATTATCCATTCGATCAATTCTTCATTCGATTAGATTTCCATTCGATCATTTATCCGTTCTATCAATTTTCCATTCGATCAATTATCCGTTTTATCGTTTCTCAATTCGATCAATTATCCGTTTTATCAATTCTCCATTCGATCAATTGTCCATTCGATAAATTCTCCATTCGATCTATTATCCATTCGATCAATTCTTCATTCGATTAGATTTCCATTGGATCATTTATCCCTTCAATCAATTCTCCATTCGATCATTTATCCGTTCTATAAATTATCCATTCGATCAATTATCTGTTTTATCAATTCTCAATTCGATCATTTATCCGTTTTATCAAATCTCAATTCGATCAATTGTCCATTCGATAAATTCTCCATTCGATAAATTCTCCATTCGATCATTTATCCGTTCAAGCAATTCTCCATTCGATCATTTATCTGTTCTATAAATTCTATATTCGATCAATTCTCCATTCAATCATTTGTCCGTTCTATCAATCATCCATTCAATCATTTATCCGTTCTGTCAATTCTCCATTCGATCAATTTTTCGATCTATAAATTATCCATTCGATCAATTATCCGTTTTATCAATTCTCCATTCGATCATTTATCTGTTCTATAAATTCTCTATTCAATCAATTCTCCATTCAATCAATTATCCGTTCTATCAATTCTCGATTCGATCAATTGTCCGTTCTAACAATTTTCCATTCGATTAATTATCCGTTCTATCAATTCTCCATTCGATCATCTATCCGTTCGATCAAATCTCCATTCGATCAATTGTCCGTTCTATAAATTCTCCATTCGATCAATTATCCGTTCTATCAATTCTCCATTCAATCATTTATCCGTTCTATAAATTCTCCATTCGATCAGTTATCCGTTTTATAAATTATCCATTCGATCAATTATCCGTTCAATCAATTCTCCATTCGATCATTTATCTGTTCTATAAATTTTCTATTCGATCAATTCTCCATTCGATCAATTGTCCGTTCTATAAATTCTCCATTCGATCAATTATCCGTTCGATCAAATTTCCATTCGATCAATTATCCGTTCTTACAATTTTCCATACGATCATTTATCCGTTCTATCAGTTCTTGATTCGATCAATTATCCGTTCTATCAATTCTCGATTCGATCAATTGTCCGTTCTATAAATTCTCCATTCGATCAATTATCCGTTCGATTAGATTTCCATTCGATCATTTATCCGTTCTATCAATTCTCCATTCGATCAATTATCAGTTTTATCGTTTCTCCATTCGATCAATTATCCGTTTTATCAATTCTCCATTCGATCAATTGTCCATTCGATAAATTCTCCATTTGATCTATTATCCATTCGATCAATTCTTCATTCGATTAGATTTCCATTGGATCATTTATCCGTTGAATCAATTCTCCATTCGATCATTTATCCGTTCTATAAATTATTCATTCGATCAACTATCTGTTTTATCAATTCTCCATTCGATCAATTATCCGTATTATCAATTCTCAATTCGATCAATTGTCCATTCAATAAATTCTCCATTCGATAAATTCTCCATTCGATCATTTATCCGTTCAATCAATTCTCCATTCGATCAATTATCTGTTTTATCAATTCTCCATTCGATCAATTATCCGTTTTATCAATTCTCAATTCGATCAATTGTCCATTCGATAAATTCTCCATTCGATCAGTTATCCGTTCAATCAATTCTCCATTCGATCATTTATCTGTTTTATAAATTCTCTATTCGATAAATTCTCCATTCGATCAATTATCCGTTTCATCAATTCTCCATTCGATCATTTATCTGTTCTATAAATTCTCTATTCGATCAATTCTCCATTCAATCAATTATCCGTTCTATCAATTCTCGATTCAATCAATTGTCCGTTTTAACAATTTTCCATTCGATCAATTATCCGTTCTATCAATTCTCCATTCGATCATCTATCCGTTCGATCAAATCTCCATTCCATCAATTGTCCGTTCTATAAATTCTCCATTCGATCAATTATCCGTTCTAACAATTTTCCATTCGATCATTTATGCGTTTTAACAATTCTCCATTAGATCAATTATCCGTTTTATCAATTCTCCTTTCGATCTATTATCCATTCGATCAATTCTTCATTCGATTAGATTTCCATTCGATCATTTATCCGTTCTATCAATTTTCCATTCGATCAATTATCTGTTTTATCGTTTCTCAATTCGTTCAATTATCCGTTTAATCAATTCTCCATTCGATCAATTGTCCATTCGATAAATTCTCCATTCGATCTATTATCCATTCGATCAATTCTTCATTCGATTAGATTTCTATTGGATCATTTATCCCTTCAATCAATTCTCCATTCGATCATTTATCCGTTCTATAAATTATCCATTCGATCAATTATCTGTTTTATCAATTCTCAATTCGATCATTTATCCGTTTTATCAAATCTCAATTCGATCAATTGTCCATTCGATAAATTCTCCATTCGATCATTTATCCGTTCAATCAATTCTCCATTCGATCATTTATCTGTTCTATAAATTCTATATTCGATCAATTCTCCATTCAATCATTTGTCCGTTCTATCAATCGTCCATTCAATCATTTATCCGTTCTGTCAATTCTCCATTCGATCAATTTTTCGATCTATAAATTATCCATTCGATCAATTATCCGTTTTATCAATTCTCAATTCGATCATTTATCTGTTCTATAAATTCTCTATTCAATCAATTCTCCATTCAATCAATTATCCGTTCTATCAATTCTCGATTCGATCAATTGTCCGTTCTAACAATTTTCCATTCGATTAATTATCCGTTCTATCAATTCTCCATTCGATCATCTATCCGTTCGATCAAATCTCCATTCGATCAATTGTCCGTTCTATAAATTCTCCATTCGATCAATTATCCGTTCTATCAATTCTCCATTCAATCATTTATCCGTTCTATAAATTCTCCATTCGATCAGTTATCCGTTTTATAAATTATCCATTCGATCAATTATCCGTTCAATCAATTCTCCATTCGATCATTTATCTGTTCTATAAATTTTCTATTCGATCAATTCTCCATTCGATCAATTGTCCGTTCTATAAATTCTCCATTCGATCAATTATCCGTTCGATCAAATTCCCATTCGATCAATTATCCGTTCTTACAATTTTCCATACGATCATTTATCCGTTCTATCAGTTCTTGATTCGATCAATTATCCGTTCTATAAATTCTCCATTCAATCATTTATCCGTTCTATAAATTCTCCATTCGATCAGTTATCCGTTTTATAAATAATCCATTCGATCAATTATCAATTCAATCAATTCTCCATTCGATCATTTATCTGTTCTATAAATTTTCTACTCGATCAATTCTCCATTCGATCAATTATCCGTTCTATCAATTCTCGATTCGATCAATTGTCCGTTCTATAAATTCTCCATTCGATCAGTTATCCGTTTTATAAATTATCCATTCGATCAATTATCCGTTCAATCAATTCTCCATTCGATCATTTATCTGTTCTATAAATTTTTTATTCGATCAATTCTCCATTCGATCAATTGTCCGTTCTATAAATTCTCCATTCGATCAATTATCCGTTCGATCAAATTTCCATTCGATCAATTATCCGTTCTTACAATTTTCCATTCGATCATTTATCCGTTCTATCAGTTCTTGATTCGATCAATTATCCGTTCTATAAATTCTCCATTCAATCATTTATCCGTTCTATAAATTCTCCATTTGATCAGTTATCCGTTTTATAAATAATACATTCGATCAATTATCAATTCAATCAATTCTCCATTCGATCATTTATCTGTTCTTTAAATTTTCTATTCGATCAATTCTCCATTCGATCAATTATCCGTTCTATCAATTCTCGATTCGATCAATTGTCCGTTCTATAAATTCTCCATTCGATCAATTATCCGTTCGATTAGATTTCCATTCGATCATTAATCCGTTCTATCAATTCTCCATTCGATCAATTATCAGTTTTATCGTTTCTCCATTCGATCAATTATCCGTTTTATCAATTCTCCATTCGATCAATTGTCCATTCGATAAATTCTCCATTTGATCTATTATCCATTCGATCAATTCTTCATTCGATTAGATTTCCATTGGATCATTTATCCGTTGAATCAATTCTCCATTCGATCATTTATCCGTTCTATAAATTATTCATTCGATCAACTATCTGTTTTATCAATTCTCCATTCGATCAATTATCCGTATTATCAATTCTCAATTCGATCAATTGTCCATTCAATAAATTCTCCATTCGATAAATTCTCCATTCGATCATTTATCCGTTCAATCAATTCTCCATTCGATCAATTATCTGTTTTATCAATTCTCCATTCGATCAATTATCCGTTTTATCAATTCTCAATTCGATCAATTGTCCATTCGATAAATTCTCCATTCGATCATTTATCCTTTCAATCAATTCTCCATTCGATCATTTATCTGTTTTATAAATTCTCTATTCGATAAATTCTCCATTCGATCAATTATCCGTTTTATCAATTCTCCATTCGATCATTTATCTGTTCTATAAATTTTCTATTCGATCAATTCTCCATTCGATCAATTATCCGTTCTATCAATTCTCGATTCGATCAATTGTCCGTTCTATAAATTCTCCATTCGATCAATTATCCGTTCGATCAAATTTCCATTCGATCAATTATCCGTTCTTACAATTTTCCATACGATCATTTATCCGTTCTAACAATTTTCCATTCGATCATTTATAGGTTTTAACAATTCTCCATTCAATCATTTATCCGTTCTATCAGTTCTTGATTCGATCAATTATCCGTTCTATAAATTCTCCATTCAATCATTTATCCGTTCTATAAATTCTCCATTCGATCAGTTATCCGTTTTATAAATAATCCATTCGATCAATTATCAATTCAATCAATTCTCCATTCGATCATTTACCTGTTCTATAAATTTTCTATTCGATCAATTCTCCATTCAATCAATTATCCGAACTATCAATTCTTGATTCGATCAATTGTCCGTTCTATAAATTCTCCATTCGATCAATTATCCGTTCGATCAAATTTCCATTCGATCAATTATCCGTTCTAACAGTTTTCCATTCGATCATTTATCCGTTCTATCAATTCTCCATTCAATCATTTATCCGTTCAATCAATTCTCCATTCGAACAATTGTCCGTTCTATAAATTCTCCATTTGATCAATTATCTGTTCTAACAATTTTCCATTCGATCATTTATCCGTTCTATCAATTCTCCATTCAATCATTTATCCGTTCAATCAATTCTCCATTCGATCATTTATCCATTCGATCTAATCTCCATTCGATCTATTATCCGTTCTAATAATTTTCCATTCGATCATTTATCCGTTCTATCAATTCTCCATTCAATCATTTATCTGTTCAATCAATTCTTCATTCGATCAATTGTCTGTTCTATGAATTTTCCTTTCGATCATACATCCGTTTTAACAATTCTCTTTTCGATCAATTATTCGTTTTATCAATTCTCCTTTCGATCTATTATCCATTCGATCAATTCTTCATTCGATTAGATTTCCATTCGATCATTTATCCGTTCTATCAATTCTCCATTCGATCAATTATCCGTTTTATCGTTTCTCCATTCGATCAATTGTTCGCTCTATATATTATCCATTCGATTAATTATCCGTTTTATTAATTCTCAATCCAATCATTTATCTGTTCTATAATTTCTCTATTCGATCAATTCTCCAATCAATCAATTATCCGTTCTATCAATTCTCCATTCGATCATCTATCCGTTCGATCAAATCTCCATTCGATCAATTGTCTTTTCTATAAATTCTCCATTCGATCATTTATCTGTTCTAACAATTCTCCATTCGATCAATTATCCGTTTGATCAATTCTCCTTTCGATCTATTATCCATTCGATCAATTCTCCATTCGATCTATTATCCATTCGATCAATTCTTCATTCGATTAGATTTCCATTAAATCATTAATCCGATCAATCAATTCTCCATTCGATCATTTATCCGTTCTATAAATTATCCATTCGATCAATTATCTGTTTTATCAATACTCCATTCGATCAATTATCCATTTTACAAATTCTCAATTCGATCAATTGTCCATTCGATAAATTCTCCATTCGATCATTTATCCGTTCAATCAATTCTCCATTCGATCATTTATCTGTTCTATAAATTCTCTATTCGATCAATTCTCCATTCAATCATTTGTCCAGTTCTATCAATTATCCATTCAATCATTTATCCGTTCTGTCAATTCTCCATTCGATGAATTGTTCGTTCTATAAATTATCCATTCGATCAATTATCCGTTTTATCAATTCTCCATTCGTTCACTTATCTGTTCTATAAATTCTCTATTCGATCAAATCTCCATTCAAACAATTATCCGTTCTTACAATTTTCCATTTGATCATTTATCCGTTCTAACAATTTTCCATTCGATCATTTATGCGTTTTAACAATTCTCCATTCAATCAATTATCCGTTCTATCAATTCTCCATTCGATCATCTATCTGTTCGATCAAATCTCCATTCGATCAATTGTCCGTTCTATAAATTCTCAATTTGATCATTTATCCGTTCTGTCAATTCTCCATTCGATGAATTGTTTGTTCTATAAATTATCCATTCGATCAATTATCCGTTCAATCAATTATCCGTTCTATCAATTCTCGATTCGATCAATTGTCCGTTCTAAAAAATTTCCATTCGATCAATTATCCGTTTCATCAATTCTCCTTTCGATCTATTATCCATTCGATCAATTCTTCATTCGATTAGATTTCCATTCGTTCATTTATCCGTTCTATCAATTCTCCATTCGATCAATTATCCATTTTATCGTTTCTCCATTCAATCAATTATCCGTTTTATCAATTTTCCATTTGATCAATTGTCCATTCGATAAATTCTCCATTCGATAAATTCTCCATTCGATCAATTCTTCTTTCGATTAGATTTCCATCGGATCATTTATCCGTTCAATCAATTCTCCATTCGATTATTTATCCGTTCTATAAATTATCCATTTGATCAATTATCTGTTTTATCAATTCTGCATTCGATCAATTATCCGTTTTATCAATTCTCAATTCGATCAATTGTCCATTCGATAAATTCTCCATTCGATATATTCTCCATTCGATCATTTATCCGTTCAATCAATTTTCCATTCGATCATTTATCTGTTCTATAAATTCTCTATTCGATCAATTCTCCATTCAATCATTTGTCCGTTCTATCAATTATCCATTCAATCATTTATCCGTTCCGTCAATTCTTCATTCGATCAATTGTTCGTTCTATAAATTATCCATTCGATCAATCATCCGTTTTATTAATTCTCCATTCGATCATTTATCTGTTCTATAAATTCTCTATTCGATCAATTCTCCATACAATCAATTATCCGTTCTATCAATTCTCGATTTGATCAATTGTCCGTTCTAACAATTTTCCATTCGATCAATTATCCGTTCTATCAATTCTCCATTCGATCATCTATCCGTTCGATCAAATCTCCATTCGATCAATTGTCCGTTCTATAAATTCTCCATTTGATCATTTATCCGTTCTAACAATTTTCCATTCGATCATTTATGCGTTTTAACAATTCTCCATTCAATCATTTATCCGTTCAATCAATTCTTCATTTGATCAATTGTCTGTTCTATGAATTTTCCTTTCAATCATTTATCCGTTCTAACAATTTTCTATTCAATCATTTATGCGTTTTAACAATTCTCTATTCGATCAATTATTCGTTTTATCAATACTCCTTTCGATCTATTATCCATTCGATCAATTCTTCATTCGATTAGATTTACATTCGATCTTTTATCCGTTCTATCAATTCTCCATTCGATCGATTATCCGTTTTATCGTTTCTCCATTCGATCAATTGTTCGTTCTATAAATTATCCAATCGATCAATTATCCGTTTTATCAATTCTCCATCCGATCATTTATCTGTTCTATAATTTCTCTATTCGATCAATTCTCCAATCAATCAATTATCCGTTCTATCAATTCTCCATTCGATCATCTATCCGTTCGATCAAATCTCCATTCGATCAATTGTCCGTTCTATAAGTTCTCCATTCGATCATTTATCTGTTCTAACAATTCTCCATTCGATCAATTATCCGTTTATCAATTCTCCTTTCGATCTATTATCCATTCGATCAATTCTCCATTCGATCTATTATCCATTCGATCAATTCTTCATTCGATTAGATTTCCATTGTATCATTTATCCGTTCAATCAATTCTCCATTCGATCATTTATCCGTTCTATAAATTATCCATTCGATCAATTATCTTTTTTATCAATACTCCATTCGATCAATTATCCGTTTTATCAATTCTCAATTCGATCAACTGTCCAATCGATAAATTCTCCATTCGATCATTCATCCGTTCAATCAATTCTCCATTCGATCATTTATCTGTTCTATAAATTCTCTATTCGATCAATTCTCCATTCAATCATTTGTCCAGTATTATCAATTATCCATTCAATCATTTATCCGTTCTGTCAATTCTCCATTCGATGAATTGTTCGTTCTATAAATTATCCATTCGATCAATTATCCGTTTTATCAATTCTCCATTCGTTCACTTATCTGTTCTATAAATTCTCTATTCGATCAATTCTCCATTCAAACAATTATCCGTTCTATCAATTCTCGATTCGATCAATTGTCCGTTCTAACAATTTTCCATTCGATCAATTATCCGTTCTATCAATTCTCCATTCAATCATCTATCCGTTCGATCATATATCCATTCGATCAATGGTCCGTTCTATAAATTCTCCATTCGATCATTTATCCGTTCTGTCAATTCTCCATTCGATGAATTGTTTGTTCTATAAATTATCCATTCGATCAATTATCCGTTTTATCAATTCTCCATTCGTTCACTTATCTGTTCTATAAATTCTCTATTCGATCAATTCTCCGTTCTATCAATTATCCGTTCTATCAATTCTCGATTCGATCAATTGTCCGTTCTAAAAATTTTCCATTCAATTAATTATCCGTTTTATCAATTCTCCTTTCGATCTATTATCCATTCGATCAATTCTTCATTCGATTAGATTTCCATTCGATCATTTATCCGTTCTATCAATTCTCCATTCGAGCAAATATCCGTTTTATCGTTTCTCCATCCGATCAATTATCCGTTTCATCAATTCTCCATTTGATCAATTGTCCATTCGATAAATTCTCCATTCGATGAATTCTCCATTCGATCAATTCTTCATTCGATTAGATTTCCATTGGATCATTTATCCGTTCAATCAATTCTCCATTCGATCATTTATCCGTTCGATAAATTATCCATTTGATCAATTATCTGTTTTATTCATTCTCCATTCGATCAATTATCCGTTTTATCAATTCTCAATTCGATCAATTGTCCATTCGATAAATTCTCCATTCGATATATTCTCCATTCGATCATTTATCCGTTCAATCAATTCTCCATTCGATCATTTATCTGTTCTATAAATTCTCTATTCGATCAATTCTCCATTCAATCATTTGTCCGTTCTATCAATCATCCATTCAATCATTTATCCGTTCTGTCAATTCTCCATTCGATCAATTGTTTGTTCTATAAATTATCCATTCGATCAATTATCCGTTTTATCAATTCTCCATTCGATCATTTATCTGTTCTATAAATTCTCTATTCGATCAATTCTCCATTCAATCAATTATCCGTTCTATCAATTCTCGATTCGATCAATTGTCCGTTCTAACAATTTTCCATTCGATCAATTATCCGTTCTATCAATTCTCCATTCGATCATCTATCCGTTCGATCAAATCTCTATTCGATCAATTGTCCGTTCTATAAATTCTCCATTTGATCATTTATCCGTTCTAACAATTTTCCATTCGATCATTTATGCGTTTTAACAATTCGCCATTCAATCAATTATCCGTTCTATCAGTTCTTGATTTGATCAATTATCCGTTCTATCAATTCTCCATTCAATCATTTATCCTTTCTATAAGTTCTCCATTCGATCAGTTATCCGTTTTATAAATTATCCATTCGATCAATTATCTGTTTTATCAATTCTCAATTCGATCAATTGTCCATTTGATAAATTCTCCATTCGATAAATTCTCCATTCGATCATCTATCCGTTCGATCAAATCTCCATTCGATCATTTATCTGTTCTATAAATTCTCTATTCGATCAATTCTCCATTCAATCATTTGTCCAGTTCTATCAATTATCCATTCAATCATTTATCCGTTCTGTCAATTCTCCATTCGATGAATTGTTCGTTCTATAAATTATCCATTCGATCAATTATCCGTTTTATCAATTCTCCATTCGTTCACTTATCTGTTCTATAAATTCTCTATTCGATCAAATCTCCATTCAAACAATTATCCGTTCTTACAATTTTCCATTTGATCATTTATCCGTTCTAACAATTTTCCATTCGATCATTTATGCGTTTTAACAATTCTCCATTCAATCAATTATCCGTTCTATCAATTCTCCATTCGATCATCTATCTGTTCGATCAAATCTCCATTCGATCAATTGTCCGTTCTATAAATTCTCCATTTGATCATTTATCCGTTCTGTCAATTCTCCATCCGATGAATTGTTTGTTCTATAAATTATCCATTCGATCAATTATCCGTTCAATCAATTATCCGTTCTATCAATTCTCGATTCGATCAATTGTCCGTTCTAAAAAATTTCCATTCGATCAATTATCCGTTTTATCAATTCTCCTTTCGATCTATTATCCATTCGATCAATTCTTCATTCGATTAGATTTCCATTCGTTCATTTATCCGTTCTATCAATTCTCCATTCGATCAATTATCCATTTTATCGTTTCTCCATTCAATCAATTATCCGTTTTATCAATTTTCCATTTGATCAATTGTCCATTCGATAAATTCTCCATTAGATAAATTCTCCATTCGATCAATTCTTCATTCGATTAGATTTCCATCGGATCATTTATCCGTTCAATCAATTCTCCATTCGATTATTTATCCGTTCTAAAAATTTTCCATTCAATCAATTATCCGTTTTATCAATTCTCCTTTCGATCTATTATCCATTCGATCAATTCTTCATTCGATTAGATTTCCATTCGATCATTTATCCGTTCTATCAATTCTCCATTCGAGCAAATATCCGTTTTATCGTTTCTCCATCCGATCAATTATCCGTTTCATCAATTCTCCATTTGATCAATTGTCCATTCGATAAATTCTCCATTCGATGAATTCTCCATTCGATCAATTCTTCATTCGATTAGATTTCCATTGGATCATTTATCCGTTCAATCAATTCTCCATTCGATCATTTATCCGTTCGATAAATTATCCATTTGATCAATTATCTGTTTTATTAATTCTCCATTCGATCAATTATCCGTTTTATCAATTCTCAATTCGATCAATTGTCCATTCGATAAATTCTCCATTCGATATATTCTCCATTCGATCATTTATCCGTTCAATCAATTCTCCATTCGATCATTTATCTGTTCTATAAATTCTCTATTCGATCAATTCTCCATTCAATCATTTGTCCGTTCTATCAATCATCCATTCAATCATTTATCCGTTCTGTCAATTCTCCATTCGATCAATTGTTTGTTCTATAAATTATCCATTCGATCAATTATCCGTTTTATCAATTCTCCATTCGATCATTTATCTGTTCTATAAATTCTCTATTCGATCAATTCTCCATTCAATCAATTATCCGTTCTATCAATTCTCGATTCGATCAATTGTCCGTTCTAACAATTTTCCATTCGATCAATTATCCGTTCTATCAATTCTCCATTCGATCATCTATCCGTTCGATCAAATCTCTATTCGATCAATTGTCCGTTCTATAAATTCTCCATTTGATCATTTATCCGTTCTAACAATTTTCCATTCGATCATTTATGCGTTTTAACAATTCGCCATTCAATCAATTATCCGTTCTATCAGTTCTTGATTCGATCAATTATCCGTTCTATCAATTCTCCATTCAATCATTTATCCTTTCTATAAGTTCTCCATTCGATCAGTTATCCGTTTTATAAATTATCCATTCGATCAATTATCTGTTTTATCAATTCTCAATTCGATCAATTGTCCATTTGATAAATTCTCCATTCGATAAATTCTCCATTCGATCATCTATCCGTTCGATCAAATCTCCATTCGATCATTTATCTGTTCTATAAATTCTCTATTCGATCAATTCTCCATTCAATCATTTGTCCAGTTCTATCAATTATCCATTCAATCATTTATCCGTTCTGTCAATTCTCCATTCGATGAATTGTTCGTTCTATAAATTATCCATTCGATCAATTATCCGTTTTATCAATTCTCCATTCGTTCACTTATCTGTTCTATAAATTCTCTATTCGATCAAATCTCCATTCAAACAATTATCCGTTCTTACAATTTTCCATTTGATCATTTATCCGTTCTAACAATTTTCCATTCGATCATTTATGCGTTTTAACAATTCTCCATTCAATCAATTATCCGTTCTATCAATTCTCCATTCGATCATCTATCTGTTCGATCAAATCTCCATTCGATCAATTGTCCGTTCTATAAATTCTCCATTTGATCATTTATCCGTTCTGTCAATTCTCCATCCGATGAATTGTTTGTTCTATAAATTATCCATTCGATCAATTATCCGTTCAATCAATTATCCGTTCTATCAATTCTCGATTCGATCAATTGTCCGTTCTAAAAAATTTCCATTCGATCAATTATCCGTTTTATCAATTCTCCTTTCGATCTATTATCCATTCGATCAATTCTTCATTCGATTAGATTTCCATTCGTTCATTTATCCGTTCTATCAATTCTCCATTCGATCAATTATCCATTTTATCGTTTCTCCATTCAATCAATTATCCGTTTTATCAATTTTCCATTTGATCAATTGTCCATTCGATAAATTCTCCATTAGATAAATTCTCCATTCGATCAATTCTTCATTCGATTAGATTTCCATCGGATCATTTATCCGTTCAATCAATTCTCCATTCGATTATTTATCCGTTCTATAAATTATCCATTTGATCAATTATCTGTTTTATCAATTCTGCATTCGATCAATTATCCGTTTTATCAATTCTCAATTCGATCAATTGTCCATTCGATAAATTCTCCATTCGATATATTCTCCATTCGATCATTTATCCGTTCAATCAATTTTCCATTCGATCATTTATCTGTTCTATAAATTCTCTATTCGATCAATTCTCCATTCAATCATTTGTCCGTTCTATCAATCATCCATTCAATCATTTATCCATTCTGTCAATTCTCCATTCGATCAATTGTTCGTTCTATAAATTATCCATTCGATCAATCATCCGTTTTATTAATTCTCCATTCGATCATTTATCTGTTCTATAAATTCTCTATTCGATCAATTCTCCATTCAATCAATTATCCGTTCTATCAATTCTCGATTTGATCAATTGTCCGTTCTAACAATTTTCCATTCGATCAATTATCCGTTCTATCAATTCTCCATTCGATCATCTATCCGTTCGATCAATTCTCCATTCGATCAATTGTCCGTTCTATAAATTCTCCATTCGATCAATTATCCGTTCGATCAAATTTCCATTCGATCAATTATCCGTTCTTACAATTTTCCATACGATCATTTATCCGTTCTATCAGTTCATGATTCGATCAATTATCCGTTCTATAAATTCTCCATTCAATCATTTATCCGTTCTATAAATTCTCCATTCGATCAGTTATCCGTTTTATAAATAATCCATTCGATCAATTATCAATTCAATCAATTCTCCATTCGATCATTTATCTGTTCTATAAATTTTCTACTCGATCAATTCTCCATTCGATCAATTATCCGTTCTATCAATTCTCGATTCGATCAATTGTCCGTTCTATAAATTCTCCATTCGATCATTTATCCGTTCTATAAATTCTCCATTCGATCAGTTATCCGTTTTATAAATTATCCATTCGATCAATTATCCGTTCAATCAATTCTCCATTCGATCATTTATCTGTTCTATAAATTTTTTATTCGATCAATTCTCCATTCGATCAATTGTCCGTTCTATAAATTCTCCATTCGATCAATTATCCGTTCGATTAGATTTCCATTCGATCATTTATCCGTTCTATCAATTCTCCATTCGATCAATTATCAGTTTTATCGTTTCTCCATTCGATCAATTATCCGTTTTATCAATTCTCCATTCGATCAATTGTCCATTCGATAAATTCTCCATTTGATCTATTATCCATTCGATCAATTCTTCATTCGATTAGATTTCCATTGGATCATTTATCCGTTGAATCAATTCTCCATTCGATCATTTATCCGTTCTATAAATTATTCATTCGATCAACTATCTGTTTTATCAATTCTCCATTCGATCAATTATCCGTATTATCAATTCTCAATTCGATCAATTGTCCATTCAATAAATTCTCCATTCGATAAATTCTCCATTCGATCATTTATCCGTTCAATCAATTCTCCATTCGATCAATTATCTGTTTTATCAATTCTCCATTCGATCAATTATCCGTTTTATCAATTCTCAATTCGATCAATTGTCCATTCGATAAATTCTCCATTCGATCATTTATCCTTTCAATCAATTCTCCATTCGATCATTTATCTGTTTTATAAATTCTCTATTCGATAAATTCTCCATTCGATCAATTATCCGTTTTATCAATTCTCCATTCGATCATTTATCTGTTCTATAAATTCTCTATTCGATCAATTCTCCATTCGATCAATTGTCCGTTCTATAAATTCTCCATTCGATCAATTATCCGTTCGATTAAATTTCCATTCGATCATTTATCCGTTCTATCAATTCTCCATTCGATCAATTATCAGTTTTATCGTTTCTCCATTCGATCAATTATCCGTTTTATCAATTCTCCATTCGATCAATTGTCCATTCGATAAATTCTCCATTTGATCTATTATCCATTCGATCAATTCTTCATTCGATTAGATTTCCATTGGATCATTTATCCGTTGAATCAATTCTCCATTCGATCATTTATCCGTTCTATATATTATTCATTCGATCAACTATCTGTTTTATCAATTCTCCATTCGATCAATTATCCGTATTATCAATTCTCAATTCGATCAATTGTCCATTCAATAAATTCTCCATTCGATAAATTCTCCATTCGATCATTTATCCGTTCAATCAATTCTCCATTCGATCAATTATCTGTTTTATCAATTCTCCATTCGATCAATTATCCGTTTTATCAATTCTCAATTCGATCAATTGTCCATTCGATAAATTCTCCATTCGATCAGTTATCCGTTCAATCAATTCTCCATTCGATCATTTATCTGTTTTATAAATTCTCTATTCGATAAATTCTCCATTCGATCAATTATCCATTCAATCAATTATCCGTTCTATCAATTCTCGATTCAATCAATTGTCCGTTTTAACAATTTTCCATTCGATCAATTATCCGTTCTATCAATTCTCCATTCGATCATCTATCCGTTCGATCAAATCTCCATTCCATCAATTGTCCATTCTATAAATTCTCCATTCGATCATTTATCCGTTCTAACAATTTTCCATTCGATCATTTATGCGTTTTAACAATTCTCCATTCGATCAATTATCCATTTTATCAATTCTCCTTTCGATCTATTATCCATTCGATCAATTCTTCATTCGATTAGATTTCCATTCGATCATTTATCCGTTCTATCAATTTTCCATTCGATCAATTATCCGTTTTATCGTTTCTCAATTCGATCAATTATCCGTTTTATCAATTCTCCATTCGATCAATTGTCCATTCGATAAATTCTCCTTTCGATCTATTATCCATTCGATCAATTCTTCATTCGATTAGATTTCCATTGGATCATTTATCCCTTCAATCAATTCTCCATTCGATCATTTATCCGTTCTATAAATTATCCATTCGATCAATTATCTGTTTTATCAATTCTCAATTCGATCATTTATCCGTTTTATCAAATCTCAATTCGATCAATTGTCCATTCGATAAATTCTCCATTCGATCATTTATCCGTTCAAGCAATTCTCCATTCGATCATTTATCTGTTCTATAAATTCTATATTCGATCAATTCTCCATTCAATCATTTGTCCGTTCTATCAATCATCCATTCAATCATTTATCCGTTCTGTCAATTCTCCATTCGATCAATTTTTCGATCTATAAATTATCCATTCGATCAATTATCCGTTTTATCAATTCTCCATTCGATCATTTATCTGTTCTATAAATTCTCTATTCAATCAATTCTCCATTCAATCAATTATCCGTTCTATCAATTCTCGATTCGATCAATTGTCCGTTCTAACAATTTTCCATTCGATTAATTATCCGTTCTATCAATTCTCCATTCGATCATCTATCCGTTCGATCAAATCTCCATTCGATCAATTGTCCGTTCTATAAATTCTCCATTCGATCAATTATCCGTTCTATCAATTCTCCATTCAATCATTTATCCGTTCTATAAATTCTCCATTCGATCAGTTATCCGTTTTATAAATTATCCATTCGATCAATTATCCGTTCAATCAATTCTCCATTCGATCATTTATCTGTTCTATAAATTTTCTATTCGATCAATTCTCCATTCGATCAATTGTCCGTTCTATAAATTCTCCATTCGATCAATTATCCGTTCGATCAAATTTCCATTCGATCAATTATCCGTTCTTACAATTTTCCATACGATCATTTATCCGTTCTATCAGTTCTTGATTCGATCAATTATCCGTTCTATCAATTCTCGATTCGATCAATTGTCCGTTCTATAAATTCTCCATTCGATCAATTATCCGTTCGATTAGATTTCCATTCGATCATTTATCCGTTCTATCAATTCTCCATTCGATCAATTATCAGTTTTATCGTTTCTCCATTCGATCAATTATCCGTTTTATCAATTCTCCATTCGATCTATTGTCCATTCGATAAATTCTCCATTTGATCTATTATCCATTCGATCAATTCTTCATTCGATTAGATTTCCATTGGATCATTTATCCGTTGAATCAATTCTTCATTCGATCATTTATCCGTTCTATAAATTATTCATTCGATCAACTATCTGTTTTATCAATTCTCCATTCGATCAATTATCCGTATTATCAATTCTCAATTCGATCAATTGTCCATTCAATAAATTCTCCATTCGATAAATTCTCCATTCGATCATTTATCCGTTCAATCAATTCTCCATTCGATCAATTATCTGTTTTATCAATTCTCCATTCGATCAATTATCCGTTTTATCAATTCTCAATTCGATCAATTGTCCATTCGATAAATTCTCCATTCGATCAGTTATCCGTTCAATCAATTCTCCATTCGATCATTTATCTGTTTTATAAATTCTCTATTCGATAAATTCTCCATTCGATCAATTATCCGTTTCATCAATTCTCCATTCGATCATTTATCTGTTCTATAAATTCTCTATTCGATCAATTCTCCATTCAATCAATTATCCGTTCTATCAATTCTCGATTCAATCAATTGTCCGTTTTAACAATTTTCCATTCGATCAATTATCCGTTCTATCAATTCTCCATTCGATCATCTATCCGTTCGATCAAATCTCCATTCCATCAATTGTCCGTTCTATAAATTCTCCATTCGATCAATTATCCGTTCTAACAATTTTCCATTCGATCATTTATGCGTTTTAACAATTCTCCATTAGATCAATTATCCGTTTTATCAATTCTCCTTTCGATCTATTATCCATTCGATCAATTCTTCATTCGATTAGATTTCCATTCGATCATTTATCCGTTCTATCAATTTTCCATTCGATCAATTATCTGTTTTATCGTTTCTCAATTCGATCAATTATCCGTTTAATCAATTCTCCATTCGATCAATTGTCCATTCGATAAATTCTCCATTCGATCTATTATCCATTCGATCAATTCTTCATTCGATTAGATTTCTATTGGATCATTTATCCCTTCAATCAATTCTCCATTCGATCATTTATCCGTTCTATAAATTATCCATTCGATCAATTATCTGTTTTATCAATTCTCAATTCGATCATTTATCCGTTTTATCAAATCTCAATTCGATCAATTGTCCATTCGATAAATTCTCCATTCGATCATTTATCCGTTCAATCAATTCTCCATTCGATCATTTATCTGTTCTATAAATTCTATATTCGATCAATTCTCCATTCAATCATTTGTCCGTTCTATCAATCATCCATTCAATCATTTATCCGTTCTGTCAATTCTCCATTCGATCAATTTTTCGATCTATAAATTATCCATTCGATCAATTATCCGTTTTATCAATTCTCAATTCGATCATTTATCCGTTCTATAAATTCTCCATTCGATCAGTTATCCGTTTCATAAATTATTCATTCGATCAATTATCCGTTCAATCAATTCTCCATTCGATCATTTATCTGTTCTATAAATTTTCTATTCGATCAATTCTCCATTCGATCAATTATCCGTTCTATCAATTCTCGATTCGATCAATTGTCCGTTCTATAAATTCTGCATTCGATCAATTATCCGTTCGATTAGATTTCCATTCGATCATTTATCCGTTCTATCAATTCTCCATTCGATCAATTATCAGTTTTATCGTTTCTCCATTCGATCAATTATCCGTTTTATCAATTCTCCATTCGATCAATTGTCCATTCGATAAATTCTCCATTTGATCTATTATCCATTCGATCAATTCTTCATTCGATTAGATTTCCATTGGATCATTTATCCGTTGAATCAATTCTCCATTCGATCATTTATCCGTTCTATAAATTTTTCATTCGATCATTTATCCGTTCTATAAATTATTCATTCGATCAACTATCTGTTTTATCAATTCTCCATTCGATCAATTATCCGTATTATCAATTCTCAATTCGATCAATTGTCCATTCAATAAATTCTCCATTCGATAAATTCTCCATTCGATCATTTATCCGTTCAATCAATTCTCCATTCGATCAATTATCTGTTTTATCAATTCTCCATTCGATCAATTATCCGTTTTATCAATTCTCAATTCGATCAATTGTCCATTCGATAAATTCTCCATTCGATCAGTTATCCGTTCAATCAATTCTCCATTCGATCATTTATCTGTTTTATAAATTCTCTATTCGATAAATTCTCCATTCGATCAATTATCCGTTTCATCAATTCTCCATTCGATCATTTATCTGTTCTATAAATTCTCTATTCGATCAATTCTCCATTCAATCAATTATCCGTTCTATCAATTCTCGATTCAATCAATTGTCCGTTTTAACAATTTTCCATTCGATCAATTATCCGTTCTATCAATTCTCCATTCGATCATCTATCCGTTCGATCAAATCTCCATTCCATCAATTGTCCGTTCTATAAATTCTCCATTCGATCAATTATCCGTTCTAACAATTTTCCATTCGATCATTTATGCGTTTTAACAATTCTCCATTAGATCAATTATCCGTTTTATCAATTCTCCTTTCGATCTATTATCCATTCGATCAATTCTTCATTCGATTAGATTTCCATTCGATCATTTATCCGTTCTATCAATTTTCCATTCGATCAATTATCTGTTTTATCAATTCTGAATTCGATCATTTATCCGTTTTATCAAATCTCAATTCGATCAATTGTCCATTCGATAAATTCTCCATTCGATCATTTATCCGTTCAATCAATTCTCCATTCGATCATTTATCTGTTCTGTAAATTCTATATTCGATCAATTCTCCATTCAATCATTTGTCCGTTCTATCAATCATCCATTCAATCATTTATCCGTTCTGTCAATTCTCCATTCGATCAATTTTTCGATCTATAAATTATCCATTCGATCAATTATCCGTTTTATCAATTCTCAATTCGATCATTTATCCGTTCTATAAATTCTCCATTCGATCAGTTATCCGTTTCATAAATTATTCATTCGATCAATTATCCGTTCAATCAATTCTCCATTCGATCATTTATCTGTTCTATAAATTTTCTATTCGATCAATTCTCCAATCGATCAATTATCCGTTCTATCAATTCTCGATTCGATCAATTGTCCCTTCTATAAATTCTCCATTCGATCAATTATCCGTTCGATTAGATTTCCATTCGATCATTTATCCGTTCTATCAATTCTCCATTCGATCAATTATCAGTTTTATCGTTTCTCCATTCGATCAATTATCCGTTTTATCAATTCTCCATTCGATCAATTGTCCATTCGATAAATTCTCCATTTGATCTATTATCCATTCGCTCAATTCTTCATTCGATTAGATTTCCATTGGATCATTTATCCGTTGAATCAATTCTCCATTCGATCATTTATCCGTTCTATAAATTATTCATTCGATCAACTATCTGTTTTATCAATTCTCCATTCGATCAATTATCCGTATTATCAATTCTCAATTCGATCAATTGTCCATTCAATAAATTCTCCATTCGATAAATTCTCCATTCGATCATTTATCCGTTCAATCAATTCTCCATTCGATCAATTATCTGTTTTATCAATTCTCCATTCGATCAATTATCCGTTTTATCAATTCTCAATTCGATCAATTGTCCATTCGATAAATTCTCCATTCGATCAGTTATCCGTTCAATCAATTCTCCATTCGATCATTTATCTGTTTTATAAATTCTCTATTCGATAAATTCTCCATTCGATCAATTATCCGTTTCATCAATTCTCCATTCGATCATTTATCTGTTCTATAAATTCTCTATTCGATCAATTTTCCATTCAATCAATTATCCGTTCTATCAATTCTCGATTCAATCAATTGTCCGTTTTAACAATTTTCCATTCGATCAATTATCCGTTCTATCAATTCTCGATTCAATCAATTGTCCGTTTTAACAATTTTCCATTCGATCAATTATCCGTTCTATCAATTCTCCATTCGATCATCTATCCGTTCGATCAAATCTCCATTCCATCAATTGTCCGTTCTATAAATTCTCCATTCGATCAATTATCCGTTCTAACAATTTTCCATTCGATCATTTATGCGTTTTAACAATTCTCCATTAGATCAATTATCCGTTTTATCAATTCTCCTTTCGATCTATTATCCATTCGATCAATTCTTCATTCGATTAGATTTCCATTCGATCATTTATCTGTTTTATCAATTCTGAATTCGATCATTTATCCGTTTTATCAAATCTCAATTCGATCAATTGTCCATTCGATAAATTCTCCATTCGATCATTTATCCGTTCAATCAATTCTCCATTCGATCATTTATCTGTTCTATAAATTCTATATTCGATCAATTCTCCATTCAATCATTTGTCCGTTCTATCAATCATCCATTCAATCATTTATCCGTTCTGTCAATTCTCCATTCGATCAATTTTTCGATCTATAAATTATCCATTCGATCAATTATCCGTTTTATCAATTCTCAATTCGATCATTTATCCGTTCTATAAATTCTCCATTCGATCAGTTATCCGTTTCATAAATTATTCATTCGATCAATTATCCGTTCAATCAATTCTCCATTCGATCATTTATCTGTTCTATAAATTTTCTATTCGATCAATTCTCCAATCGATCAATTATCCGTTCTATCAATTCTCGATTCGATCAATTGTCCCTTCTATAAATTCTCCATTCGATCAATTATCCGTTCGATTAGATTTCCATTCGATCATTTATCCGTTCTATCAATTCTCCATTCGATCAATTATCAGTTTTATCGTTTCTCCATTCGATCAATTATCCGTTTTATCAATTCTCCATTCGATCAATTGTCCATTCGATAAATTCTCCATTTGATCTATTATCCATTCGCTCAATTCTTCATTCGATTAGATTTCCATTGGATCATTTATCCGTTTAATCAATTCTCCATTCGATCATTTATCCGTTCTATAAATTATTCATTCGATCAACTATCTGTTTTATCAATTCTCCATTCGATCAATTATCCGTATTATCAATTCTCAATTCGATCAATTGTCCATTCAATAAATTCTCCATTCGATAAATTCTCCATTCGATCATTTATCCGTTCAATCAATTCTCCATTCGATCAATTATCTGTTTTATCAATTCTCCATTCGATCAATTATCCGTTTTATCAATTCTCAATTCGATCAATTGTCCATTCGATAAATTCTCCATTCGATCAGTTATCCGTTCAATCAATTCTCCATTCGATCATTTATCTGTTTTATAAATTCTCTATTCGATAAATTCTCCATTCGATCAATTATCCGTTTCATCAATTCTCCATTCGATCATTTATCTGTTCTATAAATTCTCTATTCGATCAATTCTCCATTCAATCAATTATCCGTTCTATCAATTCTCGATTCAATCAATTGTCCGTTTTAACAATTTTCCATTCGATCAATTATCCGTTCCATCAATTCTCCATTCGATCATCTATCCGTTCGATCAAATCTCCATTCCATCAATTGTCCGTTCTATAAATTCTCCATTCGATCAATTATCCGTTCTAACAATTTTCCATTCGATCATTTATGCGTTTTAACAATTCTCCATTAGATCAATTATCCGTTTTATCAATTCTCCTTTCGATCTATTATCCATTCGATCAATTCTTCATTCGATTAGATTTCCATTCGATCATTTATCCGTTCTATCAATTTTCCATTCGATCAATTATCTGTTTTATCGTTTCTCAATTCGATCAATTATCCGTTTAATCAATTCTCTATTCGATCAATTGTCCATTCGATAAATTCTCCATTCGATCTATTATCCATTCGATCAATTCTTCATTCGATTAGATTTCTATTGGATCATTTATCCCTTCAATCAATTCTCCATTCGATCATTTATCCGTTCTATAAATTATCCATTCGATCAATTATCTGTTTTATCAATTCTCAATTCGATCATTTATCCGTTTTATCAAATCTCAATTCGATCAATTGTCCATTCGATAAATTCTCCATTCGATCATTTATCCGTTCAATCAATTCTCCATTCGATCATTTATCTGTTCTATAAATTCTATATTCGATCAATTCTCCATTAAATCATTTGTCCGTTCTATCAATCATCCATTCAATCATTTATCCGTTCTGTCAATTCTCCATTCGATCAATTTTTCGATCTATAAATTATCCATTCGATCAATTATCCGTTTTATCAATTCTCCATTCGATCATTTATCTGTTCTATAAATTCTCTATTCAATCAATTCTCCATTCAATCAATTATCCGTTCTATCAATTCTCGATTCGATCAATTGTCCGTTCTAACAATTTTCCATTCGATTAATTATCCGTTCTATCAATTCTCCATTCGATCATCTATCCGTTCGATCAAATCTCCATTCGATCAATTGTCCGTTCTATAAATTCTCCATTCGATCAATTATCCGTTCTATCAATTCTCCATTCAATCATTTATCCGTTCTATAAATTCTCCATTCGATCAGTTATCCGTTTTATAAATTATCCATTCGATCAATTATCCGTTCAATCAATTCTCCATTCGATCATTTATCTGTTCTATAAATTTTCTATTCGATCAATTCTCCATTCGATCAATTGTCCGTTCTATAAATTCTCCATTCGATCAATTATCCGTTCGATCAAATTTCCATTCGATCAATTATCCGTTCTTACAATTTTCCATACGATCATTTATCCGTTCTATCAGTTCTTGATTCGATCAATTATCCGTTCTATAAATTCTCCATTCAATCATTTATCCGTTCTATAAATTCTCCATTCGATCAGTTATCCGTTTTATAAATAATCCATTCGATCAATTATCAATTCAATCAATTCTCCATTCGATCATTTATCTGTTCTATAAATTTTCTACTCGATCAATTCTCCATTCGATCAATTATCCGTTCTATCAATTCTCGATTCGATCAATTGTCCGTTCTATAAATTCTCCATTCGATCATTTATCCGTTCTATAAATTCTCCATTCGATCAGTTATCCGTTTTATAAATTATCCATTCGATCAATTATCCGTTCAATCAATTCTCCATTCGATCATTTATCTGTTCTATAAATTTTTTATTCGATCAATTCTCCATTCGATCAATTGTCCGTTCTATAAATTCTCCATTCGATCAATTATCCGTTCGATCAAATTTCCATTCGATCAATTATCCGTTCTTACAATTTTCCATACGATCATTTATCCGTTCTATCAGTTCTTGATTCGATCAATTATCCGTTCTATAAATTCTCCATTCAATCATTTATCCGTTCTATAAATTCTCCATTCGATCAGTTATCCGTTTTATAAATAATCCATTCGATCAATTATCAATTCAATCAATTCTCCATTCGATCATTTATCTGTTCTTTAAATTTTCTATTCGATCAATTCTCCATTCGATCAATTATCCGTTCTATCAATTCTCGATTCGATCAATTGTCCGTTCTATAAATTCTCCATTCGATCAATTATCCGTTCGATTAGATTTCCATTCGATCATTTATCCGTTCTATCAATTCTCCATTCGATCAATTATCAGTTTTATCGTTTCTCCATTCGATCAATTATCCGTTTTATCAATTCTCCATTCGATCAATTGTCCATTCGATAAATTCTCCATTTGATCTATTATCCATTCGATCAATTCTTCATTCGATTAGATTTCCATTGGATCATTTATCCGTTGAATCAATTCTCCATTCGATCATTTATCCGTTCTATAAATTATTCATTCGATCAACTATCTGTTTTATCAATTCTCCATTCGATCAATTATCCGTATTATCAATTCTCAATTCGATCAATTGTCCATTCAATAAATTCTCCATTCGATAAATTCTCCATTCGATCATTTATCCGTTCAATCAATTCTCCATTCGATCAATTATCTGTTTTATCAATTCTCCATTCGATCAATTATCCGTTTTATCAATTCTCAATTCGATCAATTGTCCATTCGATAAATTCTCCATTCGATCATTTATCCTTTCAATCAATTCTCCATTCGATCATTTATCTGTTTTATAAATTCTCTATTCGATAAATTCTCCATTCGATCAATTATCCGTTTTATCAATTCTCCATTCGATCATTTATCTGTTCTATAAATTCTTTATTCGATCAATTCTCCATTCAATCAATTATCCGTTCTATCAATTCTCGATTCAATCAATTGTCCGTTTTAACAATTTTCCATTCGATCAATTATCCGTTCTATCAATTCTCCATTCGATTATCTATCCGTTCGATCAAATCTCCATTCCATCAATTGTCCGTTCTATAAATTCTCCATTCGATCATTTATCCGTTCTAACAATTTTCCATTCGATCATTTATGCGTTTTAACAATTCTCCATTCGATCAATTATCCGTTTTATCAATTTTCCTTTCGATCTATTATCCATTCGATCAATTCTTCATTCGATTAGATTTCCATTCGATCATTTATCCGTTCTATCAATTTTCCATTCGATCAATTATCCGTTTTATCGTTTCTCAATTCGATCAATTATCCGTTTTATCAATTCTCCATTCGATCAATTGTCCATTCGATAAATTCTCCATTCGATCTATTATCCATTCGATCAATTCTTCATTCGATTAGATTTCCATTGGATCATTTATCCCTTCAATCAATTCTCCATTCGATCATTTATCCGTTCTATAAATTATCCATTCGATCAATTATCTGTTTTATCAATTCTCAATTCGATCATTTATCCGTTTTATCAAATCTCAATTCGATCAATTGTCCATTCGATAAATTCTCCATTCGATAAATTCTCCATTCGATCATTTATCCGTTCAAGCAATTCTCCATTCGATCATTTATCTGTTCTATAAATTCTATATTCGATCAATTCTCCATTCAATCATTTGTCCGTTCTATCAATCATCCATTCAATCATTTATCCGTTCTGTCAATTCTCCATTCGATCAATTTTTCGATCTATAAATTATCCATTCGATCAATTATCCGTTTTATCAATTCTCCATTCGATCATTTATCTGTTCTATAAATTCTCTATTCAATCAATTCTCCATTCAATCAATTATCCGTTCTATCAATTCTCGATTCGATCAATTGTCCGTTCTAACAATTTTCCATTCGATTAATTATCCGTTCTATCAATTCTCCATTCGATCATCTATCCGTTCGATCAAATCTCCATTCGATCAATTGTCCGTTCTATAAATTCTCCATTAGATCAATTATCCGTTCTATCAATTCTCCATTCAATCATTTATCCGTTCTATAAATTCTCCATTCGATCAGTTATCCGTTTTATAAATTATCCATTCGATCAATTATCCGTTCAATCAATTCTCCATTCGATCATTTATCTGTTCTATAAATTTTCTATTCGATCAATTCTCCATTCGATCAATTGTCCGTTCTATAAATTCTCCATTCGATCAATTATCCGTTCGATCAAATTTCCATTCGATCAATTATCCGTTCTTACAATTTTCCATACGATCATTTATCCGTTCTATCAGTTCTTGATTCGATCAATTATCCGTTCTATCAATTCTCGATTCGATCAATTGTCCGTTCTATAAATTCTCCATTCGATCAATTATCCGTTCGATTAGATTTCCATTCGATCATTTATCCGTTCTATCAATTCTCCATTCGATCAATTATCAGTTTTATCGTTTCTCCATTCGATCAATTATCCGTTTTATCAATTCTCCATTCGATCAATTGTCCATTCGATAAATTCTCCATTTGATCATTTATCCGTTCAATCAATTCTCCATTCGATCATTTATCTGTTCTATAAATTCTATATTCGATCAATTCTCCATTCAATCATTTGTCCGTTCTATCAATCGTCCATTCAATCATTTATCCGTTCTGTCAATTCTCCATTCGATCAATTTTTCGATCTATAAATTATCCATTCGATCAATTATCCGTTTTATCAATTCTCAATTCGATCATTTATCTGTTCTATAAATTCTCTATTCAATCAATTCTCCATTCAATCAATTATCCGTTCTATCAATTCTCGATTCGATCAATTGTCCGTTCTAACAATTTTCCATTCGATTAATTATCCGTTCTATCAATTCTCCATTCGATCATCTATCCGTTCGATCAAATCTCCATTCGATCAATTGTCCGCTCTATAAATTCTCCATTCGATCAATTATCCGTTCTATCAATTCTCCATTCAATCATTTATCCGTTCTATAAATTCTCCATTCGATCAGTTATCCGTTTTATAAATTATCCATTCGATCAATTATCCGTTCAATCAATTCTCCATTCGATCATTTATCTGTTCTATAAATTTTCTATTCGATCAATTCTCCATTCGATCAATTGTCCGTTCTATAAATTCTCCATTCGATCAATTATCCGTTCGATCAAATTTCCATTCGATCAATTATCCGTTCTTAAAATTTTCCATACGATCATTTATCCGTTCTATCAGTTCTTGATTCGATCAATTATCCGTTCTATAAATTCTCCATTCAATCATTTATCCGTTCTATAAATTCTCCATTCGATCAGTTATCCGTTTTATAAATAATCCATTCGATCAATTATCAATTCAATCAATTCTCCATTCGATCATTTATCTGTTCTATAAATTTTCTACTCGATCAATTCTCCATTCGATCAATTATCCGTTCTATCAATTCTCGATTCGATCAATTGTCCGTTCTATAAATTCTCCATTCGATCATTTATCCGTTCTATAAATTCTCCATTCGATCAGTTATCCGTTTTATAAATTATCCATTCGATCAATTATCCGTTCAATCAATTCTCCATTCGATCATTTATCTGTTCTATAAATTTTCTATTCGATCAATTCTCCATTCGATCAATTGTCCGTTCTATAAATTCTCCATTCGATCAATTATCCGTTCGATCAAATTTCCATTCGATCAATTATCCGTTCTTACAATTTTCCATTCGATCATTTATCCGTTCTATCAGTTCTTGATTCGATCAATTATCCGTTCTATAAATTCTCCATTCAATCATTTATCCGTTCTATAAATTCTCCATTCGATCAGTTATCCGTTTTATAAATAATCCATTCGATCAATTATCAATTCAATCAATTCTCCATTCGATCATTTATCTGTTCTTTAAATTTTCTATTCGATCAATTCTCCATTCGATCAATTATCCGTTCTATCAATTCTCGATTCGATCAATTGTCCGTTCTATAAATTCTCCATTCGATCAATTATCCGTTCGATTAGATTTCCATTCGATCATTTATCCGTTCTATCAATTCTCCATTCGATCAATTATCAGTTTTATCGTTTCTCCATTCGATCAATTATCCGTTTTATCAATTCTCCATTCGATCAATTGTCCATTCGATAAATTCTCCATTTGATCTATTATCCATTCGATCAATTCTTCATTCGATTAGATTTCCATTGGATCATTTATCCGTTGAATCAATTCTCCATTCGATCATTTATCCGTTCTATAAATTATTCATTCGATCAACTATCTGTTTTATCAATACTCCATTCGATCAATTATCCGTATTATCAATTCTCAATTCGATCAATTGTCCATTCAATAAATTCTCCATTCGATAAATTCTCCATTCGATCATTTATCCGTTCAATCAATTCTCCATTCGATCAATTATCTGTTTTATCAATTCTCCATTCGATCAATTATCCGTTTTATCAATTCTCAATTCGATCAATTGTCCATTCGATAAATTCTCCATTCGATCATTTATCCTTTCAATCAATTCTCCATTCGATCATTTATCTGTTTTATAAATTCTCTATTCGATAAATTCTCCATTCGATCAATTATCCGTTTTATCAATTCTCCATTCGATCATTTATCTGTTCTATAAATTTTCTATTCGATCAATTCTCCATTCGATCAATTATCCGTTCTATCAATTCTCGATTCGATCAATTGTCCGTTCTATAAATTCTCCATTCGATCAATTATTCGTTCGATCAAATTTCCATTCGATCAATTATCCGTTCTTACAATTTTCCATACGATCATTTATCCGTTCTAACAATTTTCCATTCGATCATTTATAGGTTTTAACAATTCTCCATTCAATCATTTATCCGTTCTATCAGTTCTTGATTCGATCAATTATCCGTTCTATAAATTCTCCATTCAATCATTTATCCGTTCTATAAATTCTCCATTCGATCAGTTATCCGTTTTATAAATAATCCATTCGATCAATTATCAATTCAATCAATTCTCCATTCGATCATTTACCTGTTCTATAAATTTTCTATTCGATCAATTCTCCATTCAATCAATTAACCGAACTATCAATTCTTTATTCGATCAATTGTCCGTTCTATAAATTCTCCATTCGATCAATTATCCGTTCGATCAAATTTCCATTCGATCAATTATCCGTTCTAACAGTTTTCCATTCGATCATTTATCCGTTCTTTCAATTCTCCATTCAATCATTTATCCGTTCAATCAATTCTCCATTCGAACAATTGTCCGTTCTATAAATTCTCCATTTGATCAATTATCTGTTCTAACAATTTTCCATTCGATCATTTATCCGTTCTATCAATTCTCCATTCAATCATTTATCCGTTCAATCAATTCTCCATTCGATCATTTATCCATTCGATCTAATCTCCATTCGATCTATTATCCGTTCTAATAATTTTCCATTCGATCATTTATCCGTTCTATCAATTCTCCATTCAATCATTTATCTGTTCAATCAATTCTTCATTCGATCAATTGTCTGTTCTATGAATTTTCCTTTCGATCATACATCCGTTTTAACAATTCTCTTTTTGATCAATTATTCGTTTTATCAATTCTCCTTTCGATCTATTATCCATTCGATCAATTCTTCATTCGATTAGATTTCCATTCGATCATTTATCCGTTCTATCAATTCTCCATTCGATCAATTATCCGTTTTATCGTTTCTCCATTCGATCAATTGTTCGCTCTATATATTATCCATTCGATTAATTATCCGTTTTATTAATTCTCAATCCAATCATTTTTCTGTTCTATAATTTCTCTATTCGATCAATTCTCCAATCAATCAATTATCCGTTCTATCAATTCTCCATTCGATCATCTATCCGTTCGATCAAATCTCCATTCGATCAATTGTCTGTTCTATAAATTCTCCATTCGATCATTTATCTGTTCTAACAATTCTCCATTCGATCAATTATCCGTTTGATCAATTCTCCTTTCGATCTATTATCCATTCGATCAATTCTCCATTCGATCTATTATCCATTCGATCAATTCTTCATTCGATTAGATTTCCATTAAATCATTAATCCGTTCAATCAATTCTCCATTCGATCATTTATCCGTTCTATAAATTATCCATTCGATCAATTATCTGTTTTATCAATACTCCATTCGATCAATTATCCATTTTACCAATTCTCAATTCGATCAATTGTCCATTCGATAAATTCTCCATTCGATCATTTATCCGTTCAATCAATTCTCCATTCGATCATTTATCTGTTCTATAAATTCTCTATTCGATCAATTCTTCATTCAATCATTTGTCCAGTTCTATCAATTATCCATTCAATCATTTATCCGTTCTGTCAATTCTCCATTCGATGAATTGTTCGTTCTATAAATTATCCATTCGATCAATTATCCGTTTTATCAATTCTCCATTCGTTCACTTATCTGTTCTATAAATTCTCTATTCGATCAAATCTCCATTCAAACAATTATCCGTTCTTACAATTTTCCATTTGATCATTTATCCGTTCTAACAATTTTCCATTCGATCATTTATGCGTTTTAACAATTCTCCATTCAATCAATTATCCGTTCTATCAATTCTCCATTCGATCATCTATCTGTTCGATCAAATCTCCATTCGATCAATTGTCCGTTCTATAAATTCTCCATTTGATCATTTATCCGTTCTGTCAATTCTCCATTCGATGAATTGTTTGTTCTATAAATTATCCATTCGATCAATTATCCGTTCAATCAATTATCCGTTCTATCAATTCTCGATTCGATCAATTGTCCGTTCTAAAAAATTTCCATTCGATCAATTATCCGTTTTATCAATTCTCCTTTCGATCTATTATCCATTCGATCAATTCTTCATTCGATTAGATTTCCATTCGTTCATTTATCCGTTCTATCAATTCTCCATTCGATCAATTATCCATTTTATCGTTTCTCCATTCAATCAATTATCCGTTTTATCAATTTTCCATTTGATCAATTGTCCATTCGATAAATTCTCCATTCGATAAATTCTCCATTCGATCAATTCTTCTTTCGATTAGATTTCCATCGGATCATTTATCCGTTCAATCAATTCTCCATTCGATTATTTATCCGTTCTATAAATTATCCATTTGATCAATTATCTGTTTTATCAATTCTGCATTCGATCAATTATCCGTTTTATCAATTCTCAATTCGATCAATTGTCCATTCGATAAATTCTCCATTCGATATATTCTCCATTCGATCATTTATCCGTTCAATCAATTTTCCATTCGATCATTTATCTGTTCTATAAATTCTCTATTCGATCAATTCTCCATTCAATCATTTGTCTGTTCTATCAATTATCCATTCAATCATTTATCCATTCGATCTAATCTCCATTCGATCTATTATCCGTTCTAATAATTTTCCATTCGATCATTTATCCGTTCTATCAATTCTCCATTCAATCATTTATCTGTTCAATCAATTCTTCATTCGATCAATTGTCTGTTCTATGAATTTTCCTTTCGATCATACATCCGTTTTAACAATTCTCTTTTCGATCAATTATTCGTTTTATCAATTCTCCTTTCGATCTATTATCCATTCGATCAATTCTTCATTCGATTAGATTTCCATTCGATCATTTATCCGTTCTATCAATTCTCCATTCGATCAATTATCCGTTTTATCGTTTCTCCATTCGATCAATTGTTCGCTCTATATATTATCCATTCGATTAATTATCCGTTTTATTAATTCTCAATCCAATCATTTATCTGTTCTATAATTTCTCTATTCGATCAATTCTCCAATCAATCAATTATCCGTTCTATCAATTCTCCATTCGATCATCTATCCGTTCGATCAAATCTCCATTCGATCAATTGTCTGTTCTATAAATTCTCCATTCGATCATTTATCTGTTCTAACAATTCTCCATTCGATCAATTATCCGTTTGATCAATTCTCCTTTCGATCTATTATCCATTCGATCAATTCTCCATTCGATCTATTATCCATTCGATCAATTCTTCATTCGATTAGATTTCCATTAAATCATTAATCCGTTCAATCAATTCTCCATTCGATCATTTATCCGTTCTATAAATTATCCATTCGATCAATTATCTGTTTTATCAATACTCCATTCGATCAATTATCCATTTTACCAATTCTCAATTCGATCAATTGTCCATTCGATAAATTCTCCATTCGATCATTTATCCGTTCAATCAATTCTCCATTCGATCATTTATCTGTTCTATAAATTCTCTATTCGATCAATTCTCCATTCAATCATTTGTCCAGTTCTATCAATTATCCATTCAATCATTTATCCGTTCTGTCAATTCTCCATTCGATGAATTGTTCGTTCTATAAATTATCCATTCGATCAATTATCCGTTTTATCAATTCTCCATTCGTTCACTTATCTGTTCTATAAATTCTCTATTCGATCAAATCTCCATTCAAACAATTATCCGTTCTTACAATTTTCCATTTGATCATTTATCCGTTCTAACAATTTTCCATTCGATCATTTATGCGTTTTAACAATTCTCCATTCAATCAATTATCCGTTCTATCAATTCTCCATTCGATCATCTATCTGTTCGATCAAATCTCCATTCGATCAATTGTCCGTTCTATAAATTCTCCATTTGATCATTTATCCGTTCTGTCAATTCTCCATTCGATGTATTGTTTGTTCTATAAATTATCCATTCGATCAATTATCCGTTCAATCAATTATCCGTTCTATCAATTCTCGATTCGATCAATTGTCTGTTCTAAAAAATTTCCATTCGATCAATTATCCGTTTTATCAATTCTCCTTTCGATCTATTATCCATTCGATCAATTCTTCATTCGATTAGATTTCCATTCGTTCATTTATCCGTTCTATCAATTCTCCATTCGATCAATTATCCATTTTATCGTTTCTCCATTCAATCAATTATCCGTTTTATCAATTTTCCATTTGATCAATTGTCCATTCGATAAATTCTCCATTCGATAAATTCTCCATTCGATCAATTCTTCTTTCGATTAGATTTCCATCGGATCATTTATCCGTTCAATCAATTCTCCATTCGATTATTTATCCGTTCTATAAATTATCCATTTGATCAATTATCTGTTTTATCAATTCTGCATTCGATCAATTATCCGTTTTATCAATTCTCAATTCGATCAATTGTCCATTCGATAAATTCTCCATTCGATATATTCTCCATTCGATCATTTATCCGTTCAATCAATTTTCCATTCGATCATTTATCTGTTCTATAAATTCTCTATTCGATCAATTCTCCATTCAATCATTTGTCCGTTCTATCAATTATCCATTCAATCATTTATCCGTTCTGTCAATTCTCCATTCGATCAATTGTTCGTTCTATAAATTATCCATTCGATCAATCATCCGTTTTATTAATTCTCCATTCGATCATTTATCTGTTCTATAAATTCTCTATTCGATCAATTCTCCATTCAATCAATTATCCGTTCTATCAATTCTCGATTTGATCAATTGTCCGTTCTAACAATTTTCCTTTCGATCAATTATCCGTTCTATCAATTCTCCATTCGATCATCTATCCGTTCGATCAAATCTCCATTCGATCAATTGTCCGTTCTATAAATTCTCCATTTGATCATTTATCCGTTCTAACAATTTTCCATTCGATCATTTATGCGTTTTAACAATTCTCCATTCAATCATTTATCCGTTCAATCAATTCTTCATTTGATCAATTGTCTGTTCTATGAATTTTCCTTTCAATCATTTATCCGTTCTAACAATTTTCTATTCAATCATTTATGCGTTTTAACAATTCTCTATTCGATCAATTATTCGTTTTATCAATTCTCCTTTCGATCTATTATCCATTCGATCAATTCTTCATTCGATTAGATTTACATTCGATCTTTTATCCGTTCTATCAATTCTCCATTCGATCGATTATCCGTTTTATCGTTTCTCCATTCGATCAATTGTTCGTTCTATAAATTATCCAATCGTTCAATTATCCGTTTTATCAATTCTCCATCCGATCATTTATCTGTTCTATAATTTCTCTATTCGATCAATTCTCCAATCAATCAATTATCCGTTCTATCAATTCTCCATTCGATCATCTATCCGTTCGATCAAATCTCCATTCGATCAATTGTCCGTTCTATAAGTTCTCCATTCGATCATTTATCTGTTCTAACAATTCTCCATTCGATCAATTATCCGTTTTATCAATTCTCCTTTCGATCTATTATCCATTCGATCAATTCTCCATTCGATCTATTATCCATTCGATCAATTATTCATTCGATTAGATTTCCATTGTATCATTTATCCGTTCAATCAATTCTCCATTCGATCATTTATCCGTTCTATAAATTATCCATTCGATCAATTATCTTTTTTATCAATACTCCATTCGATCAATTATCCGTTTTATCAATTCTCAATTCGATCAACTGTCCAATCGATAAATTCTCCATTCGATCATTCATCCGTTCAATCAATTCTCCATTCGATCATTTATCTGTTCTATAAATTCTCTATTCGATCGATTCTCCATTCAATCATTTGTCCAGTATTATCAATTATCCATTCAATCATTTATCCGTTCTGTCAATTCTCCATTCGATGAATTGTTCGTTCTATAAATTATCCATTCGATCAATTATCCGTTTTATCAATTCTCCATTCGTTCACTTATCTGTTCTATAAATTCTCTATTCGATCAATTCTCCATTCAAACAATTATCCGTTCTATCAATTCTCGATTCGATCAATTGTCCGTTCTAACAATTTTCCATTCGATCAATTATCCGTTCTATCAATTCTCCATTCGATCATCTATCCGTTCGATCATATATCCATTCGATCAATGGTCCGTTCTATAAATTCTCCATTCGATCATTAATCCGTTCTGTCAATTCTCCATTCGATGAATTGTTTGTTCTATAAATTATCCATTCGATCAATTATCCGTTTTATCAATTCTCCATTCGTTCACTTATCTGTTCTATAAATTCTCTATTCGATCAATTCTCCGTTCTATCAATTATCCGTTCTATCAATTCTCGATTCGATCAATTGTCCGTTCTAAAAATTTTCCATTCAATCAATTATCCGTTTTATCAATTCTCCTTTCGATCTATTATCCATTCGATCAATTCTTCATTCGATTAGATTTCCATTCGATCATTTATCCGTTCTATCAATTCTCCATTCGAGCAAATATCCGTTTTATCGTTTCTCCATCCGATCAATTATCCGTTTCATCAATTCTCCATTTGATCAATTGTCCATTCGATAAATTCTCCATTCGATGAATTCTCCATTCGATCAATTCTTCATTCGATTAGATTTCCATTGGATCATTTATCCGTTCAATCAATTCTCCATTCGATCATTTATCCGTTCGATAAATTATCCATTTGATCAATTATCTGTTTTATTAATTCTCCATTCGATCAATTATCCGTTTTATCAATTCTCAATTCGATCAATTGTCCATTCGATAAATTCTCCATTCGATATATTCTCCATTCGATCATTTATCCGTTCAATCAATTCTCCATTCGATCATTTATCTGTTCTATAAATTCTCTATTCGATCAATTCTCCATTCAATCATTTGTCCGTTCTATCAATCATCCATTCAATCATTTATCCGTTCTGTCAATTCTCCATTCGATCAATTGTTTGTTCTATAAATTATCCATTCGATCAATTATCCGTTTTATCAATTCTCCATTCGATCATTTATCCGTTCTATAAATTCTCCATTCGATCAGTTATCCGTTTTATAAATTATCCATTCGATCAATTATCCGTTCAATCAATTCTCCATTCGATCATTTATCTGTTCTATAAATTTTCTATTCGATCAATTCTCCATTCGATCAATTGTCCGTTCTATAAATTCTCCATTCGATCAATTATCCGTTCGATCAAATTTCCATTCGATCAATTATCCGTTCTTACAATTTTCCATTCGATCATTTATCCGTTCTATCAGTTCTTGATTCGATCAATTATCCGTTCTATAAATTCTCCATTCAATCATTTATCCGTTCTATAAATTCTCCATTCGATCAGTTATCCGTTTTATAAATAATCCATTCGATCAATTATCAATTCATTCAATTCTCCATTCGATCATTTATCTGTTCTTTAAATTTTCTATTCGATCAATTCTTCATTCGATCAATTATCCGTTCTATCAATTCTCGATTCGATCAATTGTCCGTTCTATAAATTCTCCATTCGATCAATTATCCGTTCGATTAGATTTCCATTCGATCATTTATCCGTTCTATCAATTCTCCATTCGATCAATTATCAGTTTTATCGTTTCTCCATTCGATCAATTATCCGTTTTATCAATTCTCCATTCGATCAATTGTCCATTCGATAAATTCTCCATTTGATCTATTATCCATTCGATCAATTCTTCATTCGATTAGATTTCCATTGGATCATTTATCCGTTGAATCAATTCTCCATTCGATCATTTATCCGTTCTATAAATTATTCATTCGATCAACTATCTGTTTTATCAATTCTCCATTCGATCAATTATCCGTATTATCAATTCTCAATTCGATCAATTGTCCATTCAATAAATTCTCCATTCGATAAATTCTCCATTCGATCATTTATCCGTTCAATCAATTCTCCATTCGATCAATTATCTGTTTTATCAATTCTCCATTCGATCAATTATCCGTTTTATCAATTCTCAATTCGATCAATTGTCCATTCGATGAATTCTCCATTCGATCATTTATCCTTTCAATCAATTCTCCATTCGATCATTTATCTGTTTTATAAATTCTCTATTCGATAAATTCTCCATTCGATCAATTATCCGTTTTATCAATTCTCCATTCGATCATTTATCTGTTCTATAAATTTTCTATTCGATCAATTCTCCATTCGATCAATTATCCGTTCTATCAATTCTCGATTCGATCAATTGTCCGTTCTATAAATTCTCCATTCGATCAATTATCCGTTCGATCAAATTTCCATTCGATCAATTATCCGTTCTTACAATTTTCCATACGATCATTTATCCGTTCTAACAATTTTCCATTCGATCATTTATAGGTTTTAACAATTCTCCATTCAATCATTTATCCGTTCTATCAGTTCTTGATTCGATCAATTATCCGTTCTATAAATTCTCCATTCAATCATTTATCCGTTCTATAAATTCTCCATTCGATCAGTTATCCGTTTTATAAATAATCCATTCGATCAATTATCAATTCAATCAATTCTCCATTCGATCATTTACCTGTTCTATAAATTTTCTATTCGATCAATTCTCCATTCAATCAATTATCCGAACTATCAATTCTTGATTCGATCAATTGTCCGTTCTATAAATTCTCCATTCGATCAATTATCCGTTCGATCAAATTTCCATTCGATCAATTATCCGTTCTAACAGTTTTCCATTCGATCATTTATCCGTTCTATCAATTCTCCATTCAATCATTTATCCGTTCAATCAATTCTCCATTCGATCATTTATCCATTCGATCTAATCTCCATTCGATCTATTATCCGTTCTAATAATTTTCCATTCGATCATTTATCCGTTCTATCAATTCTCCATTCAATCATTTATCTGTTCAATCAATTCTTCATTCGATCAATTGTCTGTTCTATGAATTTTCCTTTCGATCATACATCCGTTTTAACAATTCTCTTTTCGATCAATTATTCGTTTTATCAATTCTCCTTTCGATCTATTATCCATTCGATCAATTCTTCATTCGATTAGATTTCCATTCGATCATTTATCCGTTCTATCAATTCTCCATTCGATCAATTATCCGTTTTATCGTTTCTCCATTCGATCAATTGTTCGCTCTATATATTATCCATTCGATTAATTATCCGTTTTATTAATTCTCAATCCAATCATTTTTCTGTTCTATAATTTTTCTATTCGATCAATTCTCCAATCAATCAATTATCCGTTCTATCAATTCTCCATTCGATCATCTATCCGTTCGATCAAATCTCCATTCGATCAATTGTCTGTTCAATCAATTCTCCATTCGATCATTTATCCGTTCTATAAATTATCCATTCGATCAATTATCTGTTTTATCAATACTCCATTCGATCAATTATCCATTTTACCAATTCTCAATTCGATCAATTGTCCATTCGATAAATTCTCCATTCGATCATTTATCCGTTCAATCAATTCTCCATTCGATCATTTATCTGTTCTATAAATTCTCTATTCGATCAATTCTCCATTCAATCATTTGTCCAGTTCTATCAATTATCCATTCAATCATTTATCCGTTCTGTCAATTCTCCATTCGATGAATTGTTCGTTCTATAAATTATCCATTCGATCAATTATCCGTTTTATCAATTCTCCATTCGTTCACTTATCTGTTCTATAAATTCTCTATTCGATCAAATCTCCATTCAAACAATTATCCGTTCTTACAATTTTCCATTTGATCATTTATCCGTTCTAACAATTTTCCATTCGATCATTTATGCGTTTTAACAATTCTCCATTCAATCAATTATCCGTTCTATCAATTCTCCATTCGATCATCTATCTGTTCGATCAAATCTCAATTCGATCAATTGTCCGTTCTATAAATTCTCCATTTGATCATTTATCCGTTCTGTCAATTCTCCATTCGATGAATTGTTTGTTCTATAAATTATCCATTCGATCAATTATCCGTTCAATCAATTATCCGTTCTATCAATTCTCGATTCGATCAATTGTCCGTTCTAAAAAAATTTCCATTTGATCTATTATCCATTCGATCAATTATCTGTTTTATCAATTCTGCATTCGATCAATTATCCGTTTTATCAATTCTCAATTCGATCAATTGTCCATTCGATAAATTCTCCATTTGATCTATTATCCATTCGATCAATTCTTCATTCGATTAGATTTCCATTGGATCATTTATCCGTTGAATCAATTCTCCATTCGATCATTTATCCGTTCTATAAATTATTCATTCGATCAACTATCTGTTTTATCAATTCTCCATTCGATCAATTATCCGTATTATCAATTCTCAATTCGATCAATTGTCCATTCAATAAATTCTCCATTCGATAAATTCTCCATTCGATCATTTATCCGTTCAATCAATTCTCCATTCGATCAATTATCTGTTTTATCAATTCTCCATTCGATCAATTATCCGTTTTATCAATTCTCAATTCGATCAATTGTCCATTCGATAAATTCTCCATTCGATCATTTATCCTTTCAATCAATTCTCCATTCGATCATTTATCTGTTTTATAAATTCTCTATTCGATAAATTCTCCATTCGATCAATTATCCGTTTTATCAATTCTCCATTCGATCATTTATCTGTTCTATAAATTTTCAATTCGATCAATTCTCCATTCGATCAATTATCCGTTCTATCAATTCTCGATTCGATCAATTGTCCGTTCTATAAATTCTCCATTCGATCAATTATCCGTTCGATCAAATTTCCATTCGATCAATTATCCGTTCTTACAATTTTCCATACGATCATTTATCCGTTCTAACAATTTTCCATTCGATCATTTACAGGTTTTAACAATTCTCCATTCAATCATTTATCCGTTCTATCAGTTCTTGATTCGATCAATTATCCGTTCTATAAATTCTCCATTCAATCATTTATCCGTTCTATAAATTCTCCATTCGATCAGTTATCCGTTTTATAAATAATCCATTCGATCAATTATCAATTCAATCAATTCTCCATTCGATCATTTACCTGTTCTATAAATTTTCTATTCGATCAATTCTCCATTCAATCAACTATCCGAACTATCAATTCTTGATTCGATCAATTGTCCGTTCTATAAATTCTCCATTCGATCAATTATCCGTTCGATCAAATTTCCATTCGATCAATTATCCGTTCTAACAGTTTTCCATTCGATCATTTATCCGTTCTATCAATTCTCCATTCAATCATTTATCCGTTCAATCAATTCTCCATTCGATCATTTATCCATTCGATCTAATCTCCATTCGATCTATTATCCATTCTAATAATTTTCCATTCGATCATTTATCCGTTCTATCAATTCTCCATTCAATCATTTATCTGTTCAATCAATTCTTCATTCGATCAATTGTCTGTTCTATGAATTTTCCTTTCGATCATACATCCGTTTTAACAATTCTCTTTTCGATCAATTATTCGTTTTATCAATTCTCCTTTCGATCTATTATCCATTCGATCAATTCTTCATTCGATTAGATTTCCATTCGATCATTTATCCGTTCTATCAATTCTCCATTCGATCAATTATCCGTTTTATCGTTTCTCCATTCGATCAATTGTTCGCTCTATATATTATCCATTCGATTAATTATCCGTTTTATTAATTCTCAATCCAATCATTTTTCTGTTCTATAATTTCTCTATTCGATCAATTCTCCAATCAATCAATTATCCGTTCTATCAATTCTCCATTCGATCATCTATCCGTTCGATCAAATCTCCATTCGATCAATTGTCTGTTCTATAAATTCTCCATTCGATCATTTATCTGTTCTAACAATTCTCCATTCGATCAATTATCCGTTTGATCAATTCTCCTTTCGATCTATTATCCATTCGATCAATTCTCCATTCGATCTATTATCCATTCGATCAATTCTTCATTCGATTAGATTTCCATTAAATCATTAATCCGTTCAATCAATTCTCCATTCGATCATTTATCCGTTCTATAAATTATCCATTCGATCAATTATCTGTTTTATCAATACTCCATTCGATCAATTATCCATTTTACCAATTCTCAATTCGATCAATTGTCCATTCGCTAAATTCTCCATTCGATCATTTATCCGTTCAATCAATTCTCCATTCGATCATTTATCTGTTCTATAAATTCTCTATTCGATCAATTCTCCATTCAATCATTTGTCCAGTTCTATCAATTATCCATTCAATCATTTATCCGTTCTGTCAATTCTCCATTCGATGAATTGTTCGTTCTATAAATTATCCATTCGATCAATTATCCGTTTTATCAATTCTCCATTCGTTCACTTATCTGTTCTATAAATTCTCTATTCGATCAAATCTCCATTCAAACAATTATCCGTTCTTACAATTTTCCATTTGATCATTTATCCGTTCTAACAATTTTCCATTCGATCATTTATGCGTTTTAACAATTCTCCATTCAATCAATTATCCGTTCTATCAATTCTCCATTCGATCATCTATCTGTTCGATCAAATCTCCATTCGATCAATTGTCCGTTCTATAAATTCTCCATTTGATCATTTATCCGTTCTGTCAATTCTCCATTCGATGAATTGTTTGTTCTATAAATTATCCATTCGATCAATTATCCGTTCAATCAATTATCCGTTCTATCAATTCTCGATTCTATCAATTGTCCGTTCTAAAAAATTTCCATTCGATCAATTATCCGTTTCATCAATTCTCCTTTCGATCTATTATCCATTCGATCAATTCTTCATTCGATTAGATTTCCATTCGTTCATTTATCCGTTCTATCAATTCTCCATTCGATCAATTATCCATTTTATCGTTTCTCCATTCAATCAATTATCCGTTTTATCAATTTTCCATTTGATCAATTGTCCATTCGATAAATTCTCCATTCGATAAATTCTCCATTCGATCAATTCTTCTTTCGATTAGATTTCCATCGGATCATTTATCCGTTCAATCAATTCTCCATTCGATTATTTATCCGTTCTATAAATTATCCATTTGATCAATTATCTGTTTTATCAATTCTGCATTCGATCAATTATCCGTTTTATCAATTCTCAATTCGATCAATTGTCCATTCGATAAATTCTCCATTCGATATATTCTCCATTCGATCATTTATCCGTTCAATCAATTTTCCATTCGATCATTTATCTGTTCTATAAATTCTCTATTCGATCAATTCTCCATTCAATCATTTGTCCGTTCTATCAATTATCCATTCAATCATTTATCCGTTCTGTCAATTCTCCATTCGATCAATTGTTCGTTCTATAAATTATCCATTCGATCAATCATCCGTTTTATTAATTCTCCATTCGATCATTTATCTGTTCTATAAATTCTCTATTCGATCAATTCTCCATTCAATCAATTATCCGTTCTATCAATTCTCGATTTGATCAATTGTCCGTTCTAACAATTTTCCATTCGATCAATTATCCGTTCTATCAATTCTCCATTCGATCATCTATCCGTTCGATCAAATCTCCATTCGATCAATTGTCCGTTCTATAAATTCTCCATTTGATCATTTATCCGTTCTAACAATTTTCCATTCGATCATTTATGCGTTTTAACAATTCTCCATTCAATCATTTATCCATTCAATCAATTCTTCATTTGATCAATTGTCTGTTTTATGAATTTTCCTTTCAATCATTTATCCGTTCTAACAATTTTCTATTCAATCATTTATGCGTTTTAACAATTCTCTATTCGATCAATTATTCGTTTTATCAATTCTCCTTTCGATCTATTATCCATTCGATCAATTCTTCATTCGATTAGATTTACATTCGATCTTTTATCCGTTCTATCAATTCTCCATTCGATCGATTATCCGTTTTATCGTTTCTCCATTCGATCAATTGTTCGTTCTATAAATTATCCAATCGATCAATTATCCGTTTTATCAATTCTCCATCCGATCATTTATCTGTTCTATAATTTCTCTATTCGATCAATTCTCCAATCAATCAATTATCCGTTCTATCAATTCTCCATTCGATCATCTATCCGTTCGATCAAATCTCCATTCGATCAATTGTCCGTTCTATAAGTTCTCCATTCGATCATTTATCTGTTCTAACAATTCTCCATTCGATCAATTATCCGTTTTATCAATTCTCCTTTCGATCTATTATCCATTCGATCAATTCTCCATTCGATCTATTATCCATTCGATCAATTCTTCATTCGATTAGATTTCCATTGTATCATTTATCCGTTCAATCAATTCTCCATTCGATCATTTATCCGTTCTATAAATTATCCATTCGATCAATTATCTTTTTTATCAATACTCCATTCGATCAATTATCCGTTTTATCAATTCTCAATTCGATCAACTGTCCAATCGATAAATTCTCCATTCGATCATTCATTCGTTCACTCAATTCTCCATTCGATCATTTATCTGTTCTATAAATTCTCTATTCGATCAATTCTCCATTCAATCATTTGTCCAGTATTATCAATTATCCATTCAATCATTTATCCGTTCTGTCAATTCTCCATTCGATGAATTGTTCGTTCTATAAATTATCCATTCGATCAATTATCCGTTTTATCAATTCTCCATTCGTTCACTTATCTGTTCTATAAATTCTCTATTCGATCAATTCTCCATTCAAACAATTATCCGTTCTATCAATTCTCGATTCGATCAATTGTCCGTTCTAACAATTTTCCATTCGATCAATTATCCGTTCTATCAATTCTCCATTCGATCATCTATCCGTTCGATCATATATCCATTCGATCAATGGTCCGTTCTATAAATTCTCCATTCGATCATTTATCCGTTCTGTCAATTCTCCATTCGATGAATTGTTTGTTCTATAAATTATCCATTCGATCAATTATCCGTTTTATCAATTCTCCATTCGTTCACTTATCTGTTCTATAAATTCTCTATTCGATCAATTCTCCGTTCTATCAATTATCCGTTCTATCAATTCTCGATTCGATCAATTGTCCGTTCTAAAAAATTTCCATTCGATCAATTATCCGTTTTATCAATTCTCCTTTCGATCTATTATCCATTCGATCAATTCTTCATTCGATTAGATTTCCATTCGTTCATTTATCCGTTCTATCAATTCTCCATTCGATCAATTATCCATTTTATCGTTTCTCCATTCAATCAATTATCCGTTTTATCAATTTTCCATTTGATCAATTGTCCATTCGATAAATTCTCCATTAGATAAATTCTCCATTCGATCAATTCTTCATTCGATTAGATTTCCATCGGATCATTTATCCGTTCAATCAATTCTCCATTCGATTATTTATCCGTTCTATAAATTATCCATTTGATCAATTATCTGTTTTATCAATTCTGCATTCGATCAATTATCCGTTTTATCAATTCTCAATTCGATCAATTGTCCATTCGATAAATTCTCCATTCGATATATTCTCCATTCGATCATTTATCCGTTCAATCAATTTTCCATTCGATCATTTATCTGTTCTATAAATTCTCTATTCGATCAATTCTCCATTCAATCATTTGTCCGTTCTATCAATCATCCATTCAATCATTTATCCGTTCTGTCAATTCTCCATTCGATCAATTGTTCGTTCTATAAATTATCCATTCGATCAATCATCCGTTTTATTAATTCTCCATTCGATCATTTATCTGTTCTATAAATTCTCTATTCGATCAATTCTCCATTCAATCAATTATCCGTTCTATCAATTCTCGATTTGATCAATTGTCCGTTCTAACAATTTTCCATTCGATCAATTATCCGTTCTATCAATTCTCCATTCGATCATCTATCTGTTCGATCAAATCTCAATTCGATCAATTGTCCGTTCTATAAATTCTCCATTTGATCATTTATCCGTTCTGTCAATTCTCCATTCGATGAATTGTTTGTTCTATAAATTATCCATTCGATCAATTATCCGTTCAATCAATTATCCGTTCTATCAATTCTCGATTCGATCAATTGTCCGTTCTAAAAAATTTCCATTCGATCAATTATCCGTTTTATCAATTCTCCTTTCGATCTATTATCCATTCGATCAATTCTTCATTCGATTAGATTTCCATTCGTTCATTTATCCGTTCTATCAATTCTCCATTCGATCAATTATCCATTTTATCGTTTCTCCATTCAATCAATTATCCGTTTTATCAATTTTCCATTTGATCAATTGTCCATTCGATAAATTCTCCATTCGATAAATTCTCCATTCGATCAATTCTTCTTTCGATTAGATTTCCATCGGATCATTTATCCGTTCAATCAATTCTCCATTCGATTATTTATCCGTTCTATAAATTATCCATTTGATCAATTATCTGTTTTATCAATTCTGCATTCGATCAATTATCCGTTTTATCAATTCTCAATTCGATCAATTGTCCATTCGATAAATTCTCCATTCGATATATTCTCCATTCGATCATTTATCCGTTCAATCAATTTTCCATTCGATCATTTATCTGTTCTATAAATTCTCTATTCGATCAATTCTCCATTCAATCATTTGTCCGTTCTATCAATTATCCATTCAATCATTTATCCATTCGATCTAATCTCCATTCGATCTATTATCCGTTCTAATAATTTTCCATTCGATCATTTATCCGTTCTATCAATTCTCCATTCAATCATTTATCTGTTCAATCAATTCTTCATTCGATCAATTGTCTGTTCTATGAATTTTCCTTTCGATCATACATCCGTTTTAACAATTCTCTTTTCGATCAATTATTCGTTTTATCAATTCTCCTTTCGATCTATTATCCATTCGATCAATTCTTCATTCGATTAGATTTCCATTCGATCATTTATCCGTTCTATCAATTCTCCATTCGATCAATTATCCGTTTTATCGTTTCTCCATTCGATCAATTGTTCGCTCTATATATTATCCATTCGATCAATTATCTGTTTTATCAATACTCCATTCGATCAATTATCCATTTTACCAATTCTCAATTCGATCAATTGTCCATTCGATAAATTCTCCATTCGATCATTTATCCGTTCAATCAATTCTCCATTCGATCATTTATCTGTTCTATAAATTCTCTATTCGATCAATTCTCCATTCAATCATTTGTCCAGTTCTATCAATTATCCATTCAATCATTTATCCGTTCTGTCAATTCTCCATTCGATGAATTGTTCGTTCTATAAATTATCCATTCGATCAATTATCCGTTTTATCAATTCTCCATTCGTTCACTTATCTGTTCTATAAATTCTCTATTCGATCAAATCTCCATTCAAACAATTATCCGTTCTTACAATTTTCCATTTGATCATTTATCCGTTCTAACAATTTTCCATTCGATCATTTATGCGTTTTAACAATTCTCCATTCAATCAATTATCCGTTCTATCAATTCTCCATTCGATCATCTATCTGTTCGATCAAATCTCAATTCGATCAATTGTCCGTTCTATAAATTCTCCATTTGATCATTTATCCGTTCTGTCAATTCTCCATTCGATGAATTGTTTGTTCTATAAATTATCCATTCGATCAATTATCCGTTCAATCAATTATCCGTTCTATCAATTCTCGATTCGATCAATTGTCCGTTCTAAAAAAATTTCCATTCGATCAATTATCCGTTTTATCAATTCTCCTTTCGATCTATTATCCATTCGATCAATTCTTCATTCGATTAGATTTCCATTCGTTCATTTAACCGTTCTATCAATTCTCCATTCGATCAATTATCCATTTTATCGTTTCTCCATTCAATCAATTATCCGTTTTATCAATTTTCCATTTGATCAATTGTCCATTCGATAAATTCTCCATTCGCTAAATTTTCCATTCGATCAATTCTTCTTTCGATTAGATTTCCATCGGATCATTTATCCGTTCAATCAATTCTCCATTCGATTATTTATCCGTTCTATAAATTATCCATTTGATCAATTATCTGTTTTATCAATTCTGCATTCGATCAATTATCCGTTTTATCAATTCTCAATTCGATCAATTGTCCATTCGATAAATTCTCCATTTGATCTATTATCCATTCGATCAATTCTTCATTCGATTAGATTTCCATTGGATCATTTATCCGTTGAATCAATTCTCCATTCGATCATTTATCCGTTCTATAAATTATTCATTCGATCAACTATCTGTTTTATCAATTCTCCATTCGATCAATTATCCGTATTATCAATTCTCAATTCGATCAATTGTCCATTCAATAAATTCTCCATTCGATAAATTCTCCATTCGATCATTTATCCGTTCAATCAATTCTCCATTCGATCAATTATCTGTTTTATCAATTCTCCATTCGATCAATTATCCGTTTTATCAATTCTCAATTCGATCAATTGTCCATTCGATAAATTCTCCATTCGATCATTTATCCTTTCAATCAATTCTCCATTCGATCATTTATCTGTTTTATAAATTCTCTATTCGATAAATTCTCCATTCGATCAATTATCCGTTTTATCAATTCTCCATTCGATCATTTATCTGTTCTATAAATTTTCAATTCGATCAATTCTCCATTCGATCAATTATCCGTTCTATCAATTCTCGATTCGATCAATTGTCCGTTCTATAAATTCTCCATTCGATCAATTATCCGTTCGATCAAATTTCCATTCGATCAATTATCCGTTCTTACAATTTTCCATACGATCATTTATCCGTTCTAACAATTTTCCATTCGATCATTTATAGGTTTTAACAATTCTCCATTCAATCATTTATCCGTTCTATCAGTTCTTGATTCAATCAATTATCCGTTCTATAAATTCTCCATTCAATCATTTATCCGTTCTATAAATTCTCCATTCGATCAGTTATCCGTTTTATAAATAATCCATTCGATCAATTATCAATTCAATCAATTCTCCATTCGATCATTTACCTGTTCTATAAATTTTCTATTCGATCAATTCTCCATTCAATCAATTATCCGAACTATCAATTCTTGATTCGATCAATTGTCCGTTCTATAAATTCTCCATTCGATCAATTATCCGTTCGATCAAATTTCCATTCGATCAATTATCCGTTCTAACAGTTTTCCATTCGATCATTTATCCGTTCTATCAATTCTCCATTCAATCATTTATCCGTTCAATCAATTCTCCATTCGATCATTTATCCATTCGATCTAATCTCCATTCGATCTATTATCCGTTCTAATAATTTTCCATTCGATCATTTATCCGTTCTATCAATTCTCCATTCAATCATTTATCTGTTCAATCAATTCTTCATTCGATCAATTGTCTGTTCTATGAATTTTCCTTTCGATCATACATCCGTTTTAACAATTCTCTTTTCGATCAATTATTCGTTTTATCAATTCTCCTTTCGATCTATTATCCATTCGATCAATTCTTCATTCGATTAGATTTCCATTCGATCATTTATCCGTTCTATCAATTCTCCATTCGATCAATTATCCGTTTTATCGTTTCTCCATTCGATCAATTGTTCGCTCTATATATTATCCATTCGATTAATTATCCGTTTTATTAATTCTCAATCCAATCATTTTTCTGTTCTATAATTTCTCTATTCGATCAATTCTCCAATCAATCAATTATCCGTTCTATCAATTCTCCATTCGATCATCTATCCGTTCGATCAAATCTCCATTCGATCAATTGTCTGTTCTATAAATTCTCCATTCGATCATTTATCTGTTCTAACAATTCTCCATTCGATCAATTATCCGTTTGATCAATTCTCCTTTCGATCTATTATCCATTCGATCAATTCTCCATTCGATCTATTATCCATTCGATCAATTCTTCATTCGATTAGATTTCCATTAAATCATTAATCCGTTCAATCAATTCTCCATTCGATCATTTATCCGTTCTATAAATTATCCATTCGATCAATTATCTGTTTTATCAATACTCCATTCGATCAATTATCCATTTTACCAATTCTCAATTCGATCAATTGTCCATTCGCTAAATTCTCCATTCGATCATTTATCCGTTCAATCAATTCTCCATTCGATCATTTATCTGTTCTATAAATTCTCTATTCGATCAATTCTCCATTCAATCATTTGTCCAGTTCTATCAATTATCCATTCAATCATTTATCCGTTCTGTCAATTCTCCATTCGATGAATTGTTCGTTCTATAAATTATCCATTCGATCAATTATCCGTTTTATCAATTCTCCATTCGTTCACTTATCTGTTCTATAAATTCTCTATTCGATCAAATCTCCATTCAAACAATTATCCGTTCTTACAATTTTCCATTTGATCATTTATCCGTTCTAACAATTTTCCATTCGATCATTTATGCGTTTTAACAATTCTCCATTCAATCAATTATCCGTTCTATCAATTCTCCATTCGATCATCTATCTGTTCGATCAAATCTCCATTCGATCAATTGTCCGTTCTATAAATTCTCCATTTGATCATTTATCCGTTCTGTCAATTCTCCATTCGATGAATTGTTTGTTCTATAAATTATCCATTCGATCAATTATCCGTTCAATCAATTATCCGTTCTATCAATTCTCGATTCGATCAATTGTCCGTTCTAAAAAATTTCCATTCGATCAATTATCCGTTTTATCAATTCTCCTTTCGATCTATTATCCATTCGATCAATTCTTCATTCGATTAGATTTCCATTCGTTCATTTATCCGTTCTATCAATTCTCCATTCGATCAATTATCCATTTTATCGTTTCTCCATTCAATCAATTATCCGTTTTATCAATTTTCCATTTGATCAATTGTCCATTCGATAAATTCTCCATTCGATAAATTCTCCATTCGATCAATTCTTCTTTCGATTAGATTTCCATCGGATCATTTATCCGTTCAATCAATTCTCCATTCGATTATTTATCCGTTCTATAAATTATCCATTTGATCAATTATCTGTTTTATCAATTCTGCATTCGATCAATTATCCGTTTTATCAATTCTCAATTCGATCAATTGTCCATTCGATAAATTCTCCATTCGATATATTCTCCATTCGATCATTTATCCGTTCAATCAATTTTCCATTCGATCATTTATCTGTTCTATAAATTCTCTATTCGATCAATTCTCCATTCAATCATTTGTCCGTTCTATCAATTATCCATTCAATCATTTATCCGTTCTGTCAATTCTCCATTCGATCAATTGTTCGTTCTATAAATTATCCATTCGATCAATCATCCGTTTTATTAATTCTCCATTCGATCATTTATCTGTTCTATAAATTCTCTATTCGATCAATTCTCCATTCAATCAATTATCCGTTCTATCAATTCTCGATTTGATCAATTGTCCGTTCTAACAATTTTCCATTCGATCAATTATCCGTTCTATCAATTCTCCATTCGATCATCTATCCGTTCGATCAAATCTCCATTCGATCAATTGTCCGTTCTATAAATTCTCCATTTGATCATTTATCCGTTCTAACAATTTTCCATTCGATCATTTATGCGTTTTAACAATTCTCCATTGAATCATTTATCCATTCAATCAATTCTTCATTTGATCAATTGTCTGTTCTATGAATTTTCCTTTCAATCATTTATCCGTTCTAACAATTTTCTATTCAATCATTTATGCGTTTTAACAATTCTCTATTCGATCAATTATTCGTTTTATCAATTCTCCTTTCGATCTATTATCCATTCGATCAATTCTTCATTCGATTAGATTTACATTCGATCTTTTATCCGTTCTATCAATTCTCCATTCGATCGATTATCCGTTTTATCGTTTCTCCATTCGATCAATTGTTCGTTCTATAAATTATCCAATCGATCAATTATCCGTTTTATCAATTCTCCATCCGATCATTTATCTGTTCTATAATTTCTCTATTCGATCAATTCTCCAATCAATCAATTATCCGTTCTATCAATTCTCCATTCGATCATCTATCCGTTCGATCAAATCTCCATTCGATCAATTGTCCGTTCTATAAGTTCTCCATTCGATCATTTATCTGTTCTAACAATTCTCCATTCGATCAATTATCCGTTTTATCAATTCTCCTTTCGATCTATTATCCATTCGATCAATTCTCCATTCGATCTATTATCCATTCGATCAATTCTTCATTCGATTAGATTTCCATTGTATCATTTATCCGTTCAATCAATTCTCCATTCGATCATTTATCCGTTCTATAAATTATCCATTCAATCAATTATCTTTTTTATCAATACTCCATTCGATCAATTATCCGTTTTATCAATTCTCAATTCGATCAACTGTCCAATCGATAAATTCTCCATTCGATCATTCATTCGTTCACTCAATTCTCCATTCGATCATTTATCTGTTCTATAAATTCTCTATTCGATCAATTCTCCATTCAATCATTTGTCCAGTATTATCAATTATCCATTCAATCATTTATCCGTTCTGTCAATTCTCCATTCGATGAATTGTTCGTTCTATAAATTATCCATTCGATCAATTATCCGTTTTATCAATTCTCCATTCGTTCACTTATCTGTTCTATAAATTCTCTATTCGATCAATTCTCCATTCAAACAATTATCCGTTCTATCAATTCTCGATTCGATCAATTGTCCGTTCTAACAATTTTCCATTCGATCAATTATCCGTTCTATCAATTCTCCATTCGATCATCTATCCGTTCGATCATATATCCATTCGATCAATGGTCCGTTCTATAAATTCTCCATTCGATCATTTATCCGTTCTGTCAATTCTCCATTCGATGAATTGTTTGTTCTATAAATTATCCATTCGATCAATTATCCGTTTTATCAATTCTCCATTCGTTCACTTATCTGTTCTATAAATTCTCTATTCGATCAATTCTCCGTTCTATCAATTATCCGTTCTATCAATTCTCGATTCGATCAATTGTCCGTTCTAAAAATTTTCCATTCAATCAATTATCCGTTTTATCAATTCTCCTTTCGATCTATTATCCATTCGATCAATTCTTCATTCGATTAGATTTCCATTCGAACATTTATCCGTTCTATCAATTCTCCATTCGATCAATTATCCGTTTTATCGTTTCTCCATTCAATCAATTATCCGTTTCATCAATTCTCCATTTGATCAATTGTCCATTCGATAAATTATCCATTCGATGAATTCTCCATTCGATCAATTCTTCATTCGATTAGATTTCCATTGGATCATTTATCCGTTCAATCAATTCTCCATTCGATCATTTATCCGTTCGATAAATTATCCATTTGATCAATTATCTGTTTTATTAATTCTCCATTCGATCAATTATCCGTTTTATCAATTCTCAATTCGATCAATTGTCCATTCGATAAATTCTCCATTCGATATATTCTCCATTCGATCATTTATCCGTTCAATCAATTCTCCATTCGATCATTTATCTGTTCTATAAATTCTCTATTCGATCAATTCTCCATTCAATCATTTGTCCGTTCTATCAATCATCCATTCAATCATTTATCCGTTCTGTCAATTCTCCATTCGATCAATTGTTTGTTCTATAAATTATCCATTCGATCAATTATCCGTTTTATCAATTCTCCATTCGATCATTTATCTGTTCTATAAATTCTCTATTCGATCAATTCTCCATTCAATCAATTATCCGTTCTATCAATTCTCGATTCGATCAATTGTCCGTTCTAACAATTTTCCATTCGATCAATTATCCGTTCTATCAATTCTCCATTCGATCATCTATCCGTTCGATCAAATCTCTATTCGATCAATTGTCCGTTCTATAAATTCTCCATTTGATCATTTATCCGTTCTAACAATTTTCCATTCGATCATTTATGCGTTTTAACAATTCGCCATTCAATCAATTATCCGTTCTATCAGTTCTTGATTCGATCAATTATCCGTTCTATCAATTCTCCATTCAATCATTTATCCTTTCTATAAGTTCTCCATTCGATCAGTTATCCGTTTTATAAATTATCCATTCGATCAATTATCTGTTTTATCAATTCTCAATTCGATCAATTGTCCATTTGATAAATTCTCCATTCGATAAATTCTCCATTCGATCATCTATCCGTTCGATCAAATCTCCATTCGATCATTTATCTGTTCTATAAATTCTCTATTCGATCAATTCTCCATTCAATCATTTGTCCAGTTCTATCAATTATCCATTCAATCATTTATCCGTTCTGTCAATTCTCCATTCGATGAATTGTTCGTTCTATAAATTATCCATTCGATCAATTATCCGTTTTATCAATTCTCCATTCGTTCACTTATCTGTTCTATAAATTCTCTATTCGATCAAATCTCCATTCAAACAATTATCCGTTCTATCAATTATCCATTCAATCATTTATCCGTTCTGTCAATTCTCCATTCGATCAATTGTTCGTTCTATAAATTATCCATTCGATCAATCATCCGTTTTATTAATTCTCCATTCGATCATTTATCTGTTCTATAAATTCTCTATTCGATCAATTCTCCATTCAATCAATTATCCGTTCTATCAATTCTCGATTTGATCAAATGTCCGTTCTAACAATTTTCCATTCGATCAATTATCCGTTCTATCAATTCTCCATTCGATCATCTATCCGTTCGATCAAATCTCCATTCGATCAATTGTCCGTTCTATAAATTCTCCATTTGATCATTTATCCGTTCTAACAATTTTCCATTCGATCATTTATGCGTTTTAACAATTCTCCATTCAATCATTTATCCATTCAATCAATTCTTCATTTGATCAATTGTCTGTTCTATGAATTTTCCTTTCAATCATTTATCCGTTCTAACAATTTTCTATTCAATCATTTATGCGTTTTAACAATTCTCTATTCGATCAATTATTCGTTTTATCAATTCTCCTTTCGATCTATTATCCATTCGATCAATTCTTCATTCGATTAGATTTACATTCGATCTTTTATCCGTTCTATCAATTCTCCATTCGATCGATTATCCGTTTTATCGTTTCTCCATTCGATCAATTGTTCGTTCTATAAATTATCCAATCGATCAATTATCCGTTTTATCAATTCTCCATCCGATCATTTATCTGTTCTATAATTTCTCTATTCGATCAATTCTCCAATCAATCAATTATCCGTTCTATCAATTCTCCATTCGATCATCTATCCGTTCGATCAAATCTCCATTCGATCAATTGTCCGTTCTATAAGTTCTCCATTCGATCATTTATCTGTTCTAACAATTCTCCATTCGATCAATTATCCGTTTTATCAATTCTCCTTTCGATCTATTATCCATTCGATCAATTCTCCATTCGATCTATTATCCATTCGATCAATTCTTCATTCGATTAGATTTCCATTGTATCATTTATCCGTTCAATCAATTCTCCATTCGATCATTTATCCGTTCTATAAATTATCCATTCAATCAATTATCTTTTTTATCAATACTCCATTCGATCAATTATCCGTTTTATCAATTCTCAATTCGATCAACTGTCCAATCGATAAATTCTCCATTCGATCATTCATTCGTTCACTCAATTCTCCATTCGATCATTTATCTGTTCTATAAATTCTCTATTCGATCAATTCTCCATTCAATCATTTGTCCAGTATTATCAATTATCCATTCAATCATTTATCCGTTCTGTCAATTCTCCATTCGATGAATTGTTCGTTCTATAAATTATCCATTCGATCAATTATCCGTTTTATCAATTCTCCATTCGTTCACTTATCTGTTCTATAAATTCTCTATTCGATCAATTCTCCATTCAAACAATTATCCGTTCTATCAATTCTCGATTCGATCAATTGTCCGTTCTAACAATTTTCCATTCGATCAATTATCCGTTCTATCAATTCTCCATTCGATCATCTATCCGTTCGATCATATATCCATTCGATCAATGGTCCGTTCTATAAATTCTCCATTCGATCATTTATCCGTTCTGTCAATTCTCCATTCGATGAATTGTTTGTTCTATAAATTATCCATTCGATCAATTATCCGTTTTATCAATTCTCCATTCGTTCACTTATCTGTTCTATAAATTCTCTATTCGATCAATTCTCCGTTCTATCAATTATCCGTTCTATCAATTCTCGATTCGATCAATTGTCCGTTCTAAAAATTTTCCATTCAATCAATTATCCGTTTTATCAATTCTCCTTTCGATCTATTATCCATTCGATCAATTCTTCATTCGATTAGATTTCCATTCGATCATTTATCCGTTCTATCAATTCTCCATTCGAGCAAATATCCGTTTTATCGTTTCTCCATCCGATCAATTATCCGTTTCATCAATTCTCCATTTGATCAATTGTCCATTCGATAAATTATCCATTCGATGAATTCTCCATTCGATCAATTCTTCATTCGATTAGATTTCCATTGGATCATTTATCCGTTCAATCAATTCTCCATTCGATCATTTATCCGTTCGATAAATTATCCATTTGATCAATTATCTGTTTTATTAATTCTCCATTCGATCAATTATCCGTTTTATCAATTCTCAATTCGATCAATTGTCCATTCGATAAATTCTCCATTCGATATATTCTCCATTCGATCATTTATCCGTTCAATCAATTCTCCATTCGATCATTTATCTGTTCTATAAATTCTCTATTCGATCAATTCTCCATTCAATCATTTGTCCGTTCTATCAATCATCCATTCAATCATTTATCCGTTCTGTCAATTCTCCATTCGATCAATTGTTTGTTCTATAAATTATCCATTCGATCAATTATCCGTTTTATCAATTCTCCATTCGATCATTTATCTGTTCTATAAATTCTCTATTCGATCAATTCTCCATTCAATCAATTATCCGTTCTATCAATTCTCGATTCGATCAATTGTCCGTTCTAACAATTTTCCATTCGATCAATTATCCGTTCTATCAATTCTCCATTCGATCATCTATCCGTTCGATCAAATCTCTATTCGATCAATTGTCCGTTCTATAAATTCTCCATTTGATCATTTATCCGTTCTAACAATTTTCCATTCGATCATTTATGCGTTTTAACAATTCGCCATTCAATCAATTATCCGTTCTATCAGTTCTTGATTCGATCAATTATCCGTTCTATCAATTCTCCATTCAATCATTTATCCTTTCTATAAGTTCTCCATTCGATCAGTTATCCGTTTTATAAATTAACCATTCGATCAATTATCTGTTTTATCAATTCTCAATTCGATCAATTGTCCATTTGATAAATTCTCCATTCGATAAATTCTCCATTCGATCATCTATCCGTTCGATCAAATCTCCATTCGATCATTTATCTGTTCTATAAATTCTCTATTCGATCAATTCTCCATTCAATCATTTGTCCAGTTCTATCAATTATCCATTCAATCATTTATCCGTTCTGTCAATTCTCCATTCGATGAATTGTTCGTTCTATAAATTATCCATTCGATCAATTATCCGTTTTATCAATTCTCCATTCGTTCACTTATCTGTTCTATAAATTCTCTATTCGATCAAATCTCCATTCAAACAATTATCCGTTCTTACAATTTTCCATTTGATCATTTATCCGTTCTAACAATTTTCCATTCGATCATTTATGCGTTTTAACAATTCTCCATTCAATCAATTATCCGTTCTATCAATTCTCCATTCGATCATCTATCTGTTCGATCAAATCTCCATTCGATCAATTGTCCGTTCTATAAATTCTCCATTTGATCATTTATCCGTTCTGTCAATTCTCCATTCGATGAATTGTTTGTTCTATAAATTATCCATTCGATCAATTATCCGTTCAATCAATTATCCGTTCTATCAATTCTCGATTCGATCAATTGTCCGTTCTAAAAAATTTCCATTCGATCAATTATCCGTTTTATCAATTCTCCTTTCGATCTATTATCCATTCGATCAATTCTTCATTCGATTAGATTTCCATTCGTTCATTTATCCGTTCTATCAATTCTCCATTCGATCAATTATCCATTTTATCGTTTCTCCATTCAATCAATTATCCGTTTTATCAATTTTCCATTTGATCAATTGTCCATTCGATAAATTCTCCATTAGATAAATTCTCCATTCGATCAATTCTTCATTCGATTAGATTTCCATCGGATCATTTATCCGTTCAATCAATTCTCCATTCGATTATTTATCCGTTCTATAAATTATCCATTTGATCAATTATCTGTTTTATCAATTCTGCATTCGATCAATTATCCGTTTTATCAATTCTCAATTCGATCAATTGTCCATTCGATAAATTCTCCATTCGATATATTCTCCATTCGATCATTTATCCGTTCAATCAATTTTCCATTCGATCATTTATCTGTTCTATAAATTCTCTATTCGATCAATTCTCCATTCAATCATTTGTCCGTTCTATCAATCATCCATTCAATCATTTATCCGTTCTGTCAATTCTCCATTCGATCAATTGTTCGTTCTATAAATTATCCATTCGATCAATCATCCGTTTTATTAATTCTCCATTCGATCATTTATCTGTTCTATAAATTCTCTATTCGATCAATTCTCCATTCAATCAATTATCCGTTCTATCAATTCTCGATTTGATCAATTGTCCGTTCTAACAATTTTCCATTCGATCAATTATCCGTTCTATCAATTCTCCATTCGATCATCTATCCGTTCGATCAAATCTCCATTCGATCAATTGTCCGTTCTATAAATTCTCCATTTGATCATTTATCCGTTCTAACAATTTTCCATTCGATCATTTATGCGTTTTAACAAATCTCCATTCAATCATTTATCCGTTCAATCAATTCTTCATTTGATCAATTGTCTGTTCTATGAATTTTCCTTTCAATCATTTATCCGTTCTAACAATTTTCTATTCAATCATTTATGCGTTTTAACAATTCTCTATTCGATCAATTATTCGTTTTATCAATTCTCCTTTCGATCTATTATCCATTCGATCAATTCTTCATTCGATTAGATTTCCATTCGATCTTTTATCCGTTCTATCAATTCTCCATTCGATCGATTATCCGTTTTATCGTTTCTCCATTCGATCAATTGTTCGTTCTATAAATTATCCAATCGATCAATTATCCGTTTAATCAATTCTCCATCCGATCATTTATCTGTTCTATAATTTCTCTATTCGATCAATTCTCCAATCAATCAATTATCCGTTCTATCAATTCTCCATTCGATCATCTATCCGTTCGATCAAATCTCCATTCGATCAATTGTCCGTTCTATAAGTTCTCCATTCGATCATTTATCTGTTCTAACAATTCTCCATTCGATCAATTATCCGTTTTATCAATTCTCCTTTCGATCTATTATCCATTCGATCAATTCTCCATTCGATCTATTATCCATTCGATCAATTCTTCATTCGATTAGATTTCCATTGTATCATTTATCCGTTCAATCAATTCTCCATTCGATCATTTATCCGTTCTATAAATTATCCATTCGATCAATTATCTTTTTTATCAATACTCCATTCGATCAATTATCTGTTTTATCAATTCTCAATTCGATCAACTGTCCAATCGATAAATTCTCCATTCGATCATTCATCCGTTCAATCAATTCTCCATTCGATCATTTATCTGTTCTATAAATTCTCTATTCGATCAATTCTCCATTCAATCATTTGTCCAGTATTATCAATTATCCATTCAATCATTTATCCGTTCTGTCAATTCTCCATTCGATGAATTGTTTGTTCTATAAATTATCCATTCGATCAATTATCCGTTTTATCAATTCTCCATTCGTTCACTTATCTGTTCTATAAATTCTCTATTCGATCAATTCTCCGTTCTATCAATTATCCGTTCTATCAATTCTCGATTCGATCAATTGTCCGTTCTAAAAATTTTCCATTCAATCAATTATCCGTTTTATCAATTCTCCTTTCGATCTATTATCCATTCGATCAATTCTTCATTCGATTAGATTTCCATTCGATCATTTATCCGTTCTATCAATTCTCCATTCGAGCAAATAACCGTTTTATCGTTTCTCCATCCGATCAATTATCCGTTTCATCAATTCTCCATTTGATCAATTGTCCATTCGATAGATTCTCCATTCGATGAATTCTCCATTCGATCAATTCTTCATTCGATTAGATTTCCATTGGATCATTTATCCGTTCAATCAATTCTCCATTCGATCATTTATCCGTTCGATAAATTATCCATTTGATCAATTATCTGTTTTATTAATTCTCCATTCGATCAATTATCCGTTTTATCAATTCTCAATTTGATCAATTGTCCATTCGATAAATTCTCCATTCGATCATTTATCTGTTCTATAAATTCTCTATTCGATCAATTCTCCATTCAATCATTTGTCCGTTCTATCAATCATCCATTCAATCATTTATCCGTTCTGTCAATTCTCCATTCGATCAATTGTTCGTTCTATAAATTATCCATTCGATCAATTATCCGTTTTATCAATTCTCCATTCGATCATTTATCTGTTCTATAAATTCTCTATTCGATCAATTCTCCATTCAATCAATTATCCGTTCTATCAATTCTCGATTCGATCAATTGTCCGTTCTAACAATTTTCCATTCGATCAATTATCCGTTCTATCAATTCTCCATTCGATCATCTATCCGTTCGATCAAATCTCTATTCGATCAATTGTCCGTTCTATAAATTCTCCATTTGATCATTTATCCGTTCAAACAATTTTCCATTCGATCATTTATGCGTTTTAACAATTCGCCATTCAATCAATTATCCGTTCTATCAGTTCTTGATTCGATCAATTATCCGTTCTATCAATTCTCCATTCAATCATTTATCCTTTCTATAAGTTCTCCATTCGATCAGTTATCCGTTTTATAAATTATCCATTCGATCAATTATCTGTTATATCAATTCTCCATTCGATCAATTATCTGTTTTATCAATTCTCAATTCGATCAATTGTCCATTTGATAAATTCTCCATTCGATAAATTCTCCATTCGATCATCTATCCGTTCGATCAAATCTCCATTCGATCAATTGTCCGTTCTATAAATTCTCCATTCAATCAATTATCCGTTCTATCAGTTCTTGATTTGATCAATTATCCTTTCTATCAATTCTCTATCCAATCATTTATCCGTTCTATAAATTCTCCATTCGATCAGTTATCCCTTTTATAAATTATCCATTCGATCAATTATCAGTTCAATCAAATCTCCATTCGATCATTTATCCGTTCTATCAATTCTCGATTCGATCAATTGTCCGTTCTACAAATTCTCCATTCGATCAATTATCCGTTCGATCAAATTTCCATTCGATCAATTTTCCGTTTTTACAATTTTCCATTTGATCATTTATCCGTTCTAACTATTTTCCATTCGATCATTTATGCATTTTAACAATTCTCCATTCAATCAATTATCCGTTCTATCAATTCTCGATTCGATCAATTGTCCGTTCTATAAATTCTCCATTCGATCAATTATCCGTTCGATCAAATTTCCATTCGATCAACTATCCGTTTTTACAATTTTCCATTCGATCATTTATCCGTTCAATCAATTCTCCATTCGATCATTCATCTGTTCTATAAATTCTCTATTCGATCAATTCTCCATTCAATCATTTGTCCGTTCTATCAATCATCCATTCAATCATTTATCCGTTCTGTCAATTCTCCATTCGATCAATTGTTCGTTCTATAAATTATCCGTTCGATCAATTATCCGTTTTATCAATTCTCCATTCGATCATTTATCTGTTCTATAAATTCTCAATTCGATCAATTCTCCATTCAATCAATTATCCGTTCTATCAATTCTCGATTTGATCAATTGTCCGTTCTAACAATTTTCCATTCGATCAATTATCCGTTCTATCAATACTCCATTCGATCATCTATCCGTTCGATCAAATCTCTATTCGATCAATTGTCCGTTCTATATATTCTCCATTTGATCATTTATCCGTTCTAACAATTTTCCATTCGATCATTTATGCGTTTTAACAATTCGCCATTCAATCAATTATCCGTTCTATCAGTTCTTGATTCGATCAATTATCCGTTCTATCAATTCTCCATTCAATCATTTATCCTTTCTATAAATTCTCCATTCGATCAGTTATCCGTTTTATAAATTATCCATTCGATCAATTAATTATCTGTTTTATCAATTCTCCATTCGATCAATAATCTGTTTTATCAATTCTCAATTCGATCAATGGTCCATTTGATAAATTCTCCATTCGATAAATTCACCATTCGATCATTTATCCGTTCAATCAATTCTCCATTCCATCATTTATCTGTTCTATAAATTCTCTATTCGATCAATTCTCCATTCAATCATTTGTCTGTTCTGTCAATCATCCATTCAATCATTTATCCGTTCTGTCAATTCTCCATTCGATCAATTGTTCTTTCTATAAATTATCCATTCGATCAATTATCCGTTTTATCAATTCTCCATTCGGTCATTTATCTGTTCTATAAATTCTCTATTCGATCAATTCTCCATTCAATCAATTATCCGTTCTATCAATTCTCGATTCGATCAATTGTCCATTCTAACAATTTTCCATTCGATCAATTATCCTTTCTATCAATACTCCATTCGATCATCTATCCGTTCGATCAAATCTCCATTCGATCAATTGTCCGTTCTATAAATTCTCCATTCAATCAATTATCCGTTCTATCAGTTCTTGATTCGATCAATTATCCGTTCTATCAATTCTCTATCCAATCATTTATCCGTTCTATAAATTCTCCATTCGATCAGTTATCCCTTTTATAAATTATCCATTCGATCAATTATCAGTTCAATCAAATCTCCATTCGATCATTTATTTGTTCTATCAATTCTCGATTCGATCAATTGTCCGTTCTATAAATTCTCCATTCGATCAATTATCCGTTCGATCAAATTTCCATTCGATCAATTTTCCGTTTTTACAATTTTCCATTTGATCATTTATCCGTTCTAACTATTTTCCATTCGATCATTTATGCGTTTTAACAATTCTCCATTCAATCAATTATCCGTTCTATCAATTCTCGATTCGATCAATTGTCCGTTCTATAAATTCTCCATTCGATCAATTATCCGTTCGATCAAATTTCCATTCGATCAACTATCCGTTTTTACAATTTTCCATTCGATCATTAATCCGTTATAACTATTTTCCATTCGATCATTTATGCGATTTAACAATTCTATATTCAATCAATTATCCGTTCTATCAGTTCTTGATTCGATCAATAATCCGTTCTACCAATTCACCATTCAATCATTTATCCGTTCTATAAATTCTCCATTCGATCCGTTATCCGTTTTATACATAATCCATTCGATCAATTATCAACTCCATCAATTCTCCATTCGATCATTTACCTGTTCTATAAATTTTCTATTCGATCAATTCTCCATTCAATCAATTATCCGTTCTATCAATTCTCGATTCGATCAATTGTCCGTTCTAACAATTTTCCATTCGATCAATTATCCGTTCTACCAATTATCCATTCGATCATCTATCCGTTCGATCAAATCTCCATTCGATCAATTGTCCGTTCTATAAATTATTCTCCATTTGATCATTTATCCGTTCTAACAATTTTCCATTCGATCATTTATGCTTTTTATAAATTATCCATTCGATCAATAATCTGTTTTATCAATTCTCCATTCGATCAATTATCCGTTTTATCAATTCTCAATTCGATCAATTGTCCATTCGATAATATTCTCCATTCGATCATTTATCCGTTCAATCAATTCTCCATTCCATCATTTATCTGTTCTATAAATTCTCTTTTCGATCAATTCTCCATTCAATCATTTGTCCGTTCTATCAATCATCCATTCAATCATTTATCCGTTCTGTCAATTCTCCATTCGATCAATTGTTCGTTCTATAAATTATCCATTCGATCAATTATCCGTTTTATCAATTCTCCATTTGATCATTTATCAGTTCTATAAATTCTCTATTCGATCAATTCTCTATTCAATCAATTATCCGTTCTATCAATTCTCGATTCGATCAATTGTCCGTTCTAACAATTTTTCATTCGATCAATTATCCGTTCTATCAATTCTCCATTCGATCATATATCCGTTCGATCAAATCTCCATTCCATCAATTGTCCGTTCTATAAATTCTCCATTCGATCAATTATCCGTTCTATCAATTCTCGATTCGATCAATTGTCCGTTCTATAAATTCTCCATTCGATCAATTATCCGTTCGATCAAATTTCCATTCGATCAATTATCCGTTCTTACAATTTTCCATACGATCATTTATCCGTTCTAACAATTTTCCATTCGATCATTTATAGGTTTTAACAATTCTCCATTCAATCATTTATCCGTTCTATCAGTTCTTGATTCGATCAATTATCCGTTCTATAAATTCTCCATTCAATCATTTATCCGTCATTCGATCAATTTTATTCGTTTTATCAATTCTCAATTCGATCAATTGTCCATTCGATAAATTCTCCATTCGATAAATTCTCCATTCGATCATTTATCCGTTCAATCAATTCTCCATTCGATCATTTATTTGTTTTATAAATTCTCTATTCGATCAATTCTCCATTCAATCATTTGTACGTTCTATCAATCATCCATTCAATCATTTATCCGTTCTGTCATTTCTCCATTCGATCAATTGTTCGTTCTATAAATTATCCATTCGATTAATTATCCGTTCTATCAATACTCCATTCGATCATCTATCCGTTCGATCAAATCTCCATTCGATCAATTGTCCGTTCTATAAATTCTCCATTCAATCAATTATCCGTTCTATCAGTTCTTGATTCGATCAATTATCCGTTCTATCAATTCTCTATCCAATCATTTATCCGTTCTATAAATTCTCCATTCGATCAGTTATCCCTTTTATAAATTATCCATTCGATCAATTATCAGTTCAATCAAATCTCCATTCGATCATTTATCCGTTCTATCAATTCTCGATTCGATCAATTGTCCGTTCTATAAATTCTCCATTCGATCAATTATCCGTTCGATCAAATTTCCATTCGATCAATTTTCCGTTTTTACAATTTTCCATTTGATCATTTATCCGTTCTAACTATTCTCCATTCGATCATTTATGCGTTTTAACAATTCTCCATTCAATCAATTATCCGTTCTATCAATTCTCGATTCGATCAATTGTCCGTTCTATAAATTCTCCATTCGATCAATTATCCGTTCGATCAAATTTCCATTCGATCAACTATCCGTTTTTACAATTTTCCATTCGATCATTAATCCGTTATAACTATTTTCCATTCGATCATTTATGCGTTTTAACAATTCTATATTCAATCAATTATCCGTTCTATCAGTTCTTGATTCGATCAATAATCCGTTCTACCAATTCACCATTCAATCATTTATCCGTTCTATAAATTCTCCATTCGATCCGTTATCCGTTTTATAAATAATCTATTCTATCAATTATCAACTCCATCAATTCTCCATTCGATCATTTACCTGTTCTATAAATTTTCTATTCGATCAATTCTCCATTCAATCAATTATCCGTTCTATCAATTCTCGATTCGATCAATTGTCCGTTCTAACAATTTTCCATTCGATCAATTATCCGTTCTACCAATTATCCATTCGATCATCTATCCGTTCGATCAAATCTCCATTCGATCAATTGTCCGTTCTATAAATTATTCTCCATTTGATCATTTATCCGTTCTAACAATTTTCCATTCGATCATTTATGCTTTTTATAAATTATCATTCGATCAATAATCTGTTTTATCAATTCTCCATTCGATCAATTATCCGTTTTATCAATTCTCAATTCGATCAATTGTCCATTCGATAATATTCTCCATTCGATCATTTATCCGTTCAATCAATTCTCCATTCCATCATTTATCTTCTTTATAAATTCTCTTTTCGATCAATTCTCCATTCAATCATTTGTCCGTTCTATCAATCATCCATTCAATCATTTATCCGTTCTGTCAATTCTCCATTCGATCAATTGTTCGTTCTATAAATTATCCATTCGATCAATTATCCGTTTTATCAATTCTCCATTTGATCATTTATCAGTTCTATAAATTCTCTATTCGATCAATTCTCTATTCAATCAATTATCCGTTCTATCAATTCTCGATTCGATCAATTGTCCGTTCTAACAATTTTTCATTCGATCAATTATCCGTTCTATCAATTCTCCATTCGATCATATATCCGTTCGATCAAATCTCCATTCCATCAATTGTCCGTTCTATAAATTCTCCATTCGATCAATTATCCGTTCTATCAATTCTCGATTCGATCAATTGTCCGTTCTATAAATTCTCCATTCGATCAATTATCCGTTCGATCAAATTTCCATTCGATCAATTATCCGTTTTTACAATTTTCCATACGATCATTTATCCGTTCTAACAATTTTCCATTCGATCATTTATAGGTTTTAACAATTCTCCATTCAATCATTTATCCGTTCTATCAGTTCTTGATTCGATCAATTATCCGTTCTATAAATTCTCCATTCAATCATTTATCCGTCATTCGATCAATTTTATTCGTTTTATCAATTCTCAATTCGATCAATTGTCCATTCGATAAATTCTCCATTCGATAAATTCTCCATTCGATCATTTATCCGTTCAATCAATTCTCCATTCGATCATTTATTTGTTCTATAAATTCTCTATTCGATCAATTCTCCATTCAATCATTTGTCCGTTCTATCAATCATCCATTCAATCATTTATCCGTTCTGTCAATTCTCCATTCGATCAATTGTTCGTTCTATAAATTATCCATTCGATTAATTATCCGTTTTATCAATTCTCCATTCGATCATTTATCTGTTCTATCAATTCTCTATTCGATCAATTCTCCATTCAATCAATTATCCGTTCTATCAATTCTTGATTCGATCAATTGTCCGTTCTAACAATTTTCCATTCGATCAATTATCTGTTCTATCAATTCTCCATTCGATCATTTATCCGTTCTAACAATTTTCCATTCGATCATTTATGCGTTTTAACAATTCTCCATTCGATTAATTATCCGTTTTATCAATTCTCCTTTCAATCTATTATCCATTCGATCAATTCTTCATTCGATTAGATTTCCATTCGTTCATATATCCGTTCTATCAATTCTCCATTCGATCAATTATCCGTTTTATCGTTTCTCCATTCGATCAATTATCCGTTTTATTAATTCTCCATTCGATCAATTGTCCATTCGATAAATTCTCCATTCGATCTATTATCCATTCGATCAATTCTTCATTCAATTAGATTTTCATTGGATCATTTATCCGTTCAATCAATTCTCCATTCAATCATTTATCCGTTCTATAAATTATCCATTCGATCAATTATCTGTTTTATCAATTCTCCATTCGATCAATTATCCGTTTTATCAATTCTCAATTCGATCAATTATCCATTCGATAAATTCTCCATTCGATAAATTCTCCTTTCTATCATTTATCCGTCCAATCAATTCTCCATTCGATCATTTATCTGTTCTATGAATTCTCTATTCGATCAATTCTCCATTCAATCATTTGTCCGTTCTATCAATCATCCATTCAATCATTTATCCGTTCTGTCAATTCTCCATTCGATCAATTGTTAGTTCTATCAATTATCCATTCGATCAATTATCCGTTTTTATCAATTCTCCATTCGATCATTTATCTGTTCTATAAATTCTCGATTCGATCATTTGTCCGTTCTAACAATTTTCCGTTCGATCAATTATCCGTTCTATCAATTCTCCATTCGATCATCTATCCGTTCGATCAAATCTCCATTCGATCAATTGTCCTTTCTATAAATTCTCCATTCAATCAATTATCCGTTCTATCAGTTCTTGATTCGTTCAATTATCCGTTCTATCAATTCTCCATTCAATCATTTATCAGTTCTATAAATTCTCCATTCGATCAGTTATCCGTTTTAGAAATTATCCAATCGATCAATTATCCGTTCAATCAATTCTCCATTCAATCATTTATCTGTTCTATAAATTTTCTATTCGATCAATTCTCCATCCAATCAATTATCCGTTCTATCAATTCTCGATTCGATCAATTGTCCGTTCTATAAATTCTCCATTCGATCAATTATCCGTTCGATCAAATTTCCATTCGATCAATTATCTGTTCTTACAATTATCCATTCGATCATTTATCCGTTCTAACAATTTTCCATTCGATCATTTATGCGTTTAAACAATTCTCCATTCAATCAATTATCCGTTCTATCAGTTCTTAATTCGATCAATTATCCGTTTTATCAATTCTCCATTCGATCATTTATCTGTTCTATAAATTCTCTATTCGATCAATTTTCCATTCGATCATTTATCTGTTCTATAAATTCTCTATTTGATCAATTCTCCATTCAATCAATTATCCGTTCTATCAATTCTCGATTCGATCAATTGTCCGTTCTAACAATTTTCCAATCGATCAATTATCCGTTCTATCAATTCTCCATTCGATCATTTATCCGATCTAACAATTTTCCATTCGATCATTTATGAGTTTTAACAATTCTCCATTCGATCAATTATCCGTTTTATCAATTCTCCTTTCGATCTATTATCCATTCGATCAATTCTTCATTCGATTAGATTTCCATTCGATCATTTATCCGTTCTATCAATTCTCCATTCGATTAATTATCCGTTTTATCGTTTCTCCATTTGATCAATTAACCGTTTTATCAATTCTCCAATCGATCAATTGTCCATTCGATAAATTCTCCATTCGATCTATTATCCATTCGATCAATTCTTCATTCGATTAGATTTCCATTGGATCATTTATCCGTTCGATCAAATCTCCATTTGATCAATTGTCCGTTCTATAAATTCTCCATTCAATCAATTATCCGTTCTATCAGTTCTTGATTCGATCAATTATCCGTTCTATCAATTCTCCATTCAATCATTTATCCGTTCTATAAATTCTCCATTCGATCAGTTATCCGTTTTATAAATTATCCAATCGATCAATTATCCGTTCAATCAATTCTCCATTCGATCATTTATCTGTTCTATAAATTTTCTATTCGATCAATTCTCCATTCAATCAATTATTCGTTCTATCTTTTCTCGATTCGATCAATTGTCCGTTCTATAAATTCTCCATTCGATCAATTACCCGTTCGATCAAATTTCCATTCGATCAATTTTCCGTTCTTACAATTTTCCATTCGATCATTTTTGCGTTTAACAATTCTCCCTTCAATCATTTATCCGTTCTATAAATTCTCCATTCGATCAGTTATCCGTTTTATAAATAATCCATTCGATCAATTATCAATTCAATCAATTCTCCATTCGATCATTTACCCGTTCTATCAATTCTCCATTCAATCATTTATCCGTTTTGTCAATTCTCCATTCGATCAATTGTTCGTTCTATAAATTATCCATTCGATCATTTATGCGTTTAAACAATTCTCCATTCAATCAATTATCTGTTCTATCAGTTCTTGATTCGATCAGTTATCCGTTTTATCAATTCTCCATTCGATCATTTATCTGTTCTATAAATTCTCTATTCGATCAATTCTCCATTCGATCATTTATCTGTTCTATAAATTCTCTATTTGATCAATTCTCCATTCAATCAATTATCCGTTCTATCAATTCTCGATTCGATCAATTGTCCGTTCTAACAATTTTCCAATAGATCAATTATCCGTTCTATCAATTCTCCATTCGATCATATATCCGTTCGATCAAATCTCAATTCCATCAATTGTCCGTTCTATAAATTCTCCATTCGATCATTTATCCGTTCTAACAATTTTCCATTCGATCATTTATGAGTTTTAACAATTCTCCATTCGATCAATTATCCGTTTTATCAATTCTCCTTTCGATCTATTATCCATTCGATCAATTCTTCATTCGATTAGATTTCCATTCGATCATTTATCCGTTCTATCAATTCTCCATTCGATTAATTATCCGTTTTATCGTTTCTCCATTTGATCAATTAACCGTTTTATCAATTCTCCAATCGATCAATTGTCCATTCGATAAATTCTCCATTCGATCTATTATCCATTCGATCAATTCTTCATTCGATTAGATTTCCATTGGATCATTTATCCGTTCAATCAATTCTCCATTCGATCATTTATCCGTTCTATAAATTATCCATTCGATCAATTATCTGTTTTATCAATTCTCCATTCGATCAATTATCCGTTTTATCAATTCTCATTTCGATCAATTGTCCATTCGATAAATTCTCAATTCGATAAATTCTCCAATCGATCATTTATCCGTTCAATCAATTCTCCATTCGATCATTTATCTGTTCTATAAATTCTCTATTCGATCAGTTATCCGTTTTATAAATAATCCATTCGATCGATTATCAATTCAATCAATTCTCCATTCGATTATTCACTTGTTCTATAAATTTTCTATTCGATCAATTCTCCATTCAATCAATTATCCGTTCTATCAATTCTCCATTCGATCAATTATCGTTTCGATCAAATTTCCATTCAATCAATTATCCGTTCTAACAATTTTCCATTCGATCATTTATCCGTTCTATCAATTCTTCATTCAATCATTTATCCGTTCAATCAATTCTCCATTCGATCAATTATCCGTTCTATGAATTCACCATTTGATCAATTATCCGTTCTAACAATTTTCCATTCGATCATTTACCCGTTCTATCAATTCTCCATTCAATCATTTATCCGTTTTGTCGATTCTCCTATCGATCAATTGTTCGTTCTATAAATTATCCTTTCGATCAATTATCCGTTTTATCAATTCTCCATTCGATCATTTATCTGTTCTATAAATTCTCTATTCGATCAATTCTCCATTCAATCATTTGTCCGTTCTATCAATCATCCATTCAATCATTTATCCGTTCTGTCAATTCTCCATTCGATCAATTGTTCGTTCTATAAATTATCCATTCGATCAATTATCCGTTTTATCAATTCTCCATTCGATCATTTATCTGTTCTATAAATTCTCTATTCGATCAATTCTCCATTCAATCAATTATCCGTTCTATCAATTCTCGATTCGATCAATTGTCCGTTCTAACAATTTTCCATTCGATCAATTACCCGTTCTATCAATTCTCCATTCGATCATCTATCCGTTCGATCAAATCTCCATTTGATCAATTGTCCGTTCTATAAATTCTCCATTCAATCAATTATCCGTTCTATCAGTTCTTGATTCGATCAATTATCCGTTCTATCAATTCTCCATTCAATCATTTATCCGTTCTATAAATTCTCCATTCGATAAGTTATCCGTTTTATAAATTATCCAATCGATCAATTAAATGTTCAATCAATTCTTCATTCGATCATTTATCTGTTCTATAAATTTTCTATTCGATCAATTCTCCATTCAATCAATTATTCGTTCTATCTTTTCTCGATTCGATCAATTGTCCGTTCTATAAATTCTCCTTTCGATCAATTACCCGTTCGATCAAATTTCCATTCGATCAATTATCCGTTCTTACAATTTTCCATTCGATCATTTATCCGTTCTAACAATTTTCCATTCGATCATTTTTGCGTTTAACAATTCTCCATTCAATCAATTATCCGTTCTATCAGTTCTTGATTCGATCAATTATCCGTTCTACCAATTCTCCATTCAATCATTTATCCGTTCTATAAATTCTCCATTCGATCAGTTATCCGTTTTATAAATAATCCATTCGATCAATTATCAATTCAATCAATTCTCCATTCGATCATTTACCCGTTCTATCAATTCTCCATTCAATCATTTATCCGTTTTGTCAATTCTCCATTCGATCAATTGTTCGTTCTATAAATTATCCATTCGATCAATTATCCGTTTTATCAATTCCCCATTCAATCATTTATCTGTTCTATAAATTCTCTATTCGATCAATTCTCCATTCAATCATTTGTCCGTTCTATCAATCATCCATTCAATCATTCTCCATTCGATCGAATTCTCCATTCGATCATTTATCTGTTTCATAAATTTTCTATTCGATCAATTCTCCATTCAATCAATTATCCGTTCTATCCATTCTCGATTCGATCAATTGTCCGTTCTATAAATTCTCCATTCGATCATTTATCTGTTCTATAAATTCTCTATTCAATCAATTCTCCATTCAATCAATTATCCGTTTTATCAATTCTCGATTCGATCAATTGTCCGTTCTAACAATTTTCCATTCGATCAATTATCCGTTCTATCAATTCTCCATTCGATCATATATCCGTTCGATCAAATCTCCATTCCATCAATTGTCCGTTCTATAAATTCTCCATTCGATCATTTATCCGTTCTAACAATTTTCCATTCGATCATTTATGAGTTTTAACAATTCTCCATTCGATCAATTATCCGTTTTATCAATTCTCCTTTCGATCTATTATCCATTCGATCAATTCTTCATTCGATTAGATTTCCATTCGATCATTTATCCGTTCTATCAATTCTCCATTCGATTAATAATCCGTTTTATCGTTTCTCCATTTGATCAATTATCCGTTTTTTCAATTCTCCATTCGATCAATTGTCCATTCGATAAATTCTCCATTCGATCTATTATCCATTCGATCAATTCTTCATTCGATTAGATTTCCATTGGATCATTTATCCGTTCAATCAATTCTCCATTCAATCATTTATCCGTTCTATAAATTATCCATTCGATCAATTATCTTTTTTATCTTTTCTCCATTCGATCAATTATCCTTTTTATCAATTCTCAATTCGATCAATTGTCCTTTCGATAAATTCTCCATTCGATAAATTCTCCTTTCCATCATTTATCCGTTCAATCAATTCTCCATTCGATCATATATCTGTTCTATAAATTCTCTATTCGATCAATTCTCCATTAAATCATTTTTCCGTTCTATCAATCATCCATTCAATCATTTATCCGTTCTGTCAATTCTCCATTCGATCAATTGTTCGTTCTATCAATTATCCATTCGATCAATTATCCGTTTTATCAATTCTCCATTCGATCATTTATCTGTTCTATAAATTCTCTATTCGATCAATTCTCCATTCAATCAATTATCCGTTCTATCAATTCTCGATTCGATCAATTGTCCGTTCTAACAATTTTCCATTCGATCAATTATCCGTTCTATCAATTCTCCATTCGATCATCTATCCGTTCGATCAAATCTCCATTCGATCAATTGTCCTTTCTATAAATTCTCCATTCAATCAATTATCCGTTCTATCAGTTCTTGATTCATTCAATTATCCGTTCTATCAATTCTCCATTCAATCATTTATCCGTTCTATAAATTCTCCATTCGATCAGTTATCCGTTTTATAAATTATCCATTCGATCAATTATCCGTTCAATCAATTCTCCATTCGATCATTTATCTGTTTTATAAATTTTCTATTCTATCAATTCTCCATTCAATCAATTATCCGTTCTATCCATTCTCGATTCGATCAATTGTCCGTTCTATAAATTCTCCATTCGATCATTTATCTGTTCTATAAATTCTCTGTTCGATCAATTCTCCATTCAATCAATTATCCGTTTTATCAATTCTCGATTCGATCATTTGTCCGTTCTAACAATTTTCTATTCGATCAATTATCCGTTCTATCAATTCTCCATTCGATCATATATCCGTTCGATCAAATCTCCATTCCATCAATTGTCCGTTCTATAAATTCTCCATTCGATCATTTATCCGTTCTAACAATTTTCCATTCGATCATTTATGAATTTTAACAATTCTCCATTCGATCAATTATCCGTTTTATCAATTCTCCTTTCGATCTATTATCCATTCGATCAATTCTTCATTCGATTAGATTTCCATTCGATCATTTATCCTTTCTATCAATTCTCCATTCGATCGATTATCCGTTTTATCGTTTCTCCATTCGATCAATTATCCGTTTTATTAATTCTCCATTCGATCAATTGTCCATTCGATAAATTCTCCATTTGATCTATTATCCATTCGATCAATTCTTCATTCGATTAGATTTCAATTGGATCATTTATCCGTTCAATCAATTCTCCATTCGATCATTTATCCGTTCTATAAATTATCCATTCGATCAATTATCTGTTTTATCAATTCTCCATTCGATCAATTATCCGTTTTATCAATTCTCAATTCGTTCAATTGTCCATTCGATAAATTCTCCTTTCGATAAATTCTCCATTCGATCATTTATCCGTTCAATCAATTCTCCATTCGATCATTTATCTGTTCTATAAATTCTCTATATGATCAATTCTCCATTCAATCATTTGTCTGTTCTATCAATCATCCATTCAATCATTTATCCGTTTTGTCAATTCTCCATTCGATCAATTGTTCGTTCTATAAATTATCCATTCGATCAATTGTCCGTTTTATCAATTCTCCATTCGATCATTTATGTGTTCTATAAATTCTCCATTCGATCATTTCTCCATTCAATCAATTATCCGTTCTATCAATTCTCGATTCGATCAATTGTCCGTTCTAACAATTTTCCATTCGATCAATTATCCGTTCTATCAATTCTCCATTCGATCATCTATCCGTTCGATCAAATCTCCATTCGATCAATTGTCCGTTCTATAAATTCTCCATTCAATCAATTATCCGTTTTATAAATTATCCATTCGATCAATTATCCGTTCAATCAATTCTCGATTCGATCAATTGTCCGTTCTATAAATTCTCCATTCGATCAATTATCCGTTCGATCAAATTTCCATTCGATCAATTATCCGTTCTTACAATTTTCCTTTCGATCATTTATCCGTTCTAACAATTTTGCATTCGATCATTTATGCGGTTTAACAATTTTCCATTCAATCAATTATCCGTTCTATCAGTTCTTGATTCGATCAATTATCCGTTCTATCAATTCTCCATTCAATCATTTATCCGTTCTATAAATTCTCCATTCGATCAGTTATCCGTTTTATAAATAATCCATTCGATCAATTATCAATTCAATCAATTCTCCATTCGATCATTTACCTGTTCTATAAATTTTCTATTCGATCAATTCTCCATTCAATCAATTATCCATTCTATCAATTCTCGATTCGATCAATTGTCCGTTCTATAAATTCTCCATTCGATCAATTATCCGTTCGATCATATTTCCATTCGATCAATTATCCGTTCTAACAATTTTCCATCCGATCATTTATCCGTTCTATCAATTCTCCATTCAATCATTTATCTGTTCAATCAATTCTCCATTCGATCAATTGTCCGTTCTATAAATTCTCTATTTGATCAATTACCCGTTCTAACAATTTTCCATTCGATCATTTATCCGTTCTATCAATTCTCCATTCAATCATTTATCCGTTCAATCAATTCTCCATTCGATCAATTGTCCGTTCTATTAATTCTCCATTCGATCAACTACTTTCGATAAATTTTCCGGATCCAATTAGAACTATAACTGAAAGATTTCTAGTCTCTAGGCAGTTCAGTTCTAGAACTTCCCGCAGTACCGCCGGATTATATGGTATTTTGCCTTCTTTTCGATAACTTTTGTACTTCCAATATTTGTTGATTTTTCATAGTCGTGCCAATAAAAAATCTGCCTATTAATTCTCATTTTCATTTCTTGTGTAAATAATAGACAGTTACTAAAATATGGAAATAATTTATACAAAATAAATTTTGAAGGGATATATTTATATAATATAAAATAATGTCATATTAACTATATTGTAATAAATTGAATAGAAATTCAACCCCAAGGAAAATATAATAAACTAGATTATGTGCATTCTGTAGAGCGCAAACCTTCGCCGAGGCTTTGACCCATTCTCTCCCAAAATTTATTAGACTGCTAACCGGATAATGACCAATCGTCTCACCAAGTTTCATGCAATATGGTTCAATACTTTTTGAGTTATTGAGTTTTAAACGACCTTGACCTTGACCTTGACCTTTGACCAGATCGCTCTCAAAATGCTACCAGACGGTTTCTGGACATTGACCAATTGTACAATCAAATTTCAGACAATTTGGTTGAATACTTTTTGAGTTATTGAGTTACAAATAGCCTTGACCTTGATCTTTGACCTTTGACCCGATCACTCCCAAAATCTAACAAAATGGTTCCTGTATATTGACCAATCGTCCCACCGAGTTCCATGCAATATGATTCAATACTTTTTGAGTTATAAATGACCATGACCTTGCCCTTTGACCGGGTCACTCCCAAAATTCTACCAACAGGTCACTGGACATGGACCAATCGTTGCATCAAATTTCAGGCCATTTGGTTGAACACTTTTTCAGTTAGGCGAATAACAAGATGATAAATAAATAAATAAATGTCGATTTCCCAATTTCCCAATTTCTGCAAAGGTAAATATATTTAGTAGAATAAAGAAATACATATGTGTGTAAAATTGAATAAAAACATCTAAAAATTAATAGATATTACATTTTATTTTCGAGTATTATTCTCACAGCGTGAATACTAGTAACAGTATTCTCTTTATTCATTTTCTAACTGTATTATAGTTTTAATAAGTGAAAATCAAGCTCAATTTTGAGTTTTAAATAATAATAGAAAAGAAAAATTCACGTGAAGAAAAGCAGGAATTTCTTTAAGGGTTTCAATTATTGTGCAAAATTCTCAAGTTATCGAGAGAAAATAAGTTGAAGTGCTTTTACTGAAGTTATTCTGGAGATCTTTTCAGTCAAGGTATACCGCCACATTTGGACCGATATGCTTGATTTACTTCCAGAGAGAACCTGTTCCGTACGGAGTGGAGTTCCGTGATATCTTGGGAATAATGTTAAGGATACATAGGAAGAAAAATAATAAAAAGTCACAATATTTTGTAGCACGCAATGAATCTGAAAAAGAAACATGATAGGATTACTGTTTATATGGAAATCATTAAAGATCGTCCCACTAAATGTTCTTGTTATAATGTGCTATAATAATTTTTAATTAGAATTTACCAATGGATTTTATCAAATAAAAATTGCATTCACAACGAGATTATTCTTCATACAAAGTATATCCACAACGTGATTATTTTCCATAAAAATCATATCCACAACGTGATTATTCTTTATTAAAATCATATCCACAACGTGATTATTCTTTATTAAAATCATATCCACAACGTGATTATTCTGCGTTGAATTCATATTCACTACGTGATTATTCTTTGTTAAAATCTTATCCACAACGTGATTATTCTTTGTTAAAATCATATTCAAACGTGATTATTCTTTATTAAAATCATCACCACAACGTGATTATTCTTTATTATAATCTTATCCATAACGTGATTATTCATTATTAAAATCATATCCACGAAGTGATAATTCTTTGTAGTAATCTAATCCACAACGTGATTATTCTTTATTATAATTCATATCCACGAAGTAATTATTCTGCATAAAATCATATGCACCGCTTGATTGTCACCCCCGTCAGTATTTCATTATCGTAATGTGTCTGTCTGTATGTGAGTCTGTCTGTCTGTATGTCTGTCTGTATGTGGTCTATCACGCTTTAAGTTTTATTCTGAAAATCCACAAATACGGAAAAATCTGAAATTGGAGAAAATCCTGGAGAAACTAAAACCCAGAAAAAAAAGAAATCGTAAAAATTTGAATATCCGGTATAACAAGGGTCCTGAAAAAACCTGAAATAAAAATAAGAATTGGGAATCGAAAAATTTGAACCGAAATCAAGAAAATAAAAAAAATAAAGGAAAAAATGATCGAAAATACGAAAGAAAACATAGTGAAAAAAAATCTGATAATCCGAAAAAATAGAATAACAGAAACATTTTAAAAAACAGATAAATCAGAAATTCGAAAAAAATGAAATTCCGGAAAAACCGCAATCCTGATAAAATCTTTGTAAGAACCGAGGATCCAGAAATTCAAAAATCCGGTAAACCTAAAATCCAGAAGTACTGAAAATCCTGAAATTCCGTAAGACAAACATCCAAAAACCGAAAATTCGGAAATATGGAAAACCTAATTCTGGAAAATCTGCAATTCGGGAAACTGAAAATTCAGAAGACAAATAATTGTAAGCCCGGAAAATTCTATAAGATGGAGAAAAAAGGAAAACCGAAAAAAATTCAGAAAATAATGTAAGGCAGAAAAAAATTTTGATTGGAATTTCACTAGTTCATTATAAAAATCATATCCCCCGCTTGATTATTCTTCATAAAAATCATATTCACCGCTTGATTATTCTTCATAAAAATCATATCCCCCGCTTGATTATTCTTCATAAAAATCATATCCCCCGCTTGATTATTCTTCATAAAAATCATATTCACCGCTTGATTATTCTTCATAAAAATCATATTCACCGCTTGATTATTCTTCATAAAAATCATATTCCCCGCTTGATTATTTTTCATAAAAATCATATTCACCGCTTGATTATTCTTCATAAAAATCATATCCCCCGCTTGATTATTCTTCATAAAAATCATATCCCCCGCTTGATTATTCTTCATAAAAATCATATTCACCGCTTGATTATTCTTCATAAAAATCATATCCCCCGCTTGATTATTCTTCATAAAAATCATATCCCCCGCTTGATTATTCTTCATAAAAATCATATCCCCCGCTTGATTATTCTTCATAAAAATCATATCCACCGCTTGAATATTCTTCATAAAAATCATATCCACCGCTTGAATATTCTTGATAAAAATCTTATCCACCGCTTGATTTTTCTTCATAAAAATCATATCCACCGCTTGATTATTCTTCATAAAAATCATATCCCCCGCTTGATTATTCTTCATAAAAATCATATCCCCCGCTTGATTATTCTTCATAAAAATCATATCCCCCGCTTGATTATTCTTCATAAAAATCATATCCACCGCTTGATTATTCTTCATAAAAATCATATCCACCGCTTGAATATTCTTCATAAAAATCATATCCACCGCTTGAATATTCTTGATAAAAATCTTATCCACCGCTTGATTTTTCTTCATAAAAATCATATCCACCGCTTGATTATTCTTCATAAAAATCATATCCCCCGCTTGATTATTCTTCATAAAAATCATATTCACCACTTGATTATTCTTCATAAAAATCATATCCCCCGCTTGATTATTCTTCATAAAAATCATATTCACCACTTGATTATTCTTCATAAAAATCATATCCCTCGCTTGATTATTCTTCATAAAAATCATATCCACCGCTTGATTATTCTTCATAAAAATCATATCCCCCGCTTGATTATTCTTCATAAAAATCATATCCCCCGCTTGATTATTCTTCATAAAAATCATATCCCCCGCTTGATTATTCTTCATAAAAATCATATTCACCACTTGATTATTCTTCATAAAAATCATATCCCTCGCTTGATTATTCTTCATAAAAATCATATCCACCGCTTGATTATTCTTCATAAAAATCATATCCCCCGCTTGATTATTCTTCATAAAAATCATATCCCCCGCTTGATTATTCTTCATAAAAATCATATCCACCGCTTGATTATTCTTCATAAAAATCATATCCCCCGCTTGATTATTCTTCATAAAAATCATATCCACCGCTTGATTATTCTTCATAAAAATCATATCCCCCGCTTGATTATTCTTCATAAAAATCATATCCCCCGCTTGATTATTCTGACAAAATTCTAAACACTCGCTTTTAAGTTAACCCTATTCTATGGAACAATACAGCAATAGCCTGATGTTCGAAAACTTAATAAAAGATCGAGCTGGCAACAGAATCTACATAATTGGTCAGCAGCTGAATTGTAAGTGTGCGAGTCCAATCTAACAGACAGTAAAAACAGTTTCAAAAGTTAAAAAGACAACAACAGATACAGTTTCAAACGGCAATACAATCACACAAAGTGATTCTAACTACAGAAATATTTATCAAAACCAGATTAAATGGAAAAGTAAATTCTTCAATAGACCGAGACACTAAGACCTATAATAAAATTATTGAAGATGTAGTAAGTTCCGAGTTACTGACCGCTTTTAAATTTTCGATCATATACGAAAAAATAATAAGATAATAATTATTTGATTCGTTTTTAAAACTTAGCTAAATAAGAACCAGAACATATTGATGTATAATAATCACAACAAGAATCTAGGTATTTATACAACATCATTCGATGTAATGAACTTAACTGTCTTAGACCCATTCTATAGTAGCAGTTAGAACGCAGCGTTTTCACTGCTCAGTGTACGCCTCTTCAATTAATCACGGTTAAATGAATGGAAAGTAAATTTGCAGTCTATACTAGCGTTTCTACCGCCTTCAATTCATGTAATTGTGATTATTTGAAGAGACTTAAAATGGGCGGTGAAAACGCAACGTTTTTACTGCAAGATAGAATGGACCCTAGCTTAGCTTCTCACATTATTTGAGAACATATAAAATGGAACTGTAACTTAATATTGTATGGTGTTGCCCTCGTAGCTTTACTTCAATTAGAGTTAATATAGTAACTAAACTTTCTTTATCCTTTGTCTGTAAGATAACCGAAACTTACTCAACTTTCATTATCCTTTGTCTGTAAGATAACCGAAACTTACTCAACTTTCATTATCCTTTGTCTGTAAGATAACAAAAACTTACTAAACTTTCATTATCCTTTGTCTGTAAGATAACCGAAACTTACTCAACTTTCATTATCCTTTGTCTGTAAGATAACAAAAACTTACTAAACTTTCATTATCCTTTGTCTGTAGGATAACCGAAACTTACTCAACTTTCATTATCCTTTGTCTGTAAGATAACAAAAACTTACTAAACTTTCATTATCCTTTGTCTGTAGGATAACCGAAACTTACTCAACTTTCATTATCCTTTGTCTGTAAGATAACAAAAACTTACTAAACTTTCATTATCCTTTGTCTGTAAGATAACCGAAACTTACTCAACTTTCATTATCCTTTGTCTGTAAGATAACAAAAACTCACTCAACTTTCATTATCCTTTGTCTGTAGGATAACCGAAACTTACGTAACTTTCATTATCCTTTGTCTGTAGGATGACCGAAACTTACTCAACTTTCATTATCCTTTGTCTGTAGGATGACCGAAACTTACTCAACTTTCATTATCCTTTGTCTGTAGAATAACCGAAACTTACTCAACTTTCATTATCCTTTGTCTGTAGGATAACCGAAACTTACTCAACTTTCATTATCCTTTGTCTGTAGGATAACCGAAACTTACTTAACTTTCATTATCCTTTGTCTGTGGGATAACCAAAACTTACTTAACTTTCATTATCCTTTGTCTGTAGGATAACCGAAACTTACTTAACTTTCATTATCCTTTGTCTGTAGGATAACCGAAACTTACTCGACTTCCATTATCCTTCGTCTGTAGGATAACCGAAACTTACTCGACTTCCATTATCCTTCGTCTGTAGGATAACCGAAACTTACTCAACTTTCATTATCCTTTGTCTGTAGGATAACCGAAACTCACTCAACTTTCATTATCTTTTGTCTGAAGGATAACCGAAACTTACTCAACTTTCATCATCCTTTGTCTGTAGGATAACCGAAACTTACTCGACTTTCATTATCCTTTGTCTGTAGGATAACCGAAACTTACTCGACTTTCATTATCCTTTGTCTGTAGGATAACCGAAACTTACTCGACTTCCATTATCCTTCGTCTGTAGGATAACCGAAACTTACTCAACTTCCATTATCCTTTGTCTGTAGGATAACCGAAACTTACTCAACTTTCATTATCCTTTGTCTGTGGGATAACCGAAACTTACTCAACTTCCATTATCCTTTGTCTGTAGGATAACCGAAACTTACTCATCTTTCATTATCCTTTGTCTGTAGGATAACCGAAACTTACCCAACTTCCATTATCCTTTGTCTGTAGGATAACCGAAACTTACCCAACTTCCATTATCCTTTGTCTGTAGGATAACCGAAACTTACTCAACTTTCATTATCCTTTGTCTGTAGGATAACCGAAACTTACTAAACTTTCATTATCCTTTGTCTGTAGGATAACCGAAACTTACTAAACTTTCATTATCCTTTGTCTGTGGGATGACCGAAACTTACTCAACTTTCATTATCCTTTGTCTGTAGGATAACCGAAACTTACTCAACTTCCATTATCCTTTGTCTGTAGGATAACCGAAACTTACTCAACTTCCATTATCCTTCGTCTGTAGGATAACCGAAACTTACTCGACTTCCATTATCTTTTGTCTGTAGGATAACCGAAACTTACTCGACTTCCATTATCCTTCGTCTGTAGGATAACCGAAACTTACTCAACTTTCATTATCCTTTGTCTGTAGGATAACCGAAAATCACTCAACTTTCATTATCTTTTGTCTGTAGGATAATCGAAACTTACTCAACTTTCATCATCCTTTGTCTGTAGGATAACCGAAACTTACTCGACTTTCATTATCCTTTGTCTGTAGGATAACCGAAACTTACTCGACTTTCATTATCCTTTGTCTGTAGGATAACCGAAACTTACTCGACTTCCATTATCCTTTGTCTGTAGGATAACCGAAACTTACTCAACTTCCATTATCCTTTGTCTGTAGGATAACCAAAACTTACTCAACTTTCATTATCCTTTGTCTGTAGGATAACCGAAACTTACTCAACTTTCATTATCCTTTGTCTGTGGGGTAACCGAAACTTACTCAACTTTCATTATCCTTTGTCTGTAGGATAACCGAAACTTACTCAACTTTCATTATCCTTTGTCTGTGGGATAACCGAAACTTACTCAACTTTCATTATCCTTTGTCTGTGGGATAACCGAAACTTACTCAACTTTCATTATCCTTTGTCTGTAGGATAACCGAAACTCACTCAACTTTCATTATCTTTTGTCTGTAGGATAACCGAAACTCACTCAACTTTCATTATCTTTTGTCTGTAGGATAACCGAAACTTACTCGACTTCCATTATCCTTCGTCTGTAGGATAACCGAAACTTACTCAACTTTCATTATCCTTTGTCTGTAGGATAACCGAAACTCACTCAACTTTCATTATCTTTTGTCTGTAGGATAATCGAAACTTACTCGACTTCCATTATCCTTCGTCTGTAGGATAGGATAACCGAAACTTACTCAACTTTCATCATCCTTTGTCTGTAGGATAACCGAAACTTACTCAACTTTCATTATCCTTTGTCTGTAGAATAACCGAAACTTACTCAACTTTCATTATCCTTTGTCTGTAGGATAACCGAAACTTACTCAACTTTCATTATCCTTTGTCTGTAGGATAACCGAAACTTACTTAACTTTCATTATCCTTTGTCTGTGGGATAACCAAAACTTACTTAACTTTCATTATCCTTTGTCTGTAGGATAACCGAAACTTACTTAACTTTCATTATCCTTTGTCTGTAGGATAACCGAAACTTACTCGACTTCCATTATCCTTCGTCTGTAGGATAACCGAAACTTACTCGACTTCCATTATCCTTCGTCTGTAGGATAACCGAAACTTACTCAACTTTCATTATCCTTTGTCTGTAGGATAACCGAAACTCACTCAACTTTCATTATCTTTTGTCTGAAGGATAACCGAAACTTACTCAACTTTCATCATCCTTTGTCTGTAGGATAACCGAAACTTACTCGACTTTCATTATCCTTTGTCTGTAGGATAACCGAAACTTACTCGACTTTCATTATCCTTTGTCAGTAGGATAACCGAAACTTACTCGACTTCCATTATCCTTCGTCTGTAGGATAACCGAAACTTACTCAACTTCCATTATCCTTTGTCTGTAGGATAACCGAAACTTACTCAACTTTCATTATCCTTTGTCTGTGGGATAACCGAAACTTACTCAACTTCCATTATCCTTTGTCTGTAGGATAACCGAAACTTACCCAACTTCCATTATCCTTTGTCTGTAGGATAACCGAAACTTACCCAACTTCCATTATCCTTTGTCTGTAGGATAACCGAAACTTACTCAACTTTCATTATCCTTTGTCTGTAGGATAACCGAAACTTACTAAACTTTCATTATCCTTTGTCTGTAGGATAACCGAAACTTACTAAACTTTCATTATCCTTTGTCTGTAGGATGACCGAAACTTACTCAACTTTCATTATCCTTTGTCTGTAGGATAACCGGAACTTACTCAACTTCCATTATCCTTTGTCTGTAGGATAACCGAAACTTACTCAACTTCCATTATCCTTTGTCTGTAGGATAACCGAAACTTACTCAACTTCCATTATCCTTTGTCTGTAGGATAACCGAAACTTACTCAACTTTCATTATCCTTTGTCTGTAGGATAACCGAAACTTACTCGACTTCCATTATCCTTCGTCTGTAGGATAACCGAAACTTACTCGACTTCCATTATCCTTCGTCTGTAGGATAACCGAAACTTACTCAACTTTCATTATCCTTTGTCTGTAGGATAACCGAAACTCACTCAACTTTCATTATCTTTTGTCTGAAGGATAACCGAAACTTACTCAACTTTCATCATCCTTTGTCTGTAGGATAACCGAAACTTACTCGACTTTCATTATCCTTTGTCTGTAGGATAACCGAAACTCACTCAACTTTCATTATCTTTTGTCTGTAGGATAACCGAAACTTACTCGACTTCCATTATCCTTCGTCTGTAGGATAACCGAAACTTACTCAACTTTCATTATCCTTTGTCTGTAGGATAACCGAAAATCACTCAACTTTCATTATCTTTTGTCTGTAGGATAATCGAAACTTACTCAACTTTCATCATCCTTTGTCTGTAGGATAACCGAAACTTACTCGACTTTCATTATCCTTTGTCTGTAGGATAACCGAAACTTACTCGACTTTCATTATCCTTTGTCTGTAGGATAACCGAAACTTACTCGACTTCCATTATCCTTTGTCTGTAGGATAACCGAAACTTACTCAACTTCCATTATCCTTTGTCTGTAGGATAACCAAAACTTACTCAACTTTCATTATCCTTTGTCTGTAGGATAACCGAAACTTACTCAACTTTCATTATCCTTTGTCTGTGGGGTAACCGAAACTTACTCAACTTTCATTATCCTTTGTCTGTAGGATAACCGAAACTTACTCAACTTTCATTATCCTTTGTCTGTGGGATAACCGAAACTTACTCAACTTTCATTATCCTTTGTCTGTGGGATAACCGAAACTTACTCAACTTTCATTATCCTTTGTCTGTAGGATAACCGAAACTCACTCAACTTTCATTATCTTTTGTCTGTAGGATAACCGAAACTCACTCAACTTTCATTATCTTTTGTCTGTAGGATAACCGAAACTTACTCGACTTCCATTATCCTTCGTCTGTAGGATAACCGAAACTTACTCAACTTTCATTATCCTTTGTCTGTAGGATAACCGAAACTCACTCAACTTTCATTATCTTTTGTCTGTAGGATAATCGAAACTTACTCGACTTCCATTATCCTTCGTCTGTAGGATAGGATAACCGAAACTTACTCAACTTTCATCATCCTTTGTCTGTAGGATAACCGAAACTTACTCAACTTTCATTATCCTTTGTCTGTAGAATAACCGAAACTTACTCAACTTTCATTATCCTTTGTCTGTAGGATAACCGAAACTTACTCAACTTTCATTATCCTTTGTCTGTAGGATAACCGAAACTTACTTAACTTTCATTATCCTTTGTCTGTGGGATAACCAAAACTTACTTAACTTTCATTATCCTTTGTCTGTAGGATAACCGAAACTTACTTAACTTTCATTATCCTTTGTCTGTAGGATAACCGAAACTTACTCGACTTCCATTATCCTTCGTCTGTAGGATAACCGAAACTTACTCAACTTCCATTATCCTTCGTCTGTAGGATAACCGAAACTTACTCAACTTCCATTATCCTTTGTCTGTAGGATAACCGAAACTTACTCAACTTTCATTATCCTTTGTCTGTGGGATAACCGAAACTTACTCAACTTCCATTATCCTTTGTCTGTAGGATAACCGAAACTTACCCAACTTCCATTATCCTTTGTCTGTAGGATAACCGAAACTTACCCAACTTCCATTATCCTTTGTCTGTAGGATAACCGAAACTTACTCAACTTTCATTATCCTTTGTCTGTAGGATAACCGAAACTTACTAAACTTTCATTATCCTTTGTCTGTAGGATAACCGAAACTTACTAAACTTTCATTATCCTTTGTCTGTAGGATGACCGAAACTTACTCAACTTTCATTATCCTTTGTCTGTAGGATAACCGAAACTTACTCAACTTCCATTATCCTTTGTCTGTAGGATAACCGAAACTTACTCAACTTCCATTATCCTTTGTCTGTAGGATAACCGAAACTTACTCAACTTCCATTATCCTTTGTCTGTAGGATAACCGAAACTTACTCAACTTTCATTATCCTTTGTCTGTAGGATAACCGAAACTTACTTAACTTTCATTATCCTTTGTCTGTGGGATAACCGAAACTTACTTAACTTTCATTATCCTTTGTCTGTAGGATAACCGAAACTCACTCAACTTTCATTATCTTTTGTCTGTAGGATAACCGAAACTCACTCAACTTTCATTATCTTTTGTCTGTAGGATAACCGAAACTTTTTCGACTTCCATTATCCTTCGTCTGTAGGATAACCGAAACTTACTCGACTTCCATTATCTTTTGTCTGTAGGATAACCGAAACTTACTCGACTTCCATTATCCTTCGTCTGTAGGATAACCGAAACTTACTCAACTTTCATTATCCTTTGTCTGTAGGATAACCGAAACTCACTCAACTTTCATTATCTTTTGTCTGTAGGATAATCGAAACTTACTCAACTTTCATCATCCTTTGTCTGTAGGATAACCGAAACTTACTCGACTTTCATTATCCTTTGTCTGTAGGATAACCGAAACTTACTCGACTTTCATTATCCTTTGTCTGTAGGATAACCGAAACTTACTCGACTTCCATTATCCTTTGTCTGTAGGATAACCGAAACTTACTCAACTTCCATTATCCTTTGTCTGTAGGATAACCAAAACTTACTCAACTTTCATTATCCTTTGTCTTTAGGATAACCGAAACTTACTCAACTTTCATTATCCTTTGTCTGTGGGATAACCGAAACTTACTCAACTTTCATTATCCTTTGTCTGTAGGATAACCGAAACTTACTCAACTTTCATTATCCTTTGTCTGTGGGATAACCGAAACTTACTCAACTTTCATTATCCTTTGTCTGTGGGATAACCGAAACTTACTCAACTTTCATTATCCTTTGTCTGTAGGATAACCGAAACTCACTCAACTTTCATTATCTTTTGTCTGTAGGATAACCGAAACTCACTCAACTTTCATTATCTTTTGTCTGTAGGATAACCGAAACTTACTCGACTTCCATTATCCTTCGTCTATAGGATAACCGAAACTTACTCAACTTTCATTATCCTTTGTCTGTAGGATAACCGAAACTCACTCAACTTTCATTATCTTTTGTCTGTAGGATAATCGAAACTTACTCGACTTCCATTATCCTTCGTCTGTAGGATAGGATAACCGAAACTTACTCAACTTTCATCATCCTTTGTCTGTAGGATAACCGAAACTTACTCGACTTTCATTATCCTTCGTCTGTAGGATAACCGAAACTTACTCAACTTTCATTATCCTTTGTCTGTAGGATAACCGAAACTTACTCAACTTCCATTATCCTTTGTCTGTAGGATAACCGAAACTTACTCAACTTCCATTATCCTTTGTCTGTAGGATAACCGAAACTTACTCAACTTTCATTATCCTTTGTCTGTGGGATAACCGAAACTTACTCAACTTCCATTATCCTTTGTCTGTAGGATAACCGAAACTTACTCAACTTTCATTATCCTTTGTCTGTGGGATAACCGAAACTTACTCAACTTCATTATCCTTTGTCTGTAGGATAACCGAAACTTACTCAACTTCCATTATCCTTTGTCTGTAGGATAACCGAAACTCACTCAACTTCATTATCCTTTGTCTGTAGGATAACCGAAACTTACTCAACTTCCATTATCCTTTGTCTGTAGGATAACCGAAACTTACTCAACTTTCATTATCCTTTGTCTGTGGGATAACCGAAACTTACTCAACTTTCATTATCCTTTGTCTGTAGGATAACCGAAACTTACTCAACTTTCATTATCTTTTGTCTGTAGGATAACCGAAACTTACTTAACTTTCATTATCCTTTGTCTGTTGGATAACCGAAACTTACTCAACTTTCATTATCCTTTGTCTGTAGGATAACCGAAACTTACTCAACTTTCATTATCCTTTGTCTGTAGGATAACCGAAACTTACTCAACTTTCATTATCTCTTGTCTGTAGGATAACCGAAACTTACTCAACTTTCATTATCCTTTGTCTGTAGGATAACCGAAACTTACTCGACTTCCATTATCCTTCGTATGTAGGATAACCGAAACTTACTCAACTTTCATTATCCTTTGTCTGTAGGATAACCGAAACTCACTCAACTTTCATTATCTTTTGTCTGTAGGATAACCGAAACTTACTCGACTTCCATTATCCTTCGTCTGTAGGATAACCGAAACTTACTCAACTTTCATCATCCTTTGTCTATAGGATAACCGAAACTTACTCGACTTTCATTATCCTTTGTCTGTAGGATAACCGAAACTTACTCAACTTCCATTATCCTCTGTCTGTAGGATAACCAAAACTTATTCAACTTTCATTATCCTTTGTCTGTGGGATAACCGAAACTTACTCAACTTCCATTATCCTTTGTCTGTAGGATAACCGAAACTTACTCAACTTCATTATCCTTTGTCTGTAGGATAACCGAAACTTACTCAACTTCCATTATCCTTTGTCTGTAGGATAACCGAAACTTACTCAACTTTCATTATCCTTTGTCTGTGGGATAACCGAAACTTACTCAACTTCCATTATCTTTTGTCTGAGGGATAACCGAAACTTACTCAACTTCCATTATGTTTTGTCTGTAGGATAACCGAAACTTACTCTACTTTCATTATCCTTTGTCTGTAGGATAACCGAAACTTACTCAACTTTCATTATCCTTTGTCTGTAGGATAACCGAAACTTACTCAACTTTCATTATCCTTTGTCTGTGGGATAACCGAAACTTACTCAACTTCCATTATCCTTTGTCTGTAGGATAACCGAAACTTACTCAACTTTCATTATCCTTTGTCTGTGGGATAACCGAAACTTACTCAACTTCATTATCCTTTGTCTGTAGGATAACCGAAACTTACTCAACTTCCATTATCCTTTGTCTGTAGGATAACCGAAACTCACTCAACTTCATTATCCTTTGTCTGTAAGATAACCGAAACTTACTCAACTTCCATTATCCTTTGTCTGTAGGATAACCGAAACTCACTCAACTTCATTATCCTTTGTCTGTAGGATAACCGAAACTTACTCAACTTCCATTATCCTTTGTCTGTAGGATAACCGAAACTTACTCAACTTTCATTATCCTTTGTCTGTGGGATAACCGAAACTTACTCAACTTCCACTATGTTTTGTCTGTGAGATGACCGAAACTTACTCAACTTTCATTATCCTTTGTCTGTAGGATAACCGAAACTTACTCGACTTCCATTATTCTTCGTCTGTAGGATAACCGAAACTTACTCAACTTCCATTATCCTTTGTCTGTAGGATAACCGAAACTTACTCAACTTTCATTATCCTTTGTCTGTGGGATAACCGAAACTTACTCAACTTCCATTATCCTTTGTCTGTAGGATAACCGAAACTTACTCATCTTTCATTATCCTTTGTCTGTAGGATAACCGAAACTTACCCAACTTCCATTATCCTTTGTCTGTAGGATAACCGAAACTTACCCAACTTCCATTATCCTTTGTCTGTAGGATAACCGAAACTTACTCAACTTTCATTATCCTTTGTCTGTAGGATAACCGAAACTTACTAAACTTTCATTATCCTTTGTCTGTAGGATAACCGAAACTTACTAAACTTTCATTATCCTTTGTCTGTAGGATGACCGAAACTTACTCAACTTTCATTATCCTTTGTCTGTAGGATAACCGAAACTTACTCAACTTCCATTATCCTTTGTCTGTAGGATAACCGAAACTTACTCAACTTCCATTATCCTTTGTCTGTAGGATAACCGAAACTTACTCAACTTTCATTATCCTTTGTCTGTAGGATAACCGAAACTTACTCAACTTTCATTATCCTTTGTCTGTAGGATAACCGAAACTTACTTAACTTTCATTATCCTTTGTCTGTGGGATAACCGAAACTTACTTAACTTTCATTATCCTTTGTCTGTAGGATAACCGAAACTCACTCAACTTTCATTATCTTTTGTCTGTAGGATAACCGAAACTCACTCAACTTTCATTATCTTTTGTCTGTAGGATAACCGAAACTTACTCGACTTCCATTATCCTTCGTCTGTAGGATAACCGAAACTTACTCGACTTCCATTATCTTTTGTCTGTAGGATAACCGAAACTTACTCGACTTCCATTATCCTTTGTCTGTGGGATAACCGAAACTTACTCAACTTCCACTATGTTTTGTCTGTGAGATGACCGAAACTTACTCAACTTTCATTATCCTTTGTCTGTAGGATAACCGAAACTCACTCAACTTCATTATCCTTTGTCTGTAGGATAACCGAAACTTACTCAACTTCCATTATCCTTTGTCTGTAGGATAACCGAAACTTACTCAACTTTCATTATCCTTTGTCTGTGGGATAACCGAAACTTATTCAACTTTCATTATCCTTTGTCTGTAGGATAACCGAAACTTACTCAACTTTCATTATCTTTTGTCTGTAGGATAACCGAAACTTACTTAACTTTCATTATCCTTTGTCTGTAGGATAACCGAAACTTACTCAACTTTCATTATCCTTTGTCTGTAGGATAACCGAAACTTACTCAACTTTCATTATCCTTTGTCTGTAGGATAACCGAAACTTACTCAACTTTCATTATCTTTTGTCTGTAGGATAACCGAAACTTACTCAACTTTCATTATCCTTTGTCTGTAGGATAACCGAAACTTACTCGACTTCCATTATCCTTCGAATGTAGGATAACAAAAACTTACTCAACTTTCATTATCCTTTGTCTGTAGGATAACCGAAACTCACTCAACTTTCATTATCTTTTGTCTGTAGGATAACCGAAACTTACTCGACTTCCATTATTCTTCGTCTGTAGGATAACCGAAACTTACTCAACTTTCATCATCCTTTGTCTATAGGATAACCGAAACTTACTCGACTTTCATTATCCTTTGTCCGTAGGATAACCGAAACTTACTCAACTTCCATTATCCTTTGTCTGTAGGATAACCAAAACTTATTCAACTTTCATTATCCTTTGTCTGTGGGATAACCGAAACTTACTCAACTTCCATTATCCTTCGTCTGTAGGATAACCGATTCTTACTCAACTTCATTATCCTTTGTCTGTAGGATAACCGAAACTTACTCAACTTCCATTATCCTTTGTCTGTAGGATAACCGAAACTTACTCAACTTTCATTATCCTTTGTCTGTGGGATAACCGAAACTTACTCAACTTCCATTATCTTTTGTCTGTGGGATAACCGAAACTTACTCAACTTCCATTATGTTTTGTCTGTAGGATAACCGAAACTTACTCTACTTTCATTATCCTTTGTCTGTAGGATAACCGAAACTTACTCAACTTTCATTATCCTTTGTCTGTAGGATAACCGAAACTTACTCAACTTTCATTATCCTTTGTCTGTGGGATAACCGAAACTTACTCAACTTCCATTATCCTTTGTCTGTAGGATAACCGAAACTTACTCAACTTTCATTATCCTTTGTCTGTGGGATAACCGAAACTTCCTCAACTTCATTATCCTTTGTCTGTAGGATAACCGAAACTTACTCAACTTCCATTATCCTTTGTCTGTAGGATAACCGAAACTCACTCAACTTCATTATCCTTTGTCTGTAAGATAACCGAAACTTACTCAACTTCCATTATCCTTTGTCTGTAGGATAACCGAAACTCACTCAACTTCATTATCCTTTGTCTGTAGGATAACCGAAACTTACTCAACTTCCATTATCCTTTGTCTGTAGGATAACCGAAACTTACTCAACTTTCATTATCCTTTGTCTGTGGGATAACCGAAACTTACTCAACTTCCACTATGTTTTGTCTGTGAGATGACCGAAACTTACTCAACTTTCATTATCCTTTGTCTGTAGGATAAACGAAACTTACTCGACTTCCATTATCCTTCGTCTGTAGGATAACCGAAACTTACTCAACTTCCATTATCCTTTGTCTGTAGGATAACCGAAACTTACTCAACTTTCATTATCCTTTGTCTGTGGGATAACCGAAACTTACTCAACTTCCATTATCCTTTGTCTGTAGGATAACCGAAACTTACTCATCTTTCATTATCCTTTGTCTGTAGGATAACCGAAACTTACCCAACTTCCATTATCCTTTGTCTGTAGGATAACCGAAACTTACCCAACTTCCATTATCCTTTGTCTGTAGGATAACCGAAACTTACTCAACTTTCATTATCCTTTGTCTTTAGGATAACCGAAACTTACTAAACTTTCATTATCCTTTGTCTGTAGGATAACCGAAACTTACTAAACTTTCATTATCCTTTGTCTGTAGGATGACCGAAACTTACTCAACTTTCATTATCCTTTGTCTGTAGGATAACCGAAACTTACTCAACTTCCATTATCCTTTGTCTGTAGGATAACCGAAACTTACTCAACTTCCATTATCCTTTGTCTGTAGGATAACCGAAACTTACTCAACTTTCATTATCCTTTGTCTGTAGGATAACCGAAACTCACTCAACTTTCATTATCTTTTGTCTGTAGGATAATCGAAACTTACTCAACTTTCATCATCCTTTGTCTGTAGGATAACCGAAACTTACTCGACTTTCATTATCCTTTGTCTGTAGGATAACCGAAACTTACTCGACTTTCATTATCCTTTGTCTGTAGGATAACCGAAACTTACTCGACTTCCATTATCCTTTGTCTGTAGGATAACCGAAACTTACTCAACTTCCATTATCCTTTGTCTGTAGGATAACCAAAACTTACTCAACTTTCATTATCCTTTGTCTTTAGGATAACCGAAACTTACTCAACTTTCATTATCCTTTGTCTGTGGGATAACCGAAACTTACTCAACTTTCATTATCCTTTGTCTGTAGGATAACCGAAACTTACTCAACTTTCATTATCCTTTGTCTGTGGGATAACCGAAACTTACTCAACTTTCATTATCCTTTGTCTGTGGGATAACCGAAACTTACTCAACTTTCATTATCCTTTGTCTGTAGGATAACCGAAACTCACTCAACTTTCATTATCTTTTGTCTGTAAGATAACCGAAACTCACTCAACTTTCATTATCTTTTGTCTGTAGGATAACCGAAACTTACTCGACTTCCATTATCCTTCGTCTATAGGATAACCGAAACTTACTCAACTTTCATTATCCTTTGTCTGTAGGATAACCGAAACTCACTCAACTTTCATTATCTTTTGTCTGTAGGATAATCGAAACTTACTCGACTTCCATTATCCTTCGTCTGTAGGATAGGATAACCGAAACTTACTCAACTTTCATCATCCTTTGTCTGTAGGATAACCGAAACTTACTCGACTTTCATTATCCTTCGTCTGTAGGATAACCGAAACTTACTCAACTTTCATTATCCTTTGTCTGTAGGATAACCGAAACTTACTCAACTTCCATTATCCTTTGTCTGTAGGATAACCGAAACTTACTCAACTTCCATTATCCTTTGTCTGTAGGATAACCGAAACTTACTCAACTTTCATTATCCTTTGTCTGTGGGATAACCGAAACTTACTCAACTTCCATTATCCTTTGTCTGTAGGATAACCGAAACTTACTCAACTTTCATTATCCTTTGTCTGTGGGATAACCGAAACTTACTCAACTTCATTATCCTTTGTCTGTAGGATAACCGAAACTTACTCAACTTCCATTATCCTTTGTCTGTAGGATAACCGAAACTCACTCAACTTCATTATCCTTTGTCTGTAGGATAACCGAAACTTACTCAACTTCCATTATCCTTTGTCTGTAGGATAACCGAAACTTACTCAACTTTCATTATCCTTTGTCTGTGGGATAACCGAAACTTACTAAACTTTCATTATCCTTTGTCTGTAGGATAACCGAAACTTACTCAACTTTCATTATCTTTTGTCTGTAGGATAACCGAAACTTACTTAACTTTCATTATCCTTTGTCTGTTGGATAACCGAAACTTACTCAACTTTCATTATCCCTTGTCTGTAGGATAACCGAAACTTACTCAACTTTCATTATCCTTTGTCTGTAGGATAACCGAAACTTACTCAACTTTCATTATCTCTTGTCTGTAGGATAACCGAAACTTACTCAACTTTCATTATCCTTTGTCTGTAGGATAACCGAAACTTACTCGACTTCCATTATCCTTCGTATGTAGGATAACCGAAACTTACTCAACTTTCATTATCCTTTGTCTGTAGGATAACCGAAACTCACTCAACTTTCATTATCTTTTGTCTGTAGGATAACCGAAACTTACTCGACTTCCATTATCCTTCGTCTGTAGGATAACCGAAACTTACTCAACTTTCATCATCCTTTGTCTATAGGATAACCGAAACTTACTCGACTTTCATTATCCTTTGTCTGTAGGATAACCGAAACTTACTCAACTTCCATTATCCTCTGTCTGTAGGATAACCAAAACTTATTCAACTTTCATTATCCTTTGTCTGTGGGATAACCGAAACTTACTCAACTTCCATTATCCTTTGTCTGTAGGATAACCGAAACTTACTCAACTTCATTATCCTTTGTCTGTAGGATAACCGAAACTTACTCAACTTCCATTATCCTTTGTCTGTAGGATAACCGAAACTTACTCAACTTTCATTATCCTTTGTCTGTGGGATAACCGAAACTTACTCAACTTCCATTATCTTTTGTCTGAGGGATAACCGAAACTTACTCAACTTCCATTATGTTTTGTCTGTAGGATAACCGAAACTTACTCTACTTTCATTATCCTTTGTCTGTAGGATAACCGAAACTTACTCAACTTTCATTATCCTTTGTCTGTAGGATAACCGAAACTTACTCAACTTTCATTATCCTTTGTCTGTGGGATAACCGAAACTTACTCAACTTCCATTATCCTTTGTCTGTAGGATAACCGAAACTTACTCAACTTTCATTATCCTTTGTCTGTGGGATAACCGAAACTTACTCAACTTCATTATCCTTTGTCTGTAGGATAACCGAAACTTACTCAACTTCCATTATCCTTTGTCTGTAGGATAACCGAAACTCACTCAACTTCATTATCCTTTGTCTGTAAGATAACCGAAACTTACTCAACTTCCATTATCCTTTGTCTGTAGGATAACCGAAACTCACTCAACTTCATTATCCTTTGTCTGTAGGATAACCGAAACTTACTCAACTTCCATTATCCTTTGTCTGTAGGATAACCGAAACTTACTCAACTTTCATTATCCTTTGTCTGTGGGATAACCGAAACTTACTCAACTTCCACTATGTTTTGTCTGTGAGATGACCGAAACTTACTCAACTTTCATTATCCTTTGTCTGTAGGATAACCGAAACTTACTCGACTTCCATTATTCTTCGTCTGTAGGATAACCGAAACTTACTCAACTTCCATTATCCTTTGTCTGTAGGATAACCGAAACTTACTCAACTTTCATTATCCTTTGTCTGTGGGATAACCGAAACTTACTCAACTTCCATTATCCTTTGTCTGTAGGATAACCGAAACTTACTCATCTTTCATTATCCTTTGTCTGTAGGATAACCGAAACTTACCCAACTTCCATTATCCTTTGTCTGTAGGATAACCGAAACTTACCCAACTTCCATTATCCTTTGTCTGTAGGATAACCGAAACTTACTCAACTTTCATTATCCTTTGTCTGTAGGATAACCGAAACTTACTAAACTTTCATTATCCTTTGTCTGTAGGATAACCGAAACTTACTAAACTTTCATTATCCTTTGTCTGTAGGATGACCGAAACTTACTCAACTTTCATTATCCTTTGTCTGTAGGATAACCGAAACTTACTCAACTTCCATTATCCTTTGTCTGTAGGATAACCGAAACTTACTCAACTTCCATTATCCTTTGTCTGTAGGATAACCGAAACTTACTCAACTTTCATTATCCTTTGTCTGTAGGATAACCGAAACTTACTCAACTTTCATTATCCTTTGTCTGTAGGATAACCGAAACTTACTTAACTTTCATTATCCTTTGTCTGTGGGATAACCGAAACTTACTTAACTTTCATTATCCTTTGTCTGTAGGATAACCGAAACTCACTCAACTTTCATTATCTTTTGTCTGTAGGATAACCGAAACTCACTCAACTTTCATTATCTTTTGTCTGTAGGATAACCGAAACTTACTCGACTTCCATTATCCTTCGTCTGTAGGATAACCGAAACTTACTCGACTTCCATTATCTTTTGTCTGTAGGATAACCGAAACTTACTCGACTTCCATTATCCTTTGTCTGTGGGATAACCGAAACTTACTCAACTTCCACTATGTTTTGTCTGTGAGATGACCGAAACTTACTCAACTTTCATTATCCTTTGTCTGTAGGATAACCGAAACTCACTCAACTTCATTATCCTTTGTCTGTAGGATAACCGAAACTTACTCAACTTCCATTATCCTTTGTCTGTAGGATAACCGAAACTTACTCAACTTTCATTATCCTTTGTCTGTGGGATAACCGAAACTTATTCAACTTTCATTATCCTTTGTCTGTAGGATAACCGAAACTTACTCAACTTTCATTATCTTTTGTCTGTAGGATAACCGAAACTTACTTAACTTTCATTATCCTTTGTCTGTAGGATAACCGAAACTTACTCAACTTTCATTATCCTTTGTCTGTAGGATAACCGAAACTTACTCAACTTTCATTATCCTTTGTCTGTAGGATAACCGAAACTTACTCAACTTTCATTATCTTTTGTCTGTAGGATAACCGAAACTTACTCAACTTTCATTATCCTTTGTCTGTAGGATAACCGAAACTTACTCGACTTCCATTATCCTTCGAATGTAGGATAACAAAAACTTACTCAACTTTCATTATCCTTTGTCTGTAGGATAACCGAAACTCACTCAACTTTCATTATCTTTTGTCTGTAGGATAACCGAAACTTACTCGACTTCCATTATTCTTCGTCTGTAGGATAACCGAAACTTACTCAACTTTCATCATCCTTTGTCTATAGGATAACCGAAACTTACTCGACTTTCATTATCCTTTGTCCGTAGGATAACCGAAACTTACTCAACTTCCATTATCCTTTGTCTGTAGGATAACCAAAACTTATTCAACTTTCATTATCCTTTGTCTGTGGGATAACCGAAACTTACTCAACTTCCATTATCCTTCGTCTGTAGGATAACCGATTCTTACTCAACTTCATTATCCTTTGTCTGTAGGATAACCGAAACTTACTCAACTTCCATTATCCTTTGTCTGTAGGATAACCGAAACTTACTCAACTTTCATTATCCTTTGTCTGTGGGATAACCGAAACTTACTCAACTTCCATTATCTTTTGTCTGTGGGATAACCGAAACTTACTCAACTTCCATTATGTTTTGTCTGTAGGATAACCGAAACTTACTCTACTTTCATTATCCTTTGTCTGTAGGATAACCGAAACTTACTCAACTTTCATTATCCTTTGTCTGTAGGATAACCGAAACTTACTCAACTTTCATTATCCTTTGTCTGTGGGATAACCGAAACTTACTCAACTTCCATTATCCTTTGTCTGTAGGATAACCGAAACTTACTCAACTTTCATTATCCTTTGTCTGTGGGATAACCGAAACTTCCTCAACTTCATTATCCTTTGTCTGTAGGATAACCGAAACTTACTCAACTTCCATTATCCTTTGTCTGTAGGATAACCGAAACTCACTCAACTTCATTATCCTTTGTCTGTAAGATAACCGAAACTTACTCAACTTCCATTATCCTTTGTCTGTAGGATAACCGAAACTCACTCAACTTCATTATCCTTTGTCTGTAGGATAACCGAAACTTACTCAACTTCCATTATCCTTTGTCTGTAGGATAACCGAAACTTACTCAACTTTCATTATCCTTTGTCTGTGGGATAACCGAAACTTACTCAACTTCCACTATGTTTTGTCTGTGAGATGACCGAAACTTACTCAACTTTCATTATCCTTTGTCTGTAGGATAAACGAAACTTACTCGACTTCCATTATCCTTCGTCTGTAGGATAACCGAAACTTACTCAACTTCCATTATCCTTTGTCTGTAGGATAACCGAAACTTACTCAACTTTCATTATCCTTTGTCTGTGGGATAACCGAAACTTACTCAACTTCCATTATCCTTTGTCTGTAGGATAACCGAAACTTACTCATCTTTCATTATCCTTTGTCTGTAGGATAACCGAAACTTACCCAACTTCCATTATCCTTTGTCTGTAGGATAACCGAAACTTACCCAACTTCCATTATCCTTTGTCTGTAGGATAACCGAAACTTACTCAACTTTCATTATCCTTTGTCTTTAGGATAACCGAAACTTACTAAACTTTCATTATCCTTTGTCTGTAGGATAACCGAAACTTACTAAACTTTCATTATCCTTTGTCTGTAGGATGACCGAAACTTACTCAACTTTCATTATCCTTTGTCTGTAGGATAACCGAAACTTACTCAACTTCCATTATCCTTTGTCTGTAGGATAACCGAAACTTACTCAACTTCCATTATCCTTTGTCTGTAGGATAACCGAAACTTACTCAACTTTCATTATCCTTTGTCTGTAGGATAACCGAAACTTACTCAACTTTCATTATCCTTTGTCTGTAGGATAACCGAAACTTACTTAACTTTCATTATCCTTTGTCTGTGGGATAACCGAAACTTACTTAACTTTCATTATCCTTTGTCTGTAGGATAACCGAAACTCACTCAACTTTCATTATCTTTTGTCTGTAGGATAACCGAAACTCACTCAACTTTCATTATCTTTTGTCTGTAGGATAACCGAAACTTACTCGACTTCCATTATCCTTCGTCTGTAGGATAACCGAAACTTACTCGACTTCCATTATCTTTTGTCTGTAGGATAACCGAAACTTACTCGACTTCCATTATCCTTCGTCTGTAGGATAACCGAAACTTACTCAACTTTCATTATCCTTTGTCTGTAGGATAACCGAAACTCACTCAACTTTCATTATCTTTTGTCTGTAGGATAATCGAAACTTACTCAACTTTCATCATCCTTTGTCTGTAGGATAACCGAAACTTACTCGACTTTCATTATCCTTTGTCTGTAGGATAACCGAAACTTACTCGACTTTCATTATCCTTTGTCTGTAGGATAACCGAAACTTACTCGACTTCCATTATCCTTTGTCTGTAGGATAACCGAAACTTACTCAACTTCCATTATCCTTTGTCTGTAGGATAACCAAAACTTACTCAACTTTCATTATCCTTTGTCTGTAGGATAACCGAAACTTACTCAACTTTCATTATCCTTTGTCTGTGGGATAACCGAAACTTACTCAACTTTCATTATCCTTTGTCTGTAGGATAACCGAAACTTACTCAACTTTTATTATCCTTTGTCTGTGGGATAACCGAAACTTACTCAACTTTCATTATCCTTTGTCTGTAGGATAACCGAAACTTACTCAACTTTCATTATCTTTTGTCTGTAGGATAACCGAAACTTACTTAACTTTCATTATCCTTTGTCTGTAGGATAACCGAAACTTACTCAACTTTCATTATCCTTTGTCTGTAGGATAACCGAAACTTACTCAACTTTCATTATCCTTTGTCTGTAGGATAACCGAAACTTACTCAACTTTCATTATCTTTTGTCTGTAGGATAACCGAAACTTACTCAACTTTCATTATCCTTTGTCTGTAGGATAACCGAAACTTACTCGACTTCCATTATCCTTCGAATGTAGGATAACAAAAACTTACTCAATTTTCATTATCCTTTGTCTGTAGGATAACCGAAACTCACTCAACTTTCATTATCTTTTGTCTGTAGGATAACCGAAACTTACTCGACTTCCATTATCCTTCGTCTGTAGGATAACCGAAACTTACTCAACTTTCATCATCCTTTGTCTATAGGATAACCGAAACTTACTCGACTTTCATTATCCTTTGTCTGTAGGATAACCGAAACTTACTCAACTTCCATTATCCTTTGTCTGTAGGATAACCAAAACTTATTCAACTTTCATTATCCTTTGTCTGTGGGATAACCGAAACTTACTCAACTTCCATTATCCTTTGTCTGTAGGATAACCGATTCTTACTCAACTTCATTATCCTTTGTCTGTAGGATAACCGAAACTTACTCAACTTCCATTATCCTTTGTCTGTAGGATAACCGAAACTTACTCAACTTTCATTATCCTTTGTCTGTGGGATAACCGAAACTTACTCAACTTCCATTATCTTTTGTCAGTGGGATAACCGAAACTTACTCAACTTCCATTATGTTTTGTCTGTAGGATAACCGAAACTTACTCTACTTTCATTATCCTTTGTCTGTAGGATAACCGAAACTTACTCAACTTTCATTATCCTTTGTCTGTAGGATAACCGAAACTTACTCAACTTTCATTATCCTTTGTCTGTGGGATAACCGAAACTTACTCAACTTCCATTATCCTTTGTCTGTAGGATAACCGAAACTTACTCAACTTTCATTATCCTTTGTCTGTGGGATAACCGAAACTTCCTCAACTTCATTATCCTTTGTCTGTAGGATAACCGAAACTTACTCAACTTCCATTATCCTTTGTCTGTAGGATAACCGAAACTCACTCAACTTCATTATCCTTTGTCTGTAAGATAACCGAAACTTACTCAACTTCCATTATCCTTTGTCTGTAGGATAACCGAAACTCACTCAACTTCATTATCCTTTGTCTGTAGGATAACCGAAACTTACTCAACTTCCATTATCCTTTGTCTGTAGGATAACCGAAACTTACTCAACTTTCATTATCCTTTGTCTGTGGGATAACCGAAACTTACTCAACTTCCACTATGTTTTGTCTGTGAGATGACCGAAACTTACTCAACTTTCATTATCCTTTGTCTGTAGGATAACCGAAACTTACTCGACTTCCATTATCCTTCGTCTGTAGGATAACCGAAACTTACTCAACTTCCATTATCCTTTGTCTGTAAGATAACCGAAACTTACTCAACTTTCATTATCCTTTGTCTGTGGGATAACCGAAACTTACTCAACTTCCATTATCCTTTGTCTGTAGGATAACCGAAACTTACTCATCTTTCATTATCCTTTGTCTGTAGGATAACCGAAACTTACCCAACTTCCATTATCCTTTGTCTGTAGGATAACCGAAACTTACCCAACTTCCATTATCCTTTGTCTGTAGGATAACCGAAACTTACTCAACTTTCATTATCCTTTGTCTGTAGGATAACCGAAACTTACTAAACTTTCATTATCCTTTGTCTGTAGGATAACCGAAACTTACTAAACTTTCATTATCCTTTGTCTGTAGGATGACCGAAACTTACTCAACTTTCATTATCCTTTGTCTGTAGGATAACCGAAACTTACTCAACTTCCATTATCCTTTGTCTGTAGGATAACCGAAACTTACTCAACTTCCATTATCCTTTGTCTGTAGGATAACCGAAACTTACTCAACTTTCATTATCCTTTGTCTGTAGGATAACCGAAACTTACTCAACTTTCATTATCCTTTGTCTGTAGGATAACCGAAACTTACTTAACTTTCATTATCCTTTGTCTGTGGGATAACCGAAACTTACTTAACTTTCATTATCCTTTGTCTGTAGGATAACCGAAACTCACTCAACTTTCATTATCTTTTGTCTGTAGGATAACCGAAACTCACTCAACTTTCATTATCTTTTGTCTGTAGGATAACCGAAACTTACTCGACTTCCATTATCCTTCGTCTGTAGGATAACCGAAACTTACTCGACTTCCATTATCTTTTGTCTGTAGGATAACCGAAACTTACTCGAATTCCATTATCCTTCGTCTGTAGGATAACCGAAACTTACTCAACTTTCATTATCCTTTGTCTGTAGGATAACCGAAACTCACTCAACTTTCATTATCTTTTGTCTGTAGGATAATCGAAACTTACTCAACTTTCATCATCCTTTGTCTGTAGGATAACCGAAACTTACTCGACTTTCATTATCCTTTGTCTGTAGGATAACCGAAACTTACTCGACTTTCATTATCCTTTGTCTGTAGGATAACCGAAACTTACTCGACTTCCATTATCCTTTGTCTGTAGGATAACCGAAACTTACTCAACTTCCATTATCCTTTGTCTGTAGGATAACCAAAACTTACTCAACTTTCATTATCCTTTGTCTGTAGGATAACCGAAACTTACTCAACTTTCATTATCCTTTGTCTGTGGGATAACCGAAACTTACTCAACTTTCATTATCCTTTGTCTGTAGGATAACCGAAACTTACTCAACTTTCATTATCCTTTGTCTGTGGGATAACCGAAACTTACTCAACTTTCATTATCCTTTGTCTGTGGGATAACCGAAACTTACTCAACTTTCATTATCCTTTGTCTGTAGGATAACCGAAACTCACTCAACTTTCATTATCTTTTGTCTGTAGGATAACCGAAACTCACTCAACTCTCATTATCTTTTGTCTGTAGGATAACCGAAACTTACTCGACTTCCATTATCCTTCGTCTGTAGGATAACCGAAACTTACTCAACTTCCATTATCCTTTGTCTGTAGGATAACCGAAACTTACTCAACTTCCATTATCCTTTGTCTGTAGGATAACCGAAACTTACTCAACTTTCATTATCCTTTGTCTGTGGGATAACCGAAACTTACTCAACTTCCATTATCCTTTGTCTGTAGGATAACCGAAACTTACTCAACTTTCATTATCCTTTGTCTGTGGGATAACCGAAACTTACTCAACTTCATTATCCTTTGTCTGTAGGATAACCGAAACTTACTCAACTTCCATTATCCTTTGTCTGTAGGATAACCGAAACTCACTCATCTTCATTATCCTTTGTCTGTAGGATAACCGAAACTTACTCAACTTCCATTATCCTTTGTCTGTAGGATAACCGAAACTTACTCAACTTTCAATATCCTTTGTCTGTAGGATAACCGAAACTTACTCAACTTTCATTATCTTTTGTCTGTAGGATAACCGAAACTTACTTAACTTTCATAATCCTTTGTCTGTAGGATAACCGAAACTTACTCAACTTTCATTATCCTTTGTCTGTAGGATAACCTAAACTTACTCAACTTTCATTATCCTTTGTCTGTAGGATAACCGAAACTTACTCAACTTTCATTATCTTTTGTCTGTAGGATAACCGAAACTTACTCAACTTTTATTATCCTTTGTCTGTAGGATAACCGAAACTTACTCGACTTCCATTATCCTTCGTATGTAGGATAACCGAAACTTACTCAACTTTCATTATCCTTTATCTGTAGGATAACCGAAACTCACTCAACTTTCATTATCTTTTGTCTGTAGGATAACCGAAACTTACTCGACTTCCATTATCCTTCGTCTGTAGGATAACCGAAACTTACTCAACTTTCATCATCCTTTGTCTATAGGATAACCGAAACTTACTCGACTTTCATTATCCTTTGTCTGTAGGATAACCGAAACTTACTCAACTTCCATTATCCTTTGTCTGTAGGATAACCAAAACTTATTCAACTTTCATTATCCTTTGTCTGTGGGATAACCGAAACTTACTCAACTTCCATTATCCTTTGTCTGTAGGATAACCGAAACTTACTCAACTTCATTATCCTTTGTCTGTAGGATAACCGAAACTTACTCAACTTCCATTATCCTTTGTCTGTAGGATAACCGAAACTTACTCAACTTTCATTATCCTTTGTCTGTGGGATAACCGAAACTTACTCAACTTCCATTATCTTTTGTCTGTGGGATAACCGAAACTTACTCAACTTCCATTATGTTTTGTCTGTAGGATAACCGAAACTTACTCTACTTTCATTATCCTTTGTCTGTAGGATAACCGAAACTTACTCAACTTTCATTATCCTTTGTCTGTAGGATAACCGAAACTTACTCAACTTCCATTATCCTTTGTCTGTAGGATAACCGAAACTTACTCAACTTTCATTATCCTCTGTCTGTGGGATAACCGAAACTTACTCAACTTCATTATCCTTTGTCTGTAGGATAACCGAAACTTACTCAACTTCCATTATCCTTTGTCTGTAGGATAACCGAAACTCACTCAACTTCATTATCCTTTGTCTGTAAGATAACCGAAACTTACTCAACTTCCATTATCCTTTGTCTGTAGGATAACCGAAACTCACTCAACTTCATTATCCTTTGTCTGTAGGATAACCGAAACTTACTCAACTTCCATTATCCTTTGTCTGTAGGATAACCGAAACTTACTCAACTTTCATTATCCTTTGTCTGTGGGATAACCGAAACTTACTCAACTTCCACTATGTTTTGTCTGTGAGATGACCGAAACTTACTCAACTTTCATTATCCTTTGTCTGTAGGATAACCGAAACTTACTGAACTTTCAGAATCCTTTGTCTGTGGGATAACCGAAACTTACTCAACTTCCATTATCCTTTGTCTGTAGGATAACCGAAACTTACTCAACTTTCATTATCCTTTGTCTGTGGGATAACCGAAACTTACTCAACTTCCATTATCCTTTGTCTGTGGGATAACCGAAACTTACTCAACTTCCATTATCCTTTGTCTGTAGGATAACCGAAACTCACTCAACTTCATTATCCTTTGTCTGTAGGATAACCGAAACTTACTCAACTTCCATTATCCTTTGTCTGTAGGATAACCGAAACTTACTCAACTTTCATTATCCTTTGTCTGTGGGATAACCGAAACTTACTCAACTTCCACTATGTTTTGTCTGTGGGATGACCGAAACTTACTCAACTTCCATTATCCTTTGTCTGTAGGATAACCGAAACTCACTCAACTTCATTATCCTTCGTCTGTAGGATAACCGAAACTTACTCAACTTCCATTATCCTTTGTCTGTAGGATAACCGAAACTTACTCAACTTCCATTATCTTTTGTCTGTGGGATAACCGAAACTTACTCAACTTCCATTATCTTTTGTCTGTGGGTATAACCGAAACTTACTCAACTTCCATTATGTTTTGTCTGTAGGATAACCGAAACTTACTGAACTTCCATTATCCTTTGTCTGTAGGATAACCGAAACTTACTCAACTTCCATTATCCTTTGTCTGTGGGATAACCGAAACTTACTTAACTTTCATTATCCTTTGTCTGTAGGATAACCGAAACTCACTCAACTTTCATTATCTTTTGTCTGTAGGATAACCGAAACTTACTCGACTTCCATTATCCTTCGTCTGTAGGATAACCGAAACTTACTCAACTTTCATTATCCTTTGTCTGTAGGATAACCGAAACTCACTCAACTTTCATTATCTTTTGTCTGTAGGATAATCGAAACTTACTCGACTTCCATTATCCTTCGTCTGTAAGATAGGATAACCGAAACTTACTCAACTTTCATCATCCTTTGTCTGTAGGATAACCGAAACTTACTCGACTTTCATTATCCTTTGTCTGTAGGATAACCGAAACTTACTCGACTTCCATTATCCTTCGTCTGTAGGATAACCGAAACTTACTCAACTTTCATTATCCTTTGTCTGTAGGATAACCGAAACTTACTCAACTTCCATTATCCTTTGTCTGTAGGATAACCGAAACTTACTCAACTTTCATTATCCTTTGTCTGTGGGATAACCGAAACTTACTCAACTTCCATTATCCTTTGTCTGTAGGATAACCGAAACTTACTCAACTTTCATTATCCTTTGTCTGTAGGATAACCGAAACTTACCCAACTTCCATTATCCTTTGTCTGTAGGATAACCGAAACTTACTCAACTTTCATTATCCTTTGTCTGTAGGATAACCGAAACTTACTTAACTTTCATTATCCTTTGTCTGTAGGATAACCGAAACTTACTAAACTTTCATTATCCTTTGTCTGTAGGATGACCGAAACTTACTCAACTTTCATTATACTTTGTCTGTAGGATAACCGAAACTTACTTAACTTTCATTATCCTTTGTCTGTAGGATAACCGAAACTTACTCAACTTCCATTATCCTTTGTCTGTAGGAAAACCGAAACTTACTTAACTTTCATTATTCTTCGTCTGTAGGATAACCGAAACTTACTCAACTTTCATTATCCTTTGTCTGTAGGATAACCGAAACTTACTCAACTTTCATTATCCTTTGTCTGTAGGATAACCGAAACTTACTTAACTTTCATTAACCTTTGTCTGTGGGATAACCGAAACTTACTTAACTTTCATTATCCTTTGTCTGTAGGATAACCGAAACTCACTCAACTTTCATTATCTTTTGTCTGTAGGATAACCGAAACTTACTCGACTTCCATTATCCTTCGCCTGTAGGATAACCGAAACTTACTCAACTTTCATTATCCTTTGTCTGTAGGATAACCGAAACTCACTCAACTTTCATTATCTTTTGTCTGTAGGATAATCGAAACTTACTCGACTTCCATTATCCTTCGTCTGTAGGATAGGATAACCGAAACTTACTCAACTTTCATCATCCTTTGTCTGTAGGATAACCGAAACTTACTCGACTTTCATTATCCTTTGTCTGTAGGATAACCGAAACTTACTCGACTTCCATTATCCTTCGTCTGTAGGATAACCGAAACTTACTCAACTTTCATTATCCTTTGTCTGTAGGATAACCGAAACTTACTCAACTTCCATTATCCTTTGTCTGTAGGATAACCGAAACTTACTCAACTTTCATTATCCTTTGTCTGTGGGATAACCGAAACTTACTCAACTTCCATTATCCTTTGTCTGTAGGATAACCGAAACTTACTCAACTTTCATTATCCTTTGTCTGTGGGATAACCGAAACTTACTCAACTTCATTATCCTTTGTCTGTAGGATAACCGAAACTTACTCAACTTTCATTATCCTTTGTCTGTGGGATAACCGAAACTTACTTAACTTTCATTATCCTTTGTCTGTAGGATAACCGAAACTCACTCAACTTTCATTATCTTTTGTCTGTAGGATAACTGAAACTTACTCGACTTCCATTATCCTTCGTCTGTAGGATAACCGAAACTTACTCAACTTTCATTATCCTTTGTCTGTAGGATAACCAAAACTCACTCAACTTTCATTATCTTTTGTCTGTAGGATAATCGAAACTTACTCGACTTCCATTATCCTTTGTCTGTAGGATAGGATAACCGAAACTTACTCAACTTTCATCATCCTTTGTCTGTAGGATAACCGAAACTTACTCGACTTCCATTATCCTTTGTCTGTAGGATAACCGAAACTTACTCGACTTCCATTATCCTTCGTCTGTAGGATAACCGAAACTTACTCAACTTCCATTATCCTTTGTCTGTAGGATAACCGAAACTTACTCAACTTTCATTATCCTTTGTCTGTGGGATAACCGAAACTTACTCAACTTCCATTATCCTTTGTCTGTAGGATAACCGAAACTTACTCAACTTCATTATCCTTTGTCTGTAGGATAACCGAAACTTACTCAACTTCCATTATCCTTTGTCTGTAGGATAACCGAAACTCACTCAACTTCATTATCCTTTGTCTGTAGGATAACCGAAACTCACTCAACTTCATTATCCTTTGTCTGTAGGATAACCGAAACTTACTCAACTTCCATTATCCTTTGTCTGTAGGATAACCGAAACTTACTCAACTTTCATTATCCTTTGTCTGTGGGATAACCGAAACTTACTCAACTTTCATTATCCTTTGTCTGTAGGATAACCGAAACTTACTCAACTTTCATTATCTTTTGTCTGTAGGATAACCGAAACTTACTTAACTTTCATTATCCTTTGTCTGTAGGATAACCGAAACTTACTCAACTTTCATTATCCTTTGTCTGTAGGATAACCGAAACTTACTCAACTTTCATTATCCTTTGTCTGTAGGATAACCGAAACTTACTCAACTTTCATTACCTTTTGTCTGTAGGATAACCGAAACTTACTCAACTTTCATTATCCTTTGTCTGTAGGATAACCGAAACTTACTCGACTTCCATTATCCTTCGTATGTAGGATAACCGAAACTTACTCAACTTTCATTATCCTTTGTCTGTAGGATAACCGAAACTCACTCAACTTTCATTATCTTTTGTCTGTAGGATAACCGAAACTTACTCGACTTCCATTATCCTTCGTCTGTAGGATAACCGAAACTTACTCAACTTTCATCATCCTTTGTCTGTAGGATAACCGAAACTTACTCGACTTTAATTATCCTTTGTCTGTAGGATAACCGAAACTTACTCAACTTCCATTATCCTTTGTCTGTAGGTTAACCGAAACTTATTCAACTTTCATTATCCTTTGTCTGTGGGATAACCGAAACTTACTCAACTTCATTATCCTTTGTCTGTAGGATAACCGAAACTTACTCAACTTCCATTATCCTTTGTCTGTAGGATAACCGAAACTTACTCAACTTTCATTATCCTTTGTCTGTGGGATAACCGAAACTTACTCAACTTTCATTATCCTTTGTCTGTAGGATAACCGAAACTTACTCAACTTTCATTATCTTTTGTCTGTAGGATAACCGAAACTTACTTAACTTTCATTATCCTTTGTCTGTAGGATAACCGAAACTTACTCAACTTTCATTATCCTTTGTCTGTAGGATAACCGAAACCTACTCAACTTTCATTATCCTTTGTCTGTAGGATAACCGAAACTTACTCAACTTTCATTATCTTTTGTCTGTAGGATAACCGAAACTTACTCAACTTTCATTATCCTTTGTCTGTAGGATAACCGAAACTTACTCGACTTCCATTATCCTTCGTATGTAGGATAACCGAAACTTACTCAACTTTCATTATCCTTTGTCTGTAGGATAACCGAAACTCACTCAACTTTCATTATCTTTTTTCTGTAGGATAACCGAAACTTACTCGACTTCCATTATCCTTCGTCTGTAGGATAACCGAAACTTACTCAACTTTCATCATCCTTTGTCTGTAGGATAACCGAAACTTACTCGACTTTAATTATCCTTTGTCTGTAGGATAACCGAAACTTACTCAACTTCCATTATCCTTTGTCTGTAGGATAACCGAAACTTATTCAACTTTCATTATCCTTTGTCTGTGGGATAACCGAAACTTACTCAACTTCCATTATCCTTTGTCTGTAGGATAACCGAAACTTACTCAACTTCATTATCCTTTGTCTGTAGGATAACCGAAACTTACTCAACTTTCATTATCCTTTGTCTGTAGGATAACCGAAACTTACTCGACTTCCATTATCCTTCGTATGTAGGATAACCGAAACTTACTCAACTTTCATTATCCTTTGTCTGTAGGATAACCGAAACTTACTCAACTTTCATTATCCTTTGTCTGTAGGATAACCGAAACTTACTCAACTTTCATTATCTTTTGTCTGTAGGATAACCGAAACTTACTCAACTTTCATTATCCTTTGTCTGTAGGATAACCGAAACTTACTCGACTTCCATTATCCTTCGTATGTAGGATAACCGAAACTTACTCAACTTTCATTATCCTTTGTCTGTAGGATAACCGAAACTCACTCAACTTTCATTATCTTTTGTCTGTAGGATAACCGAAACTTACTCGACTTCCATTATCCTTCGTCTGTAGGATAACCGAAACTTACTCAACTTTAATCATCCTTTATCTATAGGATAACCGAAACTTACTCGACTTTCATTATCCTTTGTCTGTAGGATAACCGAAACTTACTCAACTTCCATTATCCTTTGTCTGTAGGATAACCAAAACTTATTCAACTTTCATTATCCTTTGTCTGTGGGATAACCGAAACTTACTCAACTTCCATTATCCTTTGTCTGTAGGATAACCGAAACTTACTCAACTTCATTATCCTTTGTCTGTAGGATAACCGAAACTTACTCAACTTCCATTATCCTTTGTCTGTAGGATAACCGAAACTTACTCAACTTTCATTATCCTTTGTCTGTGGGATAACCGAAACTTACTCAACTTCAATTATCTTTTGTCTGTGGGATAACCGAAACTTACTCAACTTCCATTATCCTTTGTCTGTAGGATAACCGAAACTTACTCAACTTTCATTATCCTTTGTCTGTGGGATAACCGAAACTTACTCAACTTCATTATCCTTTGTCTGTAGGATAACCGAAACTTACTCAACTTCCATTATCCTTTGACTGTAGGATAACTGAAACTCACTCAACTTCATTATCCTTTGTCTGTAGGATAACCGAAACTTACTCAACTTCCATTATCCTTTGTCTGTAGGATAACCGAAACTTACTCAACTTTCATTATCCTTTGTCTGTGGGATAACCGAAACTTACTCAACTTTCATTATCCTTTGTCTGTAGGATAACCGAAACTTACTCAACTTTCATTATCTTTTGTCTGTAGGATAACCGAAACTTACTTAACTTTCATTATCCTTTGTCTGTAGGATAACCGAAACTTACTCAACTTTCATTATCCTTTGTCTGTAGGATAACCGAAACTTACTCAACTTTCATTATCCTTTGTCTGTAGGATAACCGAAACTTACTCAACTTTCATTATCTTTTGTCTGTAGGATAACCGAAACTTACTCAACTTTCATTATCCTTTGTCTGTAGGATAACCGAAACTTACTCGACTTCCATTATCCTTCGTATGTAGGATAACCGGAACTTACTCAACTTTCATTATCCTTTGTCTGTAGGATAACCGAAACTCACTCAACTTTCATTATCTTTTGTCTGTAGGATAACCGAAACTTACTCGACTTCCATTATCCTTCGTCTGTAGGATAACCGAAACTTACTCAACTTTCATCATCCTTTGTCTGTAGGATAACCGAAACTTACTCGACTTTAATTATCCTTTGTCTGTAGGATAACCGAAACTTACTCAACTTCCATTATCCTTTGTCTGTAGGATAACCGAAACTTATTCAACTTTCATTATCCTTTGTCTGTGGGATAACCGAAACTTACTCAACTTCCATTATCCTTTGTCTGTAGGATAACCGAAACTTACTCAACTTCATTATCCTTTGTCTGTAGGATAACCGAAACTTACTCAACTTTCATTATCCTTTGTCTGTAGGATAACCGAAACTTACTCGACTTCCATTATCCTTCGTATGTAGGATAACCGAAACTTACTCAACTTTCATTATCCTTTGTCTGTAGGATAACCGAAACTTACTCAACTTTCATTATCCTTTGTCTGTAGGATAACCGAAACTTACTCAACTTTCATTATCTTTTGTCTGTAGGATAACCGAAACTTACTCAACTTTCATTATCCTTTGTCTGTAGGATAACCGAAACTTACTCGACTTCCATTATCCTTCGTATGTAGGATAACCGAAACTTACTCAACTTTCATTATCCTTTGTCTGTAGGATAACCGAAACTCACTCAACTTTCATTATCTTTTGTCTGTAGGATAACCGAAACTTACTCGACTTCCATTATCCTTCGTCTGTAGGATAACCGAAACTTACTCAACTTTAATCATCCTTTGTCTATAGGATAACCGAAACTTACTCGACTTTCATTATCCTTTGTCTGTAGGATAACCGAAACTTACTCAACTTCCATTATCCTTTGTCTGTAGGATAACCAAAACTTATTCAACTTTCATTATCCTTTGTCTGTGGGATAACCGAAACTTACTCAACTTCCATTATCCTTTGTCTGTAGGATAACCGAAACTTACTCAACTTCATTATCCTTTGTCTGTAGGATAACCGAAACTTACTCAACTTCCATTATCCTTTGTCTGTAGGATAACCGAAACTTACTCAACTTTCATTATCCTTTGTCTGTGGGATAACCGAAACTTACTCAACTTCCATTATCTTTTGTCTGTGGGATAACCGAAACTTACTCAACTTCCATTATGTTTTGTCTGTAGGATAACCGAAACTTACTCTACTTTCATTATCCTTTGTCTGTAGGATAACTGAAACTTACTCAACTTTCATTATCCTTTGTCTGTAGGATAACCGAAACTTACTCAACTTTCATTATCCTTTGTCTGTGGGATAACCGAAACTTACTCAACTTCCATTATCCTTTGTCTGTAGGATAACCGAAACTTACTCAACTTTCATTATCCTTTGTCTGTGGGATAACCAAAACTTACTCAACTTCATTATCCTTTGTCTGTAGGATAACCGAAACTTACTCAACTTCCATTATCCTTTGTCTGTAGGATAACCGAAACTCACTCAACTTCATTATCCTTTGTCTGTAGGATAACCGAAACTTACTCAACTTCCATTATCCTTTGTCTGTAGGATAACCGAAACTCACTCAACTTCATTATCCTTTGTCTGTAGGATAACCGAAACTTACTCAACTTCCATTATCCTTTGTCGGTAGGATAACCGAAACTTACTCAACTTTCATTATCCTTTGTCTGTGGGATAACCGAAACTTACTCAACTTCCACTATGTTTTGTCTGTGAGATGACCGAAACTTACTCAACTTTCATTATCCTTTGTCTGTAGGATAACCGAAACTTACTGAACTTTCATAATCCTTTGTCTGTGGGATAACCGAAACTTACTCAACTTCCATTATCCTTTGTCTGTAGGATAACCGAAACTTACTCAACTTTCATTATCCTTTGTCTGTGGGATAACCGAAACTTACTCAACTTCCATTATCCTTTGTCTGTGGGATAACCGAAACTTACTCAACTTCCATTATCCTTTGTCTGTAGGATAACCGAAACTCACTCAACTTCATTATCCTTTGTCTGTAGGATAACCGAAACTTACTCAACTTCCATTATCCTTTGTCTGTAGGATAACCGAAACTTACTCAACTTTCATTATCCTTTGTCTGTGGGATAACCGAAACTTACTCAACTTCCACTATGTTTTGTCTGTGGGATGACCGAAACTTACTCAACTTCCATTATCCTTTGTCTGTAGGATAACCGAAACTCACTCAACTTCATTATCCTTCGTCTGTAGGATAACCGAAACTTACTCAACTTCCATTATCCTTTGTCTGTAGGATAACCGAAACTTACTCAACTTCCATTATCTTTTGTCTGTGGGATAACTGAAACTTACTCAACTTCCATTATCTTTTGTCTGTGGGTATAACCGAAACTTACTCAACTTCCATTATGTTTTGTCTGTAGGATAACCGAAACTTACTCAACTTCCATTATCCTTTGTCTGTAGGATAACCGAAACTTAGTCAACTTCCATTATCCTTTGTCTGTGGGATAACCGAAACTTACTTAACTTTCATTATCCTTTGTCTGTAGGATAACCGAAACTCACTCAACTTTCATTATCTTTTGTCTGTAGGATAACCGAAACTTACTCGACTTCCATTATCCTTCGTCTGTAGGATAACCGAAACTTACTCAACTTTCATTATCCTTTGTCTGTAGGGTAACCGAAACTCACTCAACTTTCATTATCTTTTGTCTGTAGGATAATCGAAACTTACTCGACTTCCATTATCCTTCGTCTGTAAGATAGGATAACCGAAACTTACTCAACTTTCATCATCCTTTGTCTGTAGGATAACCGAAACTTACTCGACTTTCATTATCCTTTGTCTGTAGGATAACCGAAACTTACTCGACTTCCATTATCCTTCGTCTGTAGGATAACCGAAACTTACTCAACTTTCATTATCCTTTGTCTGTAGGATAACCGAAACTTACTCAACTTCCATTATCCTTTGTCTGTAGGATAACCGAAACTTACTGAACTTTCATTATCCTTTGTCTGTGGGATAACCGAAACTTACTCAACTTCCATTATCCTTTGTCTGTAGTATAACCGAAACTTACTCAACTTTCATTATCCTTTGTCTGTAGGATAACCGAAACTTACCCAACTTCCATTATCCTTTGTCTGTAGGATAACCGAAACTTACTCAACTTTCATTATCCTTTGTCTGTAGGATAACCGAAACTTACTTAACTTTCATTATCCTTTGTCTGTAGGATAACCGAAACTTACTAAACTTTCATTATCCTTTGTCTGTAGGATGACCGAAACTTACTCAACTTTCATTATACTTTGTCTGTAGGATAACCGAAACTTACTTAACTTTCATTATCCTTTGTCTGTAGGATAACCGAAACTTACTCAACTTCCATTATCCTTTGTCTGTAGGAAAACCGAAACTTACTTAACTTTCATTATCCTTTGTCTGTAGGATAACCGAAACTTACTCAACTTTCATTATCCTTTGTCTGTAGGATAACCGAAACTTACTCAACTTTCATTATCCTTTGTCTGTAGGATAACCGAAACTTACTTAACTTTCATTAACCTTTGTCTGTGGGATAACCGAAACTTACTTAACTTTCATTATCCTTCGTCTGTAGGATAACCGAAACTCACTCAACTTTCATTATCTTTTGTCCGTAGGATAACCGAAACTTACTCGACTTCCATTATCCTTCGCCTGTAGGATAACCGAAACTTACTCAACTTTCATTATCCTTTGTCTGTAGGATGACCGAAACTCACTCAACTTTCATTATCTTTTGTCTGTAGGATAATCGAAACTTACTCGACTTCCATTATCCTTCGTCTGTAGGATAGGATAACCGAAACTTACTCAACTTTCATCATCCTTTGTCTGTAGGATAACCGAAACTTACTCGACTTTCATTATCCTTTGTCTGTAGGATAACCGAAACTTACTCGACTTCCATTATCCTTCGTCTGTAGGATAACCGAAACTTACTCAACTTTCATTATCCTTTGTCTGTAGGATAACCGAAACTTACTCAACTTCCATTATCCTTTGTCTGTAGGATAACCGAAACTTACTCAACTTTCATTATCCTTTGTCTGTGGGATAACCGAAACTTACTCAACTTCCATTATCCTTTGTCTGTAGGATAACCGAAACTTACTCAACTTTCATTATCCTTTGTCTGTGGGATAACCGAAACTTACTCAACTTCATTATCCTTTGTCTGTAGGATAACCGAAACTTACTCAACTTTCATTATCCTTTGTCTGTGGGATAACCGAAACTTACTTAACTTTCATTATCCTTTGTCTGTAGGATAACCGAAACTCACTCAACTTTCATTATCTTTTGTCTGTAGGATAACTGAAACTTACTCGACTTCCATTATCCTTCGTCTGTAGGATAACCGAAACTTACTCAACTTTCATTATCCTTTGTCTGTAGGATAACCAAAACTCACTCAACTTTCATTATCTTTTGTCTGTAGGATAATCGAAACTTACTCGACTTCCATTATCCTTTGTCTGTAGGATAGGATAACCGAAACTTACTCAACTTTCATCATCCTTTGTCTGTAGGATAACCGAAACTTACTCGACTTCCATTATCCTTTGTCTGTAGGATAACCGAAACTTACTCGACTTCCATTATCCTTCGTCTGTAGGATAACCGAAACTTACTCAACTTCCATTATCCTTTGTCTGTAGGATAACCGAAACTTACTCAACTTTCATTATCCTTTGTCTGTGGGATAACCGAAACTTACTCAACTTCCATTATCCTTTGTCTGTAGGATAACGAAACTTACTCAACTTTCATTATCCTTTGTCTGTGGGATAACCGAAACTTACTCAACTTCATTATCCTTTGTCTGTAGGATAACCGAAACTTACTCAACTTCCATTATCCTTTGTCTGTAGGATAACCGAAACTCACTCAACTTCATTATCCTTTGTCTGTAGGATAACCGAAACTTACTCAACTTCCATTATCCTTTGTCTGTAGGATAACCGAAACTTACTCAACTTTCATTATCCTTTGTCTGTGGGATAACCGAAACTTACTCAACTTTCATTATCCTTTGTCTGTAGGATAACCGAAACTTACTCAACTTTCATTATCTTTTGTCTGTAGGATAACCGAAACTTACTTAACTTTCATTATCCTTTGTCTGTAGGATAACCGAAACTTACTCAACTTTCATTATCCTTTGTCTGTAGGATAACCGAAACTTACTCAACTTTCATTATCCTTTGTCTGTAGGATAACCGAAACTTACTCAACTTTCATTATCTTTTGTCTGTAGGATAACCGAAACTTACTCAACTTTCATTATCCTTTGTCTGTAGGATAACCGAAACTTACTCGACTTCCATTATCCTTCGTATGTAGGATAACCGAAACTTACTCAACTTTCATTATCCTTTGTCTGTAGGATAACCGAAACTCACTCAACTTTCATTATCTTTTGTCTGTAGGATAACCGAAACTTACTCGACTTCCATTATCCTTCGTCTGTAGGATAACCGAAACTTACTCAACTTTCATCATCCTTTGTCTGTAGGATAACCGAAACTTACTCGACTTTAATTATCCTTTGTCTGTAGGATAACCGAAACTTACTCAACTTCCATTATCCTTTGTCTGTAGGATAACCGAAACTTATTCAACTTTCATTATCCTTTGTCTGTGGGATAACCGAAACTTACTCAACTTCCATTATCCTTTGTCTGTAGGATAACCGAAACTTACTCAACTTTCATTATCTTTTGTCTGTAGGATAACCGAAACTTACTCAACTTTCATTATCCTTTGTCTGTAGGATAACCGAAACTCACTCAACTTCCATTATCCTTCGTATGTAGGATAACCGAAACTTACTCAACTTTCATTATCCTTTGTCTGTAGGATAACCGAAACTCACTCAACTTTCATTATCTTTTGTCTGTAGGATAACCGAAACTTACTCGACTTCCATTATCCTTCGTCTGTAGGATAACCGAAACTTACTCAACTTTAATCATCCTTTGTCTATAGGATAACCGAAACTTACTCGACTTTCGTTATCCTTTGTCTGTAGGATAACCGAAACTTACTCAACTTCCATTATCCTTTGTCTGTAGGATAACCAAAACTTATTCAACTTTCATTATCCTTTGTCTGTGGGATAACCGAAACTTACTCAACTTCCATTATCCTTTGTCTGTAGGATAACCGAAACTTACTCAACTTCATTATCCTTTGTCTGTAGGATAACCGAAACTTACTCAACTTCCATTATCCTTTGTCTGTAGGATAACCGAAACTTACTCAACTTTCATTATCCTTTGTCTGTGGGATAACCGAAACTTACTCAACTTCCATTATCTTTTGTCTGTGGGATAACCGAAACTTACTCAACTTCCATTATGTTTTGTCTGTAGGATAACCGAAACTTACTCTACTTTCATTATCCTTTGTCTGTAGGATAACCGAAACTTACTCAACTTTCATTATCCTTTGTCTGTAGGATAACCGAAACTTACTCAACTTTCATTATCCTTTGTCTGTGGGATAACCGAAACTTACTCAACTTCCATTATCCTTTGTCTGTAGGATAACCGAAACTTACTCAACTTTCATTATCCTTTGTCTGTGGGATAACCGAAACTTACTCAACTTCATTATCCTTTGTCTGTAGGATAACCGAAACTTACTCAACTTCCATTATCCTTTGTCTGTAGGATAACCGAAACTCACTCAACTTCATTATCCTTTGTCTGTAAGATAACCGAAACTTACTCAACTTCCATTATCCTTTGTCTGTAGGATAACCGAAACTCACTCAACTTCATTATCCTTTGTCTGTAGGATAACCGAAACTTACTCAACTTCCATTATCCTTTGTCTGTAGGATAACCGAAACTTACTCAACTTTCATTATCCTTTGTCTGTGGGATAACCGAAACTTACTCAACTTCCACTATGTTTTGTCTGTGAGATGACCGAAACTTACTCAACTTTCATTATCCTTTGTCTGTAGGATAACCGAAACTTACTGAACTTTCATAATCCTTTGTCTGTGGGATAACCGAAACTTACTCAACTTCCATTATCCTTTGTCTGTAGGATAACCGAAACTTACTCAACTTTCATTATCCTTTGTCTGTGGGATAACCGAAACTTACTCAACTTCCATTATCCTTTGTCTGTGGGATAACCGAAACTTACTCAACTTCCATTATCCTTTGTCTGTAGGATAACCGAAACTCACTCAACTTCATTATCCTTTGTCTGTAGGATAACCGAAACTTACTCAACTTCCATTATCCTTTGTCTGTAGGATAACCGAAACTTACTCAACTTTCATTATCCTTTGTCTGTGGGATAACCGAAACTTACTCAACTTCCACTATGTTTTGTCTGTGGGATGACCGAAACTTACTCAACTTCCATTATCCTTTGTCTGTAGGATAACCGAAACTCACTCAACTTCATTATCCTTCGTCTGTAGGATAACCGAAACTTACTCAACTTCCATTATCCTTTGTCTGTAGGATAACCGAAACTTACTCAACTTCCATTATCTTTTGTCTGTGGGATAACCGAAACTTACTCAACTTCCATTATCTTTTGTCTGTGGGTATAACCGAAACTTACTCAACTTCCATTATGTTTTGTCTGTAGGATAACCGAAACTTACTCAACTTCCATTATCCTTTGTCTGTAGGATAACCGAAACTTAGTCAACTTCCATTATCCTTTGTCTGTGGGATAACCGAAACTTACTTAACTTTCATTATCCTTTGTCTGTAGGATAACCGAAACTCACTCAACTTTCATTATCTTTTGTCTGTAGGATAACCGAAACTTACTCGACTTCCATTATCCTTCGTCTGTAGGATAACCGAAACTTACTCAACTTTCATTATCCTTTGTCTGTAGGATAACCGAAACTCACTCAACTTTCATTATCTTTTGTCTGTAGGATAATCGAAACTTACTCGACTTCCATTATCCTTCGTCTGTAAGATAGGATAACCGAAACTTACTCAACTTTCATCATCCTTTGTCTGTAGGATAACCGAAACTTACTCGACTTTCATTATCCTTTGTCTGTAGGATAACCGAAACTTACTCGACTTCCATTATCCTTCGTCTGTAGGATAACCGAAACTTACTCAACTTTCATTATCCTTTGTCTGTAGGATAACCGAAACTTACTCAACTTCCATTATCCTTTGTCTGTAGGATAACCGAAACTTACTCAACTTTCATTATCCTTTGTCTGTGGGATAACCGAAACTTACTCAACTTCCATTATCCTTTGTCTGTAGGATAACCGAAACTTACTCAACTTTCATTATCCTTTGTCTGTAGGATAACCGAAACTTACCCAACTTCCATTATCCTTTGTCTGTAGGATAACCGAAACTTACTCAACTTTCATTATCCTTTGTCTGTAGGATAACCGAAACTTACTTAACTTTCATTATCCTTTGTCTGTAGGATAACCGAAACTTACTAAACTTTCATTATCCTTTGTCTGTAGGATGACCGAAACTTACTCAACTTTCATTATACTTTGTCTGTAGGATAACCGAAACTTACTTAACTTTCATTATCCTTTGTCTGTAGGATAACCGAAACTTACTCAACTTCCATTATCCTTTGTCTGTAGGAAAACCGAAACTTACTTAACTTTCATTATCCTTTGTCTGTAGGATAACCGAAACTTACTCAACTTTCATTATCCTTTGTCTGTAGGATAACCGAAACTTACTCAACTTTCATTATCCTTTGTCTGTAGGATAACCGAAACTTACTTAACTTTCATTAACCTTTGTCTGTGGGATAACCGAAACTTACTTAACTTTCATTATCCTTTGTCTGTAGGATAACCGAAACTCACTCAACTTTCATTATCTTTTGTCTGTAGGATAACCGAAACTTACTCGACTTCCATTATCCTTCGCCTGTAGGATAACCGAAACTTACTCAACTTTCATTATCCTTTGTCTGTAGGATAACCGAAACTCACTCAACTTTCATTATCTTTTGTCTGTAGGATAATCGAAACTTACTCGACTTCCATTATCCTTTGTCTGTAGGATAGGATAACCGAAACTTACTCAACTTTCATCATCCTTTGTCTGTAGGATAACCGAAACTTACTCGACTTCCATTATCCTTTGTCTGTAGGATAACCGAAACTTACTCGACTTCCATTATCCTTCGTCTGTAGGATAACCGAAACTTACTCAACTTCCATTATCCTTTGTCTGTAGGATAACCGAAACTTACTCAACTTTCATTATCCTTTGTCTGTGGGATAACCGAAACTTACTCAACTTCCATTATCCTTTGTCTGTAGGATAACGAAACTTACTCAACTTTCATTATCCTTTGTCTGTGGGATAACCGAAACTTACTCAACTTCATTATCCTTTGTCTGTAGGATAACCGAAACTTACTCAACTTCCATTATCCTTTGTCTGTAGGATAACCGAAACTCACTCAACTTCATTATCCTTTGTCTGTAGGATAACCGAAACTTACTCAACTTCCATTATCCTTTGTCTGTAGGATAACCGAAACTTACTCAACTTTCATTATCCTTTGTCTGTGGGATAACCGAAACTTACTCAACTTTCATTATCCTTTGTCTGTAGGATAACCGAAACTTACTCAACTTTCATTATCTTTTGTCTGTAGGATAACCGAAACTTACTTAACTTTCATTATCCTTTGTCTGTAGGATAACCGAAACTTACTCAACTTTCATTATCCTTTGTCTGTAGGATAACCGAAACTTACTCAACTTTCATTATCCTTTGTCTGTAGGATAACCGAAACTTACTCAACTTTCATTATCTTTTGTCTGTAGGATAACCGAAACTTACTCAACTTCCATTATCCTTTGTCTGTGGGATAACCGAAACTTACTCAACTTCCATTATCCTTTGTCTGTAGGATAACCGAAACTCACTCAACTTCATTATCCTTTGTCTGTAGGATAACCGAAACTTACTCAACTTCCATTATCCTTTGTCTGTAGGATAACCGAAACTTACTCAACTTTCATTATCCTTTGTCTGTGGGATAACCGAAACTTACTCAACTTCCACTATGTTTTGTCTGTGGGATGACCGAAACTTACTCAACTTCCATTATCCTTTGTCTGTAGGATAACCGAAACTCACTCAACTTCATTATCCTTCGTCTGTAGGATAACCGAAACTTACTCAACTTCCATTATCCTTTGTCTGTAGGATAACCGAAACTTACTCAACTTCCATTATCTTTTGTCTGTGGGATAACCGAAACTTACTCAACTTCCATTATCTTTTGTCTGTGGGTATAACCGAAACTTACTCAACTTCCATTATGTTTTGTCTGTAGGATAACCGAAACTTACTCAACTTCCATTATCCTTTGTCTGTAGGATAACCGAAACTTAGTCAACTTCCATTATCCTTTGTCTGTGGGATAACCGAAACTTACTTAACTTTCATTATCCTTTGTCTGTAGGATAACCGAAACTCACTCAACTTTCATTATCTTTTGTCTGTAGGATAACCGAAACTTACTCGACTTCCATTATCCTTCGTCTGTAGGATAACCGAAACTTACTCGACTTTCATTATCCTTTGTCTGTAGGATAACCGAAACTTACTCAACTTTCATTATCCTTTGTCTGTAGGATAACCGAAACTTACTCAACTTCCATTATCCTTTGTCTGTAGGATAACCGAAACTTACTCAACTTTCATTATCCTTTGTCTGTGGGATAACCGAAACTTACTCAACTTCCATTATCCTTTGTCTGTAGGATAACCGAAACTTACTCAACTTTCATTATCCTTTGTCTGTAGGATAACCGAAACTTACCCAACTTCCATTATCCTTTGTCTGTAGGATAACCGAAACTTACTCAACTTTCATTATCCTTTGTCTGTAGGATAACCGAAACTTACTTAACTTTCATTATCCTTTGTCTGTAGGATAACCGAAACTTACTAAACTTTCATTATCCTTTGTCTGTAGGATGACCGAAACTTACTCAACTTTCATTATACTTTGTCTGTAGGATAACCGAAACTTACTTAACTTTCATTATCCTTTGTCTGTAGGATAACCGAAACTTACTCAACTTCCATTATCCTTTGTCTGTAGGAAAACCGAAACTTACTTAACTTTCATTATCCTTTGTCTGTAGGATAACCGAAACTTACTCAACTTTCATTATCCTTTGTCTGTAGGATAACCGAAACTTACTCAACTTTCATTATCCCTTGTCTGTAGGATAACCGAAACTTACTTAACTTTCATTAACCTTTGTCTGTGGGATAACCGAAACTTACTTAACTTTCATTATCCTTTGTCTGTAGGATAACCGAAACTCACTCAACTTTCATTATCTTTTGTCTGTAGGATAACCGAAACTTACTCGACTTCCATTATCCTTCGCCTGTAGGATAACCGAAACTTACTCAACTTTCATTATCCTTTGTCTGTAGGATAACCGAAACTCACTCAACTTTCATTATCTTTTGTCTGTAGGATAATCGAAACTTACTCGACTTCCATTATCCTTTGTCTGTAGGATAGGATAACCGAAACTTACTCAACTTTCATCATCCTTTGTCTGTAGGATAACCGAAACTTACTCGACTTCCATTATCCTTTGTCTGTAGGATAACCGAAACTTACTCGACTTCCATTATCCTTCGTCTGTAGGATAACCGAAACTTACTCAACTTCCATTATCCTTTGTCTGTAGGATAACCGAAACTTACTCAACTTTCATTATCCTTTGTCTGTGGGATAACCGAAACTTACTCAACTTCCATTATCCTTTGTCTGTAGGATAACGAAACTTACTCAACTTTCATTATCCTTTGTCTGTGGGATAACCGAAACTTACTCAACTTCATTATCCTTTGTCTGTAGGATAACCGAAACTTACTCAACTTCCATTATCCTTTGTCTGTAGGATAACCGAAACTCACTCAACTTCATTATCCTTTGTCTGTAGGATAACCGAAACTTACTCAACTTCCATTATCCTTTGTCTGTAGGATAACCGAAACATACTCAACTTTCATTATCCTTTGTCTGTGGGATAACCGAAACTTACTCAACTTTCATTATCCTTTGTCTGTAGGATAACCGAAACTTACTCAACTTTCATTATCTTTTGTCTGTAGGATAACCGAAACTTACTTAACTTTCATTATCCTTTGTCTGTAGGATAACCGAAACTTACTCAACTTTCATTATCCTTTGTCTGTAGGATAACCGAAACTTACTCAACTTTCATTATCCTTTGTCTGTAGGATAACCGAAACTTACTCAACTTTCATTATCTTTTGTCTGTAGGATAACCGAAACTTACTCAACTTTCATTATCCTTTGTCTGTAGGATAACCGAAACTTACTCGACTTCCATTATCCTTCGTATGTAGGATAACCGAAACTTACTCAACTTTCATTATCCTTTGTCTGTAGGATAACCGAAACTCACTCAACTTTCATTATCTTTTGTCTGTAGGATAACCGAAACTTTCTCGACTTCCATTATCCTTCGTCTGTAGGATAACCGAAACTTACTCAACTTTCATCATCCTTTGTCTGTAGGATAACCGAAACTTACTCGACTTTAATTATCCTTTGTCTGTAGGATAACCGAAACTTACTCAACTTCCATTATCCTTTGTCTGTAGGATAACCGAAACTTATTCAACTTTCATTATCCTTTGTCTGTGGGATAACCGAAACTTACTCAACTTCCATTATCCTTTGTCTGTAGGATAACCGAAACTTACTCAACTTTCATTATCTTTTGTCTGTAGGATAACCGAAACTTACTCAACTTTCATTATCCTTTGTCTGTAGGATAACCGAAACTCACTCAACTTCCATTATCCTTCGTATGTAGGATAACCGAAACTTACTCAACTTTCATTATCCTTTGTCTGTAGGATAACCGAAACTCACTCAACTTTCATTATCTTTTGTCTGTAGGATAACCGAAACTTACTCGACTTCCATTATCCTTCGTCTGTAGGATAACCGAAACTTACTCAACTTTAATCATCCTTTGTCTATAGGATAATTGAAACTTACTCGACTTTCATTATCCTTTGTCTGTAGGATAACCGAAACTTACTCAACTTCCATTATCCTTTGTCTGTAGGATAACCAAAACTTATTCAACTTTCATTATCCTTTGTCTGTGGGATAACCGAAACTTACTCAACTTCCATTATCCTTTGTCTGTAGGATAACCGAAACTTACTCAACTTCATTATCCTTTGTCTGTAGGATAACCGAAACTTACTCAACTTCCATTATCCTTTGTCTGTAGGATAACCGAAACTTACTCAACTTTCATTATCCTTTGTCTGTGGGATAACCGAAACTTACTCAACTTCCATTATCTTTTGTCTGTGGGATAACCGAAACTTACTCAACTTCCATTATGTTTTGTCTGTAGGATAACCGAAACTTACTCTACTTTCATTATCCTTTGTCTGTAGGATAACCGAAACTTACTCAACTTTCATTATCCTTTGTCTGTAGGATAACCGAAACTTACTCAACTTTCATTATCCTTTGTCTGTGGGATAACCGAAACTTACTCAACTTCCATTATCCTTTGTCTGTAGGATAACCGAAACTTACTCAACTTTCATTATCCTTTGTCTGTGGGATAACCGAAACTTACTCAACTTCATTATCCTTTGTCTGTAGGATAACCGAAACTTACTCAACTTCCATTATCCTTTGTCTGTAGGATAACCGAAACTCACTCAACTTCATTATCCTTTGTCTGTAAGATAACCGAAACTTACTCAACTTCCATTATCCTTTGTCTGTAGGATAACCGAAACTCACTCAACTTCATTATCCTTTGTCTATAGGATAACCGAAACTTACTCAACTTCCATTATCCTTTGTCTGTAGGATAACCGAAACTTACTCAACTTTCATTATCCTTTGTCTGTGGGATAACCGAAACTTACTCAACTTCCACTATGTTTTGTCTGTGAGATGACCGAAACTTACTCAACTTTCATTATCCTTTGTCTGTAGGATAACCGAAACTTACTGAACTTTCATAATCCTTTGTCTGTGGGATAACAGAAACTTACTCAACTTCCATTATCCTTTGTCTGTAGGATAACCGAAACTTACTCAACTTTCATTATCCTTTGTCTGTGGGATAACCGAAACTTACTCAACTTCCATTATCCTTTGTCTGTGGGATAACCGAAACTTACTCAACTTCCATTATCCTTTGTCTGTAGGATAACCGAAACTCACTCAACTTCATTATCCTTTGTCTGTAGGATAACCGAAACTTACTCAACTTCCATTATCCTTTGTCTGTAGGATAACCGAAACTTACTCAACTTTCATTATCCTTTGTCTGTGGGATAACCGAAACTTACTCAACTTCCACTATGTTTTGTCTGTGGGATGACCGAAACTTACTCAACTTCCATTATCCTTTGTCTGTAGGATAACCGAAACTCACTCAACTTCATTATCCTTCGTCTGTAGGATAACCGAAACTTACTCAACTTCCATTATCCTTTGTCTGTAGGATAACCGAAACTTACTCAACTTCCATTATCTTTTGTCTGTGGGATAACCGAAACTTACTCAACTTCCATTATCTTTTGTCTGTGGGTATAACCGAAACTTACTCAACTTCCATTATGTTTTGTCTGTAGGATAACCGAAACTTACTCAACTTCCATTATCCTTTGTCTGTAGGATAACCGAAACTTAGTCAACTTCCATTATCCTTTGTCTGTGGGATAACCGAAACTTACTTAACTTTCATTATCCTTTGTCTGTAGGATAACCGAAACTCACTCAACTTTCATTATCTTTTGTCTGTAGGATAACCGAAACTTACTCGACTTCCATTATCCTTCGTCTGTAGGATAACCGAAACTTACTCAACTTTCATTATCCTTTGTCTGTAGGATAACCGAAACTCACTCAACTTTCATTATCTTTTGTCTGTAGGATAATCGAAACTTACTCGACTTCCATTATCCTTCGTCTGTAAGATAGGATAACCGAAACTTACTCAACTTTCATCATCCTTTGTCTGTAGGATAACCGAAACTTACTCGACTTTCATTATCCTTTGTCTGTAGGATAACCGAAACTTACTCGACTTCCATTATCCTTCGTCTGTAGGATAACCGAAACTTACTCAACTTTCATTATCCTTTGTCTGTAGGATAACCGAAACTTACTCAACTTCCATTATCCTTTGTCTGTAGGATAACCGAAACTTACTCAACTTTCATTATCCTTTGTCTGTGGGATAACCGAAACTTACTCAACTTCCATTATCCTTTGTCTGTAGGATAACCGAAACTTACTCAACTTTCATTATCCTTTGTCTGTAGGATAACCGAAACTTACCCAACTTCCATTATCCTTTGTCTGTAGGATAACCGAAACTTACTCAACTTTCATTATCCTTTGTCTGTAGGATAACCGAAACTTACTTAACTTTCATTATCCTTTGTCTGTAGGATAACCGAAACTTACTAAACTTTCATTATCCTTTGTCTGTAGGATGACCGAAACTTACTCAACTTTCATTATACTTTGTCTGTAGGATAACCGAAACTTACTTAACTTTCATTATCCTTTGTCTGTAGGATAACCGAAACTTACTCAACTTCCATCATCCTTTGTCTGTAGGAAAACCGAAACTTACTTAACTTTCATTATCCTTTGTCTGTAGGATAACCGAAACTTACTCAACTTTCATTATCCTTTGTCTGTAGGATAACCGAAACTTACTCAACTTTCATTATCCTTTGTCTGTAGGATAACCGAAACTTACTTAACTTTCATTAACCTTTGTCTGTGGGATAACCGAAACTTACTTAACTTTCATTATCCTTTGTCTGTAGGATAACCGAAACTCACTCAACTTTCATTATCTTTTGTCTGTAGGATAACCGAAACTTACTCGACTTCCATTATCCTTCGCCTGTAGGATAACCGAAACTTACTCAACTTTCATTATCCTTTGTCTGTAGGATAACCGAAACTCACTCAACTTTCATTATCTTTTGTCTGTAGGATAATCGAAACTTACTCGACTTCCATTATCCTTCGTCTGTAGGATAGGATAACCGAAACTTACTCAACTTTCATCATCCTTTGTCTGTAGGATAACCGAAACTTACTCGACTTTCATATCCTTTGTCTGTAGGATAACCGAAACTTACTCGACTTCCATTATCCTTCGTCTGTAGGATAACCGAAACTTACTCAACTTTCATTATCCTTTGTCTGTAGGATAACCGAAACTTACTCAACTTCCATTATCCTTTGTCTGTAGGATAACCGAAACTTACTCAACTTTCATTATCCTTTGTCTGTGGGATAACCGAAACTTACTCAACTTCCATTATCCTTTGTCTGTAGGATAACCGAAACTTACTCAACTTTCATTATCCTTTGTCTGTGGGATAACCGAAACTTACTCAACTTCATTATCCTTTGTCTGTAGGATAACCGAAACTTACTCAACTTTCATTATCCTTTGTCTGTGGGATAACCGAAACTTACTTAACTTTCATTATCCTTTGTCTGTAGGATAACCGAAACTCACTCAACTTTCATTATCTTTTGTCTGTAGGATAACTGAAACTTACTCGACTTCCATTATCCTTCGTCTGTAGGATAACCGAAACTTACTCAACTTTCATTATCCTTTGTCTGTAGGATAACCAAAACTCACTCAACTTTCATTATCTTTTGTCTGTAGGATAATCGAAACTTACTCGACTTCCATTATCCTTTGTCTGTAGGATAGGATAACCGAAACTTACTCAATTTCATCATCCTTTGTCTGTAGGATAACCGAAACTTACTCGACTTCCATTATCCTTTGTCTGTAGGATAACCGAAACTTACTCGACTTCCATTATCCTTCGTCTGTAGGATAACCGAAACTTACTCAACTTCCATTATCCTTTGTCTGTAGGATAACCGAAACTTACTCAACTTTCATTATCCTTTGTCTGTGGGATAACCGAAACTTACTCAACTTCCATTATCCTTTGTCTGTAGGATAACCGAAACTTACTCAACTTTCATTATCCTTTGTCTGTGGGATAACCGAAACTTACTCAACTTCATTATCCTTTGTCTGTAGGATAACCGAAACTTACTCAACTTCCATTATCCTTTGTCTGTAGGATAACCGAAACTCACTCAACTTCATTATCCTTTGTCTGTAGGATAACCGAAACTTACTCAACTTCCATTATCCTTTGTCTGTAGGATAACCGAAACTTACTCAACTTTCATTATCCTTTGTCTGTGGGATAACCGAAACTTACTCAACTTTCATTATCCTTTGTCTGTAGGATAACCGAAACTTACTCAACTTTCATTATCTTTTGTCTGTAGGATAACCGAAACTTACTTAACTTTCATTATCCTTTGTCTGTAGGATAACCGAAACTTACTCAACTTTCATTATCCTTTGTCTGTAGGATAACCGAAACTTACTCAACTTTCATTATCCTTTGTCTGTAGGATAACCGAAACTTACTCAACTTTCATTATCTTTTGTCTGTAGGATAACCGAAACTTACTGAACTTTCATTATCCTTTGTCTGTAGGATAACCGAAACTTACTCGACTTCCATTATCCTTCGTATGTAGGATAACCGAAACTTACTCAACTTTCATTATCCTTTGTCTGTAGGATAACCGAAACTCACTCAACTTTCATTATCTTTTGTCTGTAGGATAACCGAAACTTACTCGACTTCCATTATCCTTCGTCTGTAGGATAACCGAAACTTACTCAACTTTCATCATCCTTTGTCTGTAGGATAACCGAAACTTACTCGACTTTAATTATCCTTTGTCTGTAGGATAACCGAAACTTACTCAACTTCCATTATCCTTTGTCTGTAGGATAACCGAAACTTATTCAACTTTCATTATCCTTTGTCTGTGGGATAACCGAAACTTACTCAACTTCCATTATCCTTTGTCTGTAGGATAACCGAAACTTACTCAACTTCATTATCCTTTGTCTGTAGGATAACCGAAACTTACTCAACTTCCATTATCCTTTGTCTGTAGGATAACCGAAACTCACTCAACTTCATTATCCTTTGTCTGTAGGATAACCGAAACTTACTCAACTTCCATTATCCTTTGTCTGTAGGATAACCGAAACTTACTCAACTTTCATTATCCTTTGTCTGTGGGATAACCGAAACTTACTCAACTTCCATTATCTTTTGTCTGTGGGATAACCGAAACTTACTCAACTTCCATTATGTTTTGTCTGTAGGATAACCGAAACTTACTCTACTTTCATTATCCTTTGTCTGTAGGATAACCGAAACTTACTCAACTTTCATTATCCTTTGTCTGTAGGATAACCGAAACTTACTCAACTTTCATTATCCTTTGTCTGTGGGATAACCGAAACTTACTCAACTTCCATTATCCTTTGTCTGTAGGATTACCGAAACTTACTCAACTTTCATCATCCTTTGTCTGTGGGATAACCGAAACTTACTCAACTTCATTATCCTTTGTCTGTAAGATAACCGAAACTTACTCAACTTCCATTATCCTTTGTCTGTAGGATAACCGAAACTCACTCAACTTCATTATCCTTTGTCTGTAGGATAACCGAAACTTACTCAACTTCCATTATCCTTTGTCTGTAGGATAACCGAAACTTACTCAACTTTCATTATCCTTTGTCTGTGGGATAACCGAAACTTACTCAACTTCCACTATGTTTTGTCTGTGGGATGACCAAACTTACTCAACTTTCATTATCCTTTGTCTGTAGGATAACCGAAACTTACTGAACTTTCATAATCCTTTGTCTGTGGGATAACCGAAACTTACTCAACTTCCATTATCCTTTGTCTGTAGGATAACCGAAACTTACTCAACTTTCATTATCCTTTGTCTGTGGGATAACCGAAACTTACTCAACTTCCATTATCCTTTGTCTGTGGGATAACCGAAACTTACTCAACTTCCATTATCCTTTGTCTGTAGGATAACCGAAACTCACTCAACTTCATTATCCTTTGTCTGTAGGATAACCGAAACTTACTCAACTTCCATTATCCTTTGTCTGTAGGATAACCGAAACTTACTCAACTTTCATTATCCTTTGTCTGTGGGATAACCGAAACTGACTCTACTTCCACTATGTTTTGTCTGTGGGATGACCGAAACTTACTCAACTTCCATTATCCTTTGTCTGTAGGATAACCGAAACTCACTCAACTTCATTATCCTTCGTCTGTAGGATAACCGAAACTTACTCAACTTCCATTATCCTTTGTCTGTAGGATAACCGAAACTTACTCAACTTCCATTATCTTTTGTCTGTGGGATAACCGAAACTTACTCAACTTCCATTATCTTTTGTCTGTGGGATAACCGAAACTCACTCAACTTCCATTATCCTTTGTCTGTAGGATGACCGAAACTTACTCAACTTTCATTATACTTTGTCTGTAGGATAACCGAAACTTACTTAACTTTCATTATCCTTTGTCTGTAGGATAACCGAAACTTACTCAACTTCCATTATCCTTTGTCTGTAGGAAAACCGAAACTTACTTAACTTTCATTATCCTTTGTCTGTAGGATAACCGAAACTTACTCAACTTTCATTATCCTTTGTCTGTAGGATAACCGAAACTTACTCAACTTTCATTATCCTTTGTCTGTAGGATAACCGAAACTTACTTAACTTTCATTAACCTTTGTCTGTGGGATAACCGAAACTTACTTAACTTTCATTATCCTTTGTCTGTAGGATAACCGAAACTCACTCAACTTTCATTATCTTTTGTCTGTAGGATAACCGAAACTTACTCGACTTCCATTATCCTTCGCCTGTAGGATAACCGAAACTTACTCAACTTTCATTATCCTTTGTCTGTAGGATAACCGAAACTCACTCAACTTTCATTATCTTTTGTCTGTAGGATAATCGAAACTTACTCGACTTCCATTATCCTTCGTCTGTAGGATAGGATAACCGAAACTTACTCAACTTTCATCATCCTTTGTCTGTAGGATAACCGAAACTTACTCGACTTTCATTATCCTTTGTCTGTAGGATAACCGAAACTTACTCGACTTCCATTATCCTTCGTCTGTAGGATAACCGAAACTTACTCAACTTTCATTATCCTTTGTCTGTAGGATAACCGAAACTTACTCAACTTCCATTATCCTTTGTCTGTAGGATAACCGAAACTTACTCAACTTTCATTATCCTTTGTCTGTGGGATAACCGAAACTTACTCAACTTCCATTATCCTTTGTCTGTAGGATAACCGAAACTTACTCAACTTTCATTATCCTTTGTCTGTGGGATAACCGAAACTTACTCAACTTCATTATCCTTTGTCTGTAGGATAACCGAAACTTACTCAACTTTCATTATCCTTTGTCTGTGGGATAACCGAAACTTACTTAACTTTCATTATCCTTTGTCTGTAGGATAACCGAAACTCACTCAACTTTCATTATCTTTTGTCTGTAGGATAACTGAAACTTACTCGACTTCCATTATCTTTCGTCTGTAGGATAACCGAAACTTACTCAACTTTCATTATCCTTTGTCTGTAGGATAACCAAAACTCACTCAACTTTCATTATCTTTTGTCTGTAGGATAATCGAAACTTACTCGACTTCCATTATCCTTTGTCTGTAGGATAGGATAACCGAAACTTACTCAACTTTCATCATCCTTTGTCTGTAGGATAACCGAAACTTACTCGACTTCCATTATCCTTTGTCTGTAGGATAACCGAAACTTACTCGACTTCCATTATCCTTCGTCTGTAGGATAACCGAAACTTACTCAACTTCCATTATCCTTTGTCTGTAGGATAACCGAAACTTACTCAACTTTCATTATCCTTTGTCTGTGGGATAACCGAAACTTACTCAACTTCCATTATCCTTTGTCTGTAGGATAACCGAAACTTACTCAACTTTCATTATCCTTTGTCTGTGGGATAACCGAAACTTACTCAACTTCATTATCCTTTGTCTGTAGGATAACCGAAACTTACTCAACTTCCATTATCCTTTGTCTGTAGGATAACCGAAACTCACTCAACTTCATTATCCTTTGTCTGTAGGATAACCGAAACTTACTCAACTTCCATTATCCTTTGTCTGTAGGATAACCGAAACTTACTCAACTTTCATTATCCTTTGTCTGTGGGATAACCGAAACTTACTCAACTTTCATTATCCTTTGTCTGTAGGATAACCGAAACTTACTCAACTTTCATTATCTTTTGTCTGTAGGATAACCGAAACTTACTTAACTTTCATTATCCTTTGTCTGTAGGATAACCGAAACTTACTCAACTTTCATTATCCTTTGTCTGTAGGATAACCGAAACTTACTCAACTTTCATTATCCTTTGTCTGTAGGATAACCGAAACTTACTCAACTTTCATTATCTTTTGTCTGTAGGATAACCGAAACTTACTGAACTTTCATTATCCTTTGTCTGTAGGATAACTGAAACTTACTCGACTTCCATTATCCTTCGTATGTAGGATAACCGAAACTTACTCAACTTTCATTATCCTTTGTCTGTAGGATAACCGAAACTCACTCAACATTCATTATCTTTTGTCTGTAGGATAACCGAAACTTACTCGACTTCCATTATCCTTCGTCTGTAGGATAACCGAAACTTACTCAACTTTCATCATCCTTTGTCTGTAGGATAACCGAAACTTACTCGACTTTAATTATCCTTTGTCTGTAGGATAACCGAAACTTACTCAACTTCCATTATCCTTTGTCTGTAGGATAACCGAAACTTATTCAACTTTCATTATCCTTTGTCTGTGGGATAACCGAAACTTACTCAACTTCCATTATCCTTTGTCTGTAGGATAACCGAAACTTACTCAACTTCATTATCCTTTGTCTGTAGGATAACCGAAACTTACTCAACTTCCATTATCCTTTGTCTGTAGGATAACCGAAACTCACTCAACTTCATTATCCTTTGTCTGTAGGATAACCGAAACTTACTCAACTTCCATTATCCTTTGTCTGTAGGATAACCGAAACTTACTCAACTTTCATTATCCTTTGTCTGTGGGATAACCGAAACTTACTCAACTTCCATTATCTTTTGTCTGTGGGATAACCGAAACTTACTCAACTTCCATTATGTTTTGTCTGTAGGATAACCGAAACTTACTCTACTTTCATTATCCTTTGTCTGTAGGATAACCGAAACATACTCAACTTTCATTATCCTTTGTCTGTAGGATAACCGAAACTTACTCAACTTTCATTATCCTTTGTCTGTGGGATAACCGAAACTTACTCAACTTCCATTATCCTTTGTCTGTAGGATTACCGAAACTTACTCAACTTTCATCATCCTTTGTCTGTGGGATAACCGAAACTTACTCAACTTCATTATCCTTTGTCTGTAAGATAACCGAAACTTACTCAACTTCCATTATCCTTTGTCTGTAGGATAACCGAAACTCACTCAACTTCATTATCCTTTGTCTGTAGGATAACCGAAACTTACTCAACTTCCATTATCCTTTGTCTGTAGGATAACCGAAACTTACTCAACTTTCATTATCCTTTGTCTGTGGGATAACCGAAACTTACTCAACTTCCACTATGTTTTGTCTGTGGGATGACCAAACTTACTCAACTTTCATTATCCTTTGTCTGTAGGATAACCGAAACTTACTGAACTTTCATAATCCTTTGTCTGTGGGATAACCGAAACTTACTCAACTTCCATTATCCTTTATCTGTAGGATAACCGAAACTTACTCAACTTCCATTATCCTTTGTCTGTAGGATAACCGAAACTCACTCAACTTCATTATCCTTTGTCTGTAGGATAACCGAAACTTACTCAACTTCCATTATCCTTTGTCTGTAGGATAACCGAAACTTACTCAACTTTCATTATCCTTTGTCTGTGGGATAACCGAAACTGACTCTACTTCCACTATGTTTTGTCTGTGGGATGACCGAAACTTACTCAACTTCCATTATCCTTTGTCTGTAGGATAACCGAAACTCACTCAACTTCATTATCCTTCGTCTGTAGGATAACCGAAACTTACTCAACTTCCATTATCCTTTGTCTGTAGGATAACCGAAACTTACTCAACTTCCATTATCTTTTGTCTGTGGGATAACCGAAACTTACTCAACTTCCATTATCTTTTGTCTGTGGGATAACCGAAACTCACTCAACTTCCATTATGTTTTGTCTGTAGGATAACCGAAACTTACTCAACTTCCATTATCCTTTGTCTGTAGGATAACCGAAACTTACTCAACTTCCATTATCTTTTGTCTGTGGGATAACCGAAACTTACTCAAATTTCATTATCTTTTGTCTGTAGGATAACCGAAACTTACTCAACTTCCATTATGTTTTGTCTGTAGGATAACTGAAACTTACTCAACTTCCATTATCCTTTGTCTGTAGGATAACCGAAACTTACTCAACTTCCATTATCTTTTGTCTGTGGGATAACCGAAACTTACTCAACTTTCATTATCCTTTGTCTGTAGGATAACCGAAACTTACTTAACTTTCATTATCCTTTGTCTGTAGGATAACCGAAACTTACTCAACTTTCATTATCCTTTGTCTGTAGGATAACCGAAACTCACTCAACTTTCATTATCTTTTGTCTGTAGGATAACCGAAACTTACTCGACTTCCATTATCCTTCGTCTGTAGGATAACCGAAACTTACTCAACTTTCATCATCCTTTGTCTGTAGGATAACCGAAACTTACTCGACTTTCATTATCCTTTGTCTGTAGGATAACCGAAACTTACTCGACTTCCATTATCCTTCGTCTGTAGGATAACCGAAACTTACTCAACTTTCATTATCCTTTGTCTGTAGGATAACCGAAACTTATCAACTTCCATTATCCTTTGTCTGTAGGATAACCGAAACTTACTCAACTTTCATTATCCTTTGTCTGTGGGATAACCGAAACTTACTCAACTTCCATTATCCTTTGTCTGTAGGATAACCGAAACTTACTCAACTTTCATTATCCTTTGTCTGTGGGATAACCGAAACTTACTCAACTTCATTATCCTTTGTCTGTGGGATAACCGAAACTTACTCAACTTCCATTATCCTTTGTCTGTAGGATAACCGAAACTCACTCAACTTCATTATCCTTTGTCTGTAGGATAACCGAAACTTACTCAACTTCCATTATCCTTTGTCTGTAGGATAACCGAAACTTACTCAACTTTCATTATCCTTTGTCTGTGGGATAACCGAAACTTACTCAACTTCCATTATCTTTTGTCTGTGGGATAACCGAAACTTACTCAACTTCCACTATGTTTTGTCTGTGGGATAACCGAAACTTACTCAACTTTCATTATCCTTTGTCTGTAGGATAACCGAAACTTACTGAACTTTCATAATCCTTTGTCTGTGGGATAACCGAAACTTACTCAACTTCCATTATCCTTTGTCTGTAGGATAACCGAAACTTACTCAACTTTCATTATCCTTTGTCTGTGGGATAACCGAAACTTACTCAACTTCCATTATCCTTTGTCTGTGGGATAACCGAAACTTACTCAACTTCATTATCCTTTGTCTGTAGGATAACCGAAACTTACTCAACTTCCATTATCCTTTGTCTGTAGGATAACCGAAACTCACTCAACTTCATTATCCTTCGTCTGTAGGATAACCGAAACTTACTCAACTTTCATTATCCTTTGTCTGTAGAATAACCGAAACTTACTCAACTTTCATTATCCTTTGTCTGTAGGATAACCGAAACTTACTCAACTTTCATTATCCTTTGTCTGTGGGATAACCGAAACTTACTCAACTTCCATTATCCTTTGTCTGTGGGATAACCGAAACTTACTCAACTTCATTATCCTTTGTCTGTAGGATAACCGAAACTTACTCAACTTCCATTATCCTTTGTCTGTAGGATAACCGAAACTCACTCAACTTCATTATCCTTTGTCTGTAGGATAACCGAAACTTACTCAACTTCCATTATCCTTTGTCTGTAGGATAACCGAAACTTACTCAACTTTCATTATCCTTTGTCTGTGGGATAACCGAAACTTACTCAACTTCCATTATCCTTTGTCTGTAGGATAACCGAAACTTACTCAACTTCCATTATCTTTTGTCTGTGGGATAACCGAAACTTACTCAACTTCCATTATGTTTTGTCTGTGGGATAACCGAAACTTACTCAACTTCCATTATCCTTTGTCTGTGGGATAACCGAAACTTACTCAACTTCATTATCCTTTGTCTGTAGGATAACCGAAACTTACTCAACTTCCATTATCCTTTGTCTGTAGGATAACCGAAACTCACTCAACTTCATTATCCTTCGTCTGTAGGATAACCGAAACTTACTCAACTTCCATTATCTTTTGTCTGTGGGATAACCGAAACTTACTCAGCTTCCATTATCTTTTGTCTGTGGGATAACCGAAACTTACTCAACTTCCATTATGTTTTGTCTGTAGGATAACCGAAAATTACTCAACTTCCATTATCCTTTGTCTGTAGGATAACCGAAACTTACTCAACTTCCATTATCTTTTGTCTGTGGGATAACCGAAACTTACTCAACTTCCATTATGTTTTGTCTGTGGGATAACCGAAACTTACTCAACTTCATTATCCTTTGTCTGTAGGATAACCGAAACTTACTCAACTTCCATTATGTTTTGTCTGTGGGATAACCGAAAATTTGAATAAAATATAAAGAGCACTCCTTCAATAAATTAAGAAAGTAATAAGATCCAAAGAGTTATGATCACTAAATATTTTAATATCACTGGAAGTAACGTAACTTAGAGTATAGTAATTCATAATACGATAAAGTATACTTTAAACTTGTCATTATAATTATTGGATAATGATTAAAAAAACAAAATAGCTGCAGATTTAATTTAAATTGAGAGTTAAAATGTTCTTTTGTTTATCTTTCTCTAATGCTTATGATTGAAAATGTGGAACCAGTCGATAACTCGGAACTGTTCCAAAACTCTTCAACTTTTTTTTTACAAATTATGATCATTCTGCTATAATAACGAATATTTTTGCGACAACACGAACACTTTTTAGAACTATTAAAACTATTTTTTAGGGATACAACGACTAATTTCGTTAGAACTATATTTCCGGGCTCTAATACTGATTAAACAAAACTATTATTTACCCTAAAAAATTAAAATTATGACTTTTTTATTGTTACCTATAGCTATGGCCACAAATTATTTGTTTTTCCTTTATAGTTAAAGAGTTGAAGGTTTTGTACAGACGGACAAACTTTTCTTTTATTTAGATTAATATGCCGAAATTTCCATCTTGTTCCATCTTTTCTTTCTCAAGTCCATCTTCCCAAAGGTTTCACCCAGCAACACTCCTCTACTTCTTTAATCACACTCTATCCAGCTCTACCTCTTCTAATTCCAGGGAAATAATGCGTCATACTTACTCCCTGCGGTGATACTCCACTTAAATGGAGAAATATTAGAGCATGGAATGGCTTCTGAGTGTTCTAACTTTCTGTAATTCAGGCTAAGTCCCATTATCAACAGTCAAGTGAAACGATCGACTGTCGGTAACTCAGCCCAAGTATTACCTTCCACTCTCTGCTGACGTTAAGTGGACATTAATGTGATGGTATTACTCCGCGCTGGCGTACCTCAAATGCAGATTGCGAAATCAAGCGGAAGGAACAGGTTATGGCGGGGACTTAGAAGATTATGAGGGGAAGGGTATGGTGGGGCTTTGGGAGATTTAGAGGGGAAAGGTATGATGGAGCCTTAGAAGGTAATGAAGGGGAAATGTATGATGGGAACTTTTGAGATTAAAAGAGGAAGTTAAGGTGGGCCATATAAGATTGAGAGAGAAAGGTATGGTGGTGCCATAGAAGATTAAGAGGGGAAGGTATGGTGGGCTTTATAAGATTATGAAAGGTAAAGTTATGGTGAGGTCACTGAATATTAAGAGAGAAAGTTATGGTGTGGACATAGAAGAGGCCCCACAAAATCTACTATGGCCCCACCATAACTCTATCTCCAAGTACACGGTACACACTCATGCTGAAATATGCGTGCAGTGCGCTATTATTATATTTTAAGATCTCATAAAAATATATTATCGACAATAGTTTTGCTCCTAGACTATGAGTTTTATTGTTGAGGAATAGTTTCTGAGCAATAAAAACTGCAGAAGAGGTTTCTTCTCTATAGCTCTAATATAAACATTGAAATTTTACAGAGCCATAAACAGTGTTAAGTACATTATTTACTAGTATACAAAATGTGAAAACATTCTTTTTATAAATTGCAAGAATAATTGAGGAGTTAAATTGAAAAGGATAAAAAATATATATAAAATTAGGTAAAAGACCTTTAAATTGTATTTTAAAGGCATTGAATAAAATGCAGTAGAGCTCATCAATTATGGACAACTGAGCAGCCCGTAAATTTTGAATTTTATGTATAATTCACTAAGCGAAATAAAGAAGTTAAAACAACTTTTCTGAAGTAGAATAATTATTTTTATACAAAGGCACACACATTTTTTCCAATTAAATTATAAAATTTTCACATATAATGTCAAAGAAAAGCAAATGCCAAGAAAAATTCCATAAACTTTGAATTCCATAAAATTGTCTCCATAATTTAAGTATGGTCCATAAATTTTAACTTCCATAATTCATTAGTATTGCTTTATAGTTTCTCCTATAAACCATACATAAATAGGTAGCATATACTATAGTAATTTTGTTCCTGCAATGAAGAATGTTCATTTGAGTCTCCATTAAGCAGCTTCATCTAGCATCATTAAATATGACATTAGAATCGCGTCTCCGAGGAATAACTGCAGATGCATTTCTTGGAAATCTCGGCACAATACTCGCCAGTGAATAAATCATTTAGTGTGTCAAAAGAATGCACTCGGAAACTGAATGCATGGCTTATTTTGCACTTTGAAATATCATAGCAATGTGAGAGTGCAATATACTGAGATATGTAGATGGTGAAACATTATTCTCGAATAAAATTATATTTCCAGTGAACGGCTCTTAACCGTTCACATATTAATGTATTATACTCTATAGGAATAATGTGTGGAAATGAAATTTTATGATCGAAAGAGAATGGAGTTTCTCACATTTCAACTCTAAATTTATTTTAATATTAAATTAATATTGGCTTTTTTATCGAACTACAAATTATATACAGGGTGTCCCACAAAAAAGTGTACCAATTTTGAACTAATATAAATATTGTATTTAAAAATGAAAAATTAGATATTCCTACTTGTATCCATTATACCACCGTCATTGCTTTGGATTCATTATTTATTTATAAATACAATATTTATATAATTGGAAGTTGGATATACTTTTTTTGGGGTCACCCTGTATATAGAGTGCAGTGAAGGAGTATAACGTGAATATAAACAGTCCTCCCTTTTACCAATAATGCTAAAAAAAACGAATAATATTCTGCGTAATATATTGATTTAGTGAATAGCACCTGTAAGAAATAGTGTAAGGCTCGTGAAGGTATTTAGGCCCTTATCTGCAAGGCAAAAGCCCCAGTAATGACAGTGAGCGTATATACATATAGCTTCATTATTTGGGACTTGGGGAGATTTTCAGCCTATCTCTGCTAAGAAGATATTGTGGTAGGTACTTATGGTGTGACCACGAGGTGATGCCCACCATAAAATAGCTATTATTCACCACGAAATAAGTATTTCCCACCATAAAATATGTATTCCCCACCATAAAATATGTATTACCACACAATAAATTTGGTATTACCCACTATAAAATAGGTATTGCCCACAATTAAATAAGTATTGCCCACCACGAAATAAGTATTGCCCACCATAAAATGGAAATTTCTCACCACACTATAGGCATTGCCCACCATAAAATAGGTATTCCCCACCATGAATTAGGCATTAACCACAATGAAATAAGTATTGCTTACTATGTAATAGGTATTGCCCACCTTAAAATAGGTATTTCCCACCATAAAATAGGTATAAGATTCATCCAGTAATCATGCATGCATTTAATTTTAGTAAGTTTACATGATAATAAATGAATAGTTCCCATGAACAAGTACTGCGGTTACATTTTCTGTAATATACCAATATTCATCATGTGAATATAACACACTGCTATTGTAGCAATATGCCATAGGCCAAACTTAGCACAATACTTAATTGATTGAAAAGGATGGAATTTATCATATTCCTTACAATGGTGGACAATGAATATTTGAATATTCAGTCTAGAACACTTCAATTTATCAGACATATTAGACTTAAATTAGACAAAAATAACCTATATTAATGGCAGAGAATAGAGTGTGCTATTATATCTATGTGAGTTTGCGAGTAATATATTATTAGGGTTACGGATTATTGGACAGTTCCACATTTTCGATCATAAAAGAAAAAGATACATAATTTGACATTTTAACTTTAATGATATTTTTTCTTATACGATCGAAAATGCTGAACTGCCCAATAATTCATAACTTACCCTGTTGCTTATAAAAACACAGGCTTTTGAATATTTTATAATGTTAAATTATGTGATTTGACTTGGCGGCAATTCGTGAGTTACTGAGTTATAAATGATCTTGACCTTGACCTTGACCTTTGACCCGATCGCTCCCAAACCAATATCTAACCGCAAGTCTCCTGGATTTTGACCAATCGTGCCACCAAATTCTCAGCATTTTGGTTGAATTCTTTTTGAGTTGTGAGTGACCTTGACCTTTGACCTGTTAGCTCCCAAAGCTTACCAGATGGTTTCTGGCTATTTACTAATCGTCCTACCAAATTTTAAGCAATTCGGTGGAATATTTTTTGAGTTGTCGAATAACAAAATTATATATAAATAAATAAATGCCGACCAAAAAACGACCTTTAATTAATGATTTGAAGAACATTAAGAAAGTTTATGATAGATAAAGTTATGGTGGGGTCATAGAAGATAAAAAAGAGAAACGCTTTAACTTTTATATATTGATAACCGAATCCTATAATAGAATATATTTTATCAAAATAACTAATTATTTGTAACCCTAAATTAATGCAGATATAACAACTGTTTTTCTTTTTACTCACAATATCACTGTTTGTTTTCTATCACTCTGTTCATTACCGGTACACAAGCCACTCCGTCTGGTACATCCATTACACATGGCCGTCCAATTTTCTGAACATGTTTCTTCGTAATGTTTTTAGTAGTAAAGTTACAATGTTCCATGAATATTCAATATCACTCCCTAACATGTTTCTCGCTGCTAAATGAAGCGAGCAAGTCGAAACATACGGAAAATAAATGAAATATGATGATTAAAGTATTTATAAAATTTTAATATATTATATTTAATTTAAACATGATGCTATCTGAAGAAGAATAAAAACAATTGTATACAGATATTAAGTTAATAAACGATAAAAGTTCTATAAATATCCAGATCTTCATCTAAGTTCATACACAGAGAAAAAGTTTACTCATATCTAATGGGTCATCAATTTATGTTTTGAATCAATTTATTACGTGAGTTAGTTGGACTATATTCATGTTTTCACGTGCACACAGAGAACGGTTTTGTTGATACAACAAAAAAAGTAGGTTTTTGGTTGTATTAACAAAATAAATTAGTCAGCTATGAGCCATCAAAATAATTTTGTTACAGTAAATATATATTTTTGGTAAGGTTTTTTTGTTATGGTTATACAAGAATTTTTAAGGTAACAGTAACTAGAGCTTATTAGTTATAGTAACATTACAATACTGTTACTTCAAAAAATGTATTTTGTTATGTCAACAAAAAGTATATTTAAAGCAACACAAATAATTTTTTGTAGCAACAAAATCATCTAGTTATTTTAACTGAAAAAATAGATTATACTGTTTTAATTACTATTTCTTATTTTATTGCATATAGCGTATATGTAAATTTGGCTGTGTATCAATTAGTTTAATGTTACATGTTGTTATATACAAATTAAATGGGAAGAAATGAACATAGAAATGAAGTGGTGCATCCTGGAATCGAACTAAATTCCCAGGTAGCAAGCATCATTCCTGGGATATTAAGGGAATAACCCAGGGAAGAAGGATTTATTCCTGGGATATTCTCTTAATATCCCAGGAATAAATCCTTGCTGCCTGTGTTACGATCTCCAAACTCCAGTCTGCGGCGCTAACCTCTTTGCCATCCTGGACATGGTAGAAGTAGGATTGGAATGAACTATAACCAATATGAAAACATGCATGCCTTTTAAAGTTATTATAAATGAATATTATTTAATATTCTATTGATCTCGTATCTTTTTTTTTATAATAACCAGCAATGGAACATTTCGATTGAATATTTTAAAAATAGCTATCTATTAATATTTATCAATTCCCACCTACCTACCTAGTTTCTTACTATGTTTTATCAATCAATACCTACATAGATACCTACTAGTGTTTAACATTACTTACGTAGTTATGATATGTAAATAAGGCTTCAGAATTAACTTGCTGCAATATGTATCAATATTTTAACCATTAAGATTTGCACCAAGACTCAATGCATTACTTTTTCCCGCGTAAAACAGACGAGGGACATCACGCGTGGGACAGACGTAGAAATATTGATACAAAATAGCACTCAAGAAACACGTATAAATTTATATATATATTGATTCTGTACGAACAATAAATACATATTGTGGTAACTTAAAATTTATATGTAGCCTAATAACAAAAAAGAAATGGCAGACAATTATTATTACTGACAATATAATTTTGTTAATAGTAAAAAATATATCAACAAAAATATAATATTATTGTAGCAAAATTATTATTTATAAAGACAAAGGTATTTTGTTAAACAATAATGTTACATTTTAACTAAATTTTTCAAGTTACTACTACAAAAATATTTTGTTAAAAATAAAAAAAACATTTAACAATATTATATTGTTATCATAGCAATATTTAAGTTAATACGAACAAAATTTTTTTAGTAACCTTAACAATATTCCATTACAAAAATTGTACTGTTAAATTAAAGAAATATTTTGTTGTAGTGAAGAAATCTTTGAACAATATTTTATTGCTGATTTAACTCAATTGATGGTTAATATAACAAAATTGTCCCATTACCATAACCAAATGTTATCGACAAAATACGTTTTGTAAATTTAACAAAACCGTTCTCTGTGTGTGTGTTAAAACAACTATGATGTGGTGTGTCATCAAACATTAGATAATTCAATTCATTTTATAGATTGAATCAACTTACTAGGAGAGTTAAAAGTTACTTTTTTGAGTATTTAAAAGTATGTTGAAACCACTATGACAGAGTTTATTGTAGTAACTCACAACGACTGTTAATACAATGTATCTGGTGTATAAATTAACTTACTATGCGAGTTGACGCAACTTTTTTTAAGTTTAGGAGTTCGTTAAAACGACTGTTTTGTTTCAACCCACGTCAATTTAACTACTTTTAAGTAGTACCTGCAACCCACCAAGTAGGTAGGCGCACAAATAACCCATTCATATGAGTCAAAACAAATCAAATTTGATTTGATTCAACTAATCCTTTCTCTGAGTGTAGTTCAAACGATATAAGAACATATTTATTCTTGAAATCCACTTTTAATGATTTGATAAAATCAGTGACACTTGACTGAATTTACACGAGCCATGAATTCTATTTTGGAAAAAATATATGAAAATCAATGAATCACTTTACATTACACCAGAAAGTTACAGTTATGAATTCGTGCATGCACTTTCTTTGCGGCAAATGTCAATTCAATGGAACACCAGATTTACATACAGACCACTAAAAATGTGTCCACTGCCATTGAATCTGAATGATTCTACATATTCATTATTCTACGATAATATGCATAATACATTGATACCATATTTAAGGAGATTGATAATTAATAATGAATGATACATACTACTAATATTCAATGGCAGTGAATACATTTTTAGTGGACCAACTGTATAAATTCCTGAGATCTGAATTCGTGCGTCTTTCACGGCATGTGTTCAGTCAATGTAATTCCAGAGTCCAGAATTCACGTGCTTTTCTGCGTTAAGTGTTCAGTTAATTGTGTTCACTAGAGATCTAAAATCGTATGTCTTTCTATAGCTAGTGTTCAGTTAATGTACCACCAAAGATCTAAATTCGCATGCCTTTCTATAGCAAGTGTTCAGTTAATGTAACTCCAAAGATCTAAAATCACATGCCTTTCTATAGCAAGTGTTCAGTTAATGTACCACCAAAGATCTAAAATCACATGCCTTTCTATAGCAAGTGTTCAGTTAATGTAACTCCAAAGATCTAAATTCGCGTGCCCCTCCGCGGCAAGTGTTCACTCAATGGAACTCAAAGGCATAGAATACAAGCTCTAAAGCTTTCACTGAACCGTGAATATGGATGACACATTCCTTTACCTCAGAAGATATTGAGACAGACTCTAACATTAACTTTCTATATAGATATCGACATAGATAAGACTAGCAAGCGAAAGAATCCAGAGACACTGACATTTATTCCCTTAAAATACCTAAATACAATATTTAACAAATAGAAAGAATTTTAAATTGATAGTAATATTAAAATCGGATTGAATGGTGACAGTAAATATCCATTTTTGCTTCAATTCCATATCATCAAAGAGAGATAAAAATATTATTTAAAATGATGTATGCATTACGAATTGATATAAATATTTATATAGAAAAGAAGTAAATGATTTATATTCATAGAAATAGTATAAATTTGCTCACCCTTTACTTTACTTCGAAACAAACATAAATTGTTGCAACTAAAGCGAAGAATTAAATTGAATGGACATAAAAATCTTTAGAAACAATTATACGTACACGCATAGTTCCAATGCATTCTTGGAAAGTATGAGATTTTACGCAGATATATTACTCTCTTCAATCCATGGGAAGGGTGCTGGCTTTAATTAAATTAATACATTGTGAGCATTTTAAATATTCCCCCTAGCTATCGCTGCTAGATCTGCTCTATAATATCAGGTGCCCTTTGTTTTAACTATTCTAACATTGATACCTAACTCGCGCATTTAGAAATGGTGAGTACGCTTAGCCCTTCACTTTATTTACATCAAGAGATGCTTGTTGACTTGTCGCGACACTTCACTGTGCACTTTATTTACAACAACTTATAGGGCTGGTGGAGGTACAGTTAACAGAATAGAGAAGTAACAACAACTTATAGGGCTGGTAAAGACACAGTATACAGAAAAGGGAAGTAACAACATCTTATAGGACTGGTAAAGGTACAATATACATAATGGGGAAGTAACAACATCTTATAGGACTATTGAAGGCACAGTACACAGAATAGGGAACTAACAACATCTTATAGGGCTGGTAAAGACACAGTACACAGAATAGGGAAGTAACAACATCTGATAGGGCTGGTAAAGGCACAGTACACAGAATAGGGAACTAACAACGTCTTATAGGGCTGGTAAAGACACAGTACACAGAATAGGGAAGTAATCGGCGTCCCTAAATTGTTACTTCAGGGGTATTAAATTAGATTTCAATTGGGCAATTTCAATATCAATTTTGAAAACAAACAAAGGCAGAATCTCCTTGATTTTGTTTTCTCTTATAGGACAATGTCACACGAGCCTTTTTTCACATCGTTTTTAACTCCGAGGATATTATTTATAAACTCATTCTACATATATGCATCACTGTTACGCGACGCTTTTGAGGCGTTGAAAACGCTCCAAAAACGCGCGTGTGACATGGCCCATAAGGGTCTAACATTTATATATTTAGTGTTGTTTCAGTATCTGTGATACAGCTCTATAATAACTATTTCAATTAAAGAAATTTTCTGAATTGTCATGTGACGTCACTGTTGACTTCTTGAAAATGAATTAACATAAGATGTTGTTACTTCTCTATTATATAAACCATCAGAATTCACTTTCCTTACTATGTGGACTGTGCAAGTGATACCACAGGTAGGGAAGGTTTAATTCACAAGCTAAGAAAACAGAGCAGAACTGGATAGGAGTTGTTATATGCAAATAGAAATGAAATAGAACTATATCATTTTATGATTGTTAGTTGTCAAAATATGCGATGGGTGAGATGGAGAAAATCTGAACACTGAAAGCAATGTTTATCGGGGCAACATTGTCCCAATAATAGTAATATTGTAACAACATTGTCAAAATAATTGTAATATTGTAACAACCTTGTAACTATTAGTTTTCGATGGATTTTAGCTCAATATTCTTACCAAAGTAGAGACTATCGTACTATTGCCCAATACTTTTCATTCGCTATTTTAACAACAACAGGGTAAAATATTCGAGAATCCGAGAATCAAAATTAATACTGATAAGGTTACTCTCGATTTGCCTCTTGGTATGGGACCGGGTAAATAGAGATGGTGGATAAATCGAGGTACCATGTTTTGTTTGAAAGAAAATGTGAACCTATTCTTTTAGGAGAAACTTGTGGAAATTTTATATTAAGTTTTATGTTAGTTTAGGGAAAATAAATAAATTGCTTAATGCTCTTTTACCTTACAATTATATATGTTAAAATATGTTAAGATGGTAAATAGTTGAAACAAAATGTCCTTGAATTTGGATTTTTTCTTACAATGGATGTTGCAGAATACACGACGAACGCGAAGAGCGGATGACGCGAGTTGCTGTGAAATAATCGAGGCAAACACAACTATAAAAATCGAGAGAGGGACTAATCGTGATGTATGTAAATCGAGAGTTACCGTATAATTCTTTTCTTCATTTTTTCCCATTTGTAAGTTATCCATATATGTACAATGCATGCAATACATGATGATGGAACACGATAAAGAAAAATCTCTTGTGGAGTGTAATATACAATATATTTATATAGTCATATAAATTTTATAAAATTAACGAATTGAACAGTAATTTTATAAATTTTTGTTTATATTATGTACCCTAGTCTACTTATTCATTTTATCCACACTTTGCAATATAGTTTATAATTACATAGGACAAAAAATTATTAATTAAATTTTTTATCTTATCGAGCTAAGAAATGAGCTATTTTTCTTTAAATGAAATAGTTATGTGAGGCCGCTACCGTTCATTTTGTGGTGAAAACAAGTACAGTATAGTGGAAAAATTTGAATGCACGGTCTTTATTTTTAAAACATGGCTGCTAAAGCGCCTGTGATGAAATTTTCACTTCTTTTAAAAGCAAAATAAAAGCTCAATATTTAAAGAAACTTTTGCAGTTTTGGTGCTTGAAGCAATATTTGACCCGACCCAACAATTTGAAATTCTGGAGAGGCAGATCAACCGTCGATGCGACGGTAAAGTTCTGTGATTTCTTAGATGCATGCGATACAATGAACTTAACAAGTCATTCGATACAGTGAATATCGATATTTTGTATAATAAACTATTTAAATAGGGTGAGCGTTGTCTCCCAGTGAGTGGCTCAGAAGCTTCCTCTCAAACCGCACTGGTGTTGTTCGTGTTGGAACTTTTAAATCTGAAGAGTGTTTGTCTAATGTATGTGTACCCCAGGGATCTACTTTGGGACCTGCTTTATTTATAATATACATAAGCGATTTACCAAATGTTTCCCCTCAATTTAACAGCATTTTATTTGCTGGTGATACGACTCCCCTTGGTTCCAATGAGTGTTTTCCCCGCTTTTTCACTGTATTTGAGGAATTCAACAATTCATCCGTTTTGTATACTTATAGATAGGTCATTCAACAAAAATTTATTCAAATCATTAATAAAAGTTTTCATCTCAATCATACTACTCCATTGTTCTTAAATACCAAAATATTAAAATTATTTGATTTGCATAAATTGTTGATAGATTATATATATGTATAAAAATCTCAATAGGGCTAACCCTACCTTTTCAATCTCTTCCAGTAGTTATTCAACTCGCTCCATTGATTACATTGTACCTCAATATCAACGACTTTCGACCACCCAGCGATCTATCAGTTTTAATGATCCGACTATTTGGAATGTATCCAAATAGTCGAATCATTGCATGAATTTACATCTTCATAATTCTAGAAGGAAAATATGCATAATATTGGTACAATAGATATGTAATACTATAAATTATAAATAATAAATTATACATAATAATTTCTTTATTCAATGGCAGTAGACATATTTTTGGTGGATATACTGTTTGCAAAATCCGAGTCTCTCTCCGTTTTCGAATTTAAATTTAAATAGGAGCTTTATACCTGTGTTCCTAATACCTTGAATTTTCTTTGTTAAGTTTTTGTTAGGTTGCAAAAACATAATTATTAGGCTACAAAAAGTGTTTCTTCAATTATGTAGTATTAAATTTTGTTCAAACTGTTATTTTTGTGTTTATAAATAAAATATATAAATAAAGTAGATATATTCCTTATTATCGCCAGAAGTAGTTTTTATTCTTACATACGGTTTTGAACGTTTAATTAATATTTCTAATGTTCTTTGTTTTTTTATTTTTTACTGTAATATTCTCATATTTATGTTTTTAAACTTTTAGTGCAATAAAAAAACACAATATTATCTTAAGAATATTTGGAATATTTTTCTACAACTAGTATACACAATTGTATTCTTCCACTGTTATTTTAAGCAGAATTTGAGTTTATTTATTCAGAACAGACTGAAAAATTAAGTCAAAGTGAAACTTTAATTTGAATAAAGCATAATATAATTTAATAATAATATTTTAATTTGACATAATTTAATTTAAAACAAAATTAATTTCTAAACCCAAAATTAAAAAATCATACAAAAAACTTTATCTTGATTTATTCGATATATTAAAACGTCTCAGACACTCGCAGTGCTCAAAAAGTGGGTGTTACCATAGGTCAATCATAATGCTAAAGGGCCGTACACACGTAGGGTTTTTAAGTCTTTCCCATAGACTTTTTGATAAGCTCCTCCTACTTTATCCACGAGAATATAAGAAAAAACGAAATAATTGTTATTTATTTTATTTGGTATCCATGATACCTGCAGGTATCAAAGTAAGAGGAGCTTAGCTAAAAGTCTAGTGGAAAGCATAGAGTTATGATAAACTACTCTAGAGAGAGGAAGTGTTGCAGCGATTGCAGGACGCTAAGGAAGACGGTGTAAAATCTTATTTTGTTTCAGTTATATCATTTCTCCATTAAATTTTGTTTCAGTTATATCATTTCTCCATTAAATTTTGTTTCAGTTGTATTATTACGTCAGTTGTATCAACTGACGCTAGATTGCCAGTCACGTGACCCAAAAATAAGAAAAATAAGGATTTTAGCGTCCCGCAAGACGCGATATTATTTTGGCCACTGACTCACCACTTGGTGGAAAGACTTAAAAAATCCCGCGTGTGTACGGCACTAAAGGTCAGATTGATTCGTATGTTAACCCCCACTTACCGAGAACTGCGATGTTCCCCTATCTCCTTATGGTTAGTTCCTTTTTTTGAAGATAAGTGGAATAGGTAACTGAGGAGTGAGAAGTATTCTGAATAACTGACGGGGAGTTTTGTGATACTGCAGAGACAGTTGGTACTGCTGCAGTAGTCTAGACACGAAACAGGACAGGTCATGCTCCGCAAAACGACGACCTGAAAAATAAACACCACCGTTGTTAAGTTTTTTTTATTTACTATATACAATGAGGTATTGTGAGTAAAATTAGATGCTTTCTAAAATTAATTAAAATTAATTTCAGGAGGAGAAGGTTAAAGGCTCTTTACACATGTCAGTGATCCGTCCTTTCAGTGATTCAGTGTCCGTGAAAAAATATATCGTTACTTTAATTTCAACAGACACATTCACACAGTACGGGCTCCTCTCAGTGATGAAAAATCACTGACCGGTGACGTCCCGGTCGGATCACGGTGATGTGTGAATCAGCCTTAAGTGATTAAATGTTATCACAAGAATGATGAATGGTTTAAAAGTTCCTCACCCAAGCACATTCTAACTCCGTGACTGAAAGGAGAGTTCAGAATGGGGTGAAACTTCTCAGTCACCCCCACTTTGTTGTCCCGGTCCCACCGCTCCAAAATGACTTTACCGGGATTGGGAAAAATTTCGGGATCTTGAAGCCAGATGAATTGATTCAAATCGCACTGAGTCTGTGAGGAACAATTAAAATGGGATGAAAATAAGTCAATGTACAAATTACGATACAAATTCAATATTTTAGTTATGATAAATCAAACATAACATTGACAATGAACAAGTTACAATAAATCATATGAAACTATATTTAATTTAGATGATAGATATAAGTATCTAAGTCCGTTTTTAATATACAGTGTGTTCGCAACAAATGTATCCACTGCCATCGAAAATATCTTATAAGTACTATTTATAATTAATTATTATTAATCTACGTATCTATGATACCAAATATTTAACATATTTTCGTGAAATGATGAATAATGTAGATTCTACGCAGTGGATACATTTTTTGGAAAATACAAAGAACTGGTCATTTAAATTATATTCACTTAAGAAGTAGAAGAAAAAAATATTCAATAGTAAAAATAAAGATACAAATGATTTGATCTTCTATTTGTGAAGTAAACTAAAATGCATAATTGGACGGTTTGCTGTTTGCTCCATTCACTGAAGTGAATTAAGACAGATAAATGAATGAGAGTACATTCATTCATTAAGAGTTTGGATGTACGGGTGTGGCAGATCATTTACAACGCAAAGCACACTGAAGTAATGAATCGAAAGTGACGAGCAGTTGATTGGACACCCTAACTCTCGGAACAGAGAACAGAGTAAAGGATAAACTCTAACTCTCGGAACAGAGAACAAATAGAGTTAAGGATAAACCCTAACTCTCGGAACAGAGAACAAACAGAGTGAAGGATAAACCCTAACTCTCGGAACAGAGAACAAACAGAGTGAAGGATAAACCCTAACTCTCGGAACAGAGAACAAATAGAGTAAAGGATAAACTCTAACTCTCGGAACAGAGAACAAACAGAGTGAAGGATAAACCCTAACTCTCGGAACAGAGAACAAACAGAGTGAAGGATAAACCCTAACTCTCGGAACAGAGAACAAATAGAGTAAAGGATAAACTCTAACTCTCGGAACAGAGAACAAACAGAGTAAAGAACAAGGAGATATTTAGTGTGTGCGATGTTATTATTTACTAATATAGACAACATCATCATACATCCACCTTTAAAGACGTCATCATCGTTTACTAACAAAGACAACTTATCATCATTTACCTACAAATTCATCATCATCATTTTCTACATAGACTACATTTCGAAATCATAATAAAAGTAATTAATGGAAATAGAGTAATAGGCAGATTTATTATAGTTATTGTTATTGGATCAAGCAACTAAAAGATCTGTTCTGTTTTGATACTACTAATGCTCTTAAATTTGAGTTATGTACCTATAATGTTCTCATGAGTAACTGACGATGTCACATATAGATGAAACACCTCAAGTGATGCATAATATACTGTACATCTCTTATTTATATATTATCTATACCCTGAAAATAAACTAAAGGATTTAGTTACACTTCAGAGTGTGAATGAAAAGACCTGAACATCAAGAAATAATATAATTCAAAGATAAAGAACTGAATTCTTCTATCACATTAACCTTATACACTAACTACGACAGCTTTATACTGTTGTAATAGTGTATTAGTTCACTAAGATGGTAGCATGATTGCCAGACTTCGATTATTGACAAGGAAATTCAATTCTGTATCTTTACAATATGTTTTTTCTTAATGCTCAGGTCATTCTCACTCTGATGTGTAACAAAATATCACCTTCATTCTATATGCAATCAGAAGTGTGATATGTAACACTGTCATAGAGAATTAATTAAGGACGTGTAGCTTGTCGCCATATAGTATAAAAAGCTGCATGTCCCTTCAGCCTGATTTATTCATGGAGAATATTCAGTTCAAAAGGAAGTAAAGGAACAAAATTTATATTTACCCCTTTAGGAAGATGGTAGCCACTGAGAATCATGTCCTTCGTCAGCATCCTTTGAACACTGTCACCAATCGGGTAAATTCTGATGAGGAATTAATAATCTCGTCAAAATTCAATCTTATTTTTTTAAATGAAAATAAAGTCTCATTACACAGAGCCAAAAAGATATAGCTACGCAAATAACAATGTATGTAAAAAATTTAGCCGAAATCTTAAGCTTTAAATAGTGTTCACTTGCTATTTAAGGAAAAAGATTCAAACTGAACGGGAAATCCATATTATCAAGAGGTTATTAAGCTATACGTTGATGGTATTTTTTAACGGAAAAAACATTAAATAACCTCTTAATAATAAGTTAGTTATGGAAAGAACTAGGTGATTAAATGAGGACTTCTTCTAATCTTCTATGGCCCTCTGATAACTCTCACACTAACTAACATACCTACTCTTCATGACAATCTTGTAATTCACCTCAATGTTTCTTTGATGAAAGAGCGCAGTTTTGAAGCTTTGGCAAGATGTTCACTTGTCATTTCGCCTTCTGTTGGACAGCAAGTCTTGCCTTCTTCGTACAACGTCTCTTGGACGTCAGGATTCAGGGCCAGCAAGTGGAGGGCTCCCAGAAGAGTTGGCGCTGTCTGAACATCAAAAGTTTGCATTGTGCTTATAAACATTGAAAGAGATTTGGGAAAACAGATTGTGTGATGCTAAATAGTTATTTCAGTCGACTAGTTAGAACATAATTGAACTTAGAAGAACATAATTGAACTTAGAAGAACATAATAGAACTTAGAAGAACATAATTGAACTTAGAAGAACATAATTGAACTTGGAAGAACATAATTGAACTTAGAAGAACATAAATGAACTTAGAAGAACATAATTGAACTTAGAAGAACATAATTGAACTTAGAAGAACATAAATGAACTTAGAAGAACATAAATGAACTTAGAAGAACATAATTGAACTTAGAAGAACATAATTGAACTTAGAAGAGCATAATTGAACTTAGAAGAACATAATTGAACTTAGAAGAACATAATTGAACTTGGAAGAACATAATTGAACTTAGAAGAACATAAATGAACTTAGAAGAACATAATTGAACTTAGAAGAACATAATTGAACTTGGAAGAACATAATTGAACTTAGAAGAACATAATTGAACTTAGAAGAGCATAATTGAACTTAGAAGAACATAATTGAACTTAGAAGAACATAATTGAACTTAGAAGAACATAATTGAACTTAGAAGAACATAATTGAACTTGGAAGAACATAATTGAACTTAGAAGAACATAATTGAACTTAGAAGAAGATAATTGAATTTAAAAGCATCTTATTGAACTTAAAAGAACCTAATTAAAAACTTAAATGAAAATAATGGAACTTACAAGAACCTAATTGAACTTACAAGAACCTAATTGTACTTACAAGAACCTAATTGTACTTACCAAGAACCTAATTGTAATTACAAGAACCTAATTGTACTTACAAAAACCTAATTGTACTTACAAGAACCTAATTGAACTTAAAAGAATATAATTGTACCTACAAGAACCTAATTGTACTTACAAGAACCTAATTGTACTTACAAGAACATAATTGTACTTACAAGAAGCTAATTGTACTTACAAGAACCTAATTGTACTTACAAAAACCTAATTGAACTTACAATAACCTAATTGTACTTACAAGAACCTAATTGTACTTACAAGAACCTAATTGTACTTACAAGAACCTAATTGTACTTACAAGAACCTAATTGTACTTACAAGAACCTAATTGAACTTACTAGAACCTAATTGTACTTACAAGAACCTAATTTAACTTCAAATAACCCAGTTGAATTTAAATGAAAATTAATTGAACTTATATGAACTTGATTGAACTTAAAAGAACCTAATTGAACTTAAACCTAATTAAACTTGTTAGTTGAGCTTCTAAGAACTTATTAACTAAGCTTGATAGAACTGTTTAGATCTTGTTAATTGAGTAATTGATAAAACATGTTTGAACTTGTTAGTTGAACATGATAAAACATGTTTGAACTTGTTAGTTGAACATGACAAAACATGTTTGAACTTAATTATTAGTTGAACACGACAAAACGTGCTTTAACTTGTTATACAACGTTATAGCAAATAATGTAAACAGTGACAGCACTTACAGTGGATAATCCATCAGTGAGTATAGCAAGGTAAAGACCAGAGAGATCGTTGTCACCAATCTCTTGGTTTGAAGTCAGCATTTTGAACATCACAGTGTCTTCTTGTTCACCTTCTTTGGCCAGCCTTCTCTTCGATTTTATAAACTCCTCGCATATTCCATGTAGCTTTCTGGTTTTGGATATTGATATTGTGTTGAGTTTACATATATGGAATGTTCCAGATTATTGTACGGATGCACAACTTCGACCATATAAGAAAAAATGTATAATTCAACATTTAAACACGTTAATTGGTATCCATGATACCTGTAAATGTCATGGATACCAATTAAAATTACCAATTTTAAATTTAATACCAATTGTTATTTTTAAATGAAAAATAACATGAAACTCTATAAAAGAATTTATTTATATAGAAAAAATCACAGAAAAAAGTGTCAGAATTTCGGTTAAACACAGTCAAAATATCAGGAAAAATTGTTTATTCTCTGTAAAAACTTGTCACTATATAATCCGTTGGCTTAGTAATAATATAATTATGATATTTTTAGTATCATAAACATTTATTTAGAAAAAAATTCAATGCAGAAAAACTCACGTGTAAAACTGATTTTCGGCATTTTCTAGGTCTGGATATTCCACGGTTTGAGGTGAATATTTCTTATAGGCAGATATCTAAAGTAAATAATATTGTTAGATACAAAATAATAAAAACATTGCATTTTTTTTTTTCTCTTCTGCGAATAAACTCTGTTTTTTCTTCTTCTTTTTGTACGTAAAATGTGAACTGATCTTAAATAAAAAGAACTCGGAACAGTCAATTATTATAGTTTTCAATAACAATAAGAAATTTAATAATGATGAATTATTATACACAACCGTCTTTAATTTGACACAGCGTCTCTTTTTTGCGTTAGGAATTGTCCGTTTTTAACTCTTTTAACGTGCATTAAAATAATGCATGTGCTTTAGGGTTTGGATCTTTTCTGTTTGCTGGGTGCAGTTGAAAATAGTGAAAATAATGCAAATAATATTATATCATGGATACGCGTTGTTATTCAATGATATGATTTACCTTCCTTGATGACGAAGATTGATAACTGAAGTGGATTTGGAAAAACCTTACAAATCGATGTAATAATTAAAATATAGAGTAAAATATATTTCTTATATGACTGAAAATGTGAAACCGTCCGATAACTAAGAACTTACCCAATTATTCAACAGATCTGCTTTCGAATCGCCATAATACCGATTTGTTCAAGGAAGTTTTTATTATCATTATATTATTATTATATTATTTTCATATGTGCTCCCAGAAAACAGCAACTTTTCTAATTACATTATTTAATATAACAAATCTGTATATTATTTTCTAACAAAATAATTTAATTTTAAAAGTCAGTAAATATGATACCATTATATTTTATTATTTTATTTCCATTATTTTCAAATGCGCCCAGTAAACAGAAAAGATCCCAGGGTTAAATTATTAATAGCATAATTGGATTCAATATAGTGTCGACTTACCTCAAATATTTTTCGATTGAGTTCAGCATATTTCTCAGCAACGTCAATATCCCCACCGTCTTCTTTGAACAGTGCCTTGTAATGATTTCCCGTTGCAGATTCGAACATTGCTAAGGTGTAAATTTAATTATTACATTCATATTTAATCATTACATACATACTTAATTATTACATACTTTTTCTTATAGGATTTTTTTAATAACCAAAAATAATCTTTCGATCAGTGATTATAAACGATGATAAAAAGATAATAGTGATAATGATAAGTGTAATAATCTGAAATAATCAGTAAATATCACTTATAATCAGGAATAATAATCAGTTTTCATATAATTGATGATAATAAGAGCATCTAATTTATCTATGATCGACTACAAACGATTCGACAAAAATCCGTATTTTCCCATTATTCGTAAACACTCAGTTAATCATGACAATATTTTTTTATATTTTACAATGAAGAACTATGAATTTATGTACCTATTGTACTCGAGAAGGAATAAGAGATGATTTTTCAATAATTATTATAAATTTTCAATTCAAATTAGAGCTGCATATCAACTGTTTATAATCCAAAAACATATATGTACAATGCACTTCATAGATTTAATAATTTAGACAATTTATATATATGGCAAAGAAATATGCAGTTATGATCAAAATTAGTGCCAATAATGACAAATTAGTTATATAGTAATGATAAAATACGTATACATTATTCAATTATGAAAAAATACTTATAAAATATTGACTAAATACGTATACAATAATAACAAAACACATATACAATAATGACAAAACACGTAAACAATATTGACAAAATACGCATACAATATTGACAAAATACGCATAAAAAAAATGACAAAATACGTATACAATATTAACAAGATACGCATACAATAATAACAAAACACTTATACAATATTGACAAAATACGTATACAATAATAACAAAACACATATACAATATTGACAAAACACGTATACAATAATGACAAAATATGTATGCAATATTGACAAAATACGTATGCAATATTGACAAAAAACGTAAACAATAATGACAAAATACGCATACAATAATGACAAAATACGTATGCAATATTGACAAAATACGTATGCAATATTGACAAAAAACGTATGCAATATTGACAAAATACGCATACAATAATGACAAAATACGTATGCAATATTAACAAAATACGCATACAATATTAACAAAATACGTAAACAATATTGACAAAATACGCATACAATAATGACAAAATACGCATACAATATTGACAAAATACGCATACAATATTGACAAAATACATAAACAATATTGACAAAATACGCATACAATATTGACAAAATACATAAACAATATTGACAAAATACGCATACAATAATGACAAAACACGTATACAATATTGACAAAATACGTATACAATAATGACAAAATAAGCATAGCATTATCTCTAATATGTTTTTTTGTCGCAATACTCACATTGAAAGATCCATCTGTCTATGAGTCCTCTGATATTGTCTACAGAGCCGTCCTCTTTGATGAACTCAGTAGATAATGTCTTTAGCGCATTTTTTGCAGCCTGAAACATATACACGGACATTTCAGTAATCACATTAACAAACAAGAACAAGAAGAAGAAAAAGAACAAGAGGGACAAGAAGAACAAGAAGAGAACATCGACTACTCACTTTGTCCCTTCTTGATACGTAAAGATTTGCCGCTGATGGTTTCAAAGTGAATTTATTGGCGAATTTGCGAAGTTTCTGCCAATGTTCTCCATTTCTGCGGATGAATAACTTATAAATTTATGCAATTCAGTTAGGTAATTCGTTAAGTTTTCAGAGTATTGGATTCCCTCACGTGTTCCCAAGTCCCAAACCGAAATCATTCTGTACTTTGAATTCTTTTGCCGTCTGCAGGAGGGGGTAAATGTGGGGCTGCGTCGTGGAGTTGTATACCTTGAAGACAGACACATATGCAAGAATAATATATGATATACTGAAGAAAATTTGATTGTATATTTACTATACTGAAAGGAAACCACAGAGCTGTATCACTGAAAAAATACGAGTCAAATTGACTCAACATTTGAGTTTCCAGTTTGTCCCAAAACCGGCTTTAAAAGGTAAGTCTTTGACTCATCATAATATTTTACCCAAAAACAAGAGTCATATTGACTCCTAATTCATAGTCATATTTACTCATGTAGAGTCAATCAAGAAAAAAGACTCCACTATTGGAATTTTGTCGGCCTTGACTCAAGCGATATTAGTCAAGTTCACTCGCAATTTTCTATCAGTGACCTAATCCTTTAACTACCAACGTTCCTGGGGGAGGTCGTTAGAAAAAGCATCAAATAATATCTAAATTTATTCAATATAATAATATTCTAGCACTAAGAAGCAGAAAAATAAATGTAGACTATGCCACAAAATAATTTCATATTTTGAACCACCAAAAGTTATTCCAAGAGGAAAATAGACTTAATTTAAAAAGTTTTTTATATAACAATTTTTTTCTTAAAATGGCTATCTGTCAAAAAAAAAATGGCCTACAAAATGTTTTGGGCGTAAAAGGTCTAAATAGGTTAACTCGTGTAAAAAACTAAACAGGTGATAAGGTCTATTTTTCCTATGTTAGTACCTACCTTTTCGATGTCTACAGGATCGAATATGTGAATGACTGTCCTTTGGCCCTGTACTTCTTTAACGACTGGTCCGAACTCTTCGTACATGTCACGTAGATATTCATGGTAGAAGTCAATTTTCTTTTCTCCTGTAAAATGATAGTTTGTTATTATTAGAGCGTTAGGTAGACTTAGATTAATGGGTGGGAAGGAGGTAGTTATTGGGTTTAGTTTATAGAGAAGAAATTATCATACGAGATTTTGAATTATTAGGAGATATATTGGTATCATCATATTTCATTTTAGGGTATATAAAAAAACTACCTCAAATTCATTGTAACAGCTGTAAATATATATTTAGATGCTCCATATAAAAATCTTATGAATAGTTACATATTCATATTTAAAATAACTGAATTATACAAGTTACAATTTCGTCCATAAAGGCAGTTCTGAGTCCATGATATCTATAACAGAAATCGGGATACCAATTAAAATATACGCTGATTGACAATTATTGTATATTTTGTTACGCAATGGTTATATTTTTTTAAATTGTTATATTATACGGTGTTTTTGTATTATTATTGATAATTAAAGATATAATCTAACTGTGACATGTTATCTAACTAACATGTGTATTGCTTTATCAGCCATTGGCCTAGTATCAAATTTATACTCATACTTTATTTTATCTTATATACTGTAAAATCTAATACCTATCATACTTATCATATTCCATTAGTAAGTTATAATATGCAGATATCGTACTAATCACATTAATTAAATTCAATTAGTTTGTTTCATTCTTACCATTGTGAAACGGGAGCAAAGTTCCAAACTCGGGCACAATATCAGGACCAGGAATATTCCCGAAAGGCTTAGCCGCACCATAAACTGCCTGACTCTTTTCCGTGTTAGTTCCTTTTTCTTGTTTCTGGGATGATTTAGAACACTCACTGCCAGTGTGAAAGGCTTCCCTGCGGATCTCACCACTTTGCAATAGTCTGCTCGATTGTTTCTTCCTCACAATTATTCTTCCCAATGAAGCGACAGATGTTAAACTTTTAGGGAAGCTCATGCTTTTCATAATCACTGAATTATATTAATGAGTTTATATTTACTGAATGTTAGCAGAAGATGCTCATATATTGTAAATCACATTGAAAAACCCATGCAACTCTCCTCGTTGATAATCGAAAACTCATTTATCCTTCCTGGATGTTAATCGAAAACTCAATGATTTTTCCTTGATTATAATCGAAAACGTGTGTATCAATTTCGAATTATAATCAAAAGCTCATATATGTCTTTTCCTAGAAGATTATTGAGATCGTGTATATCTTTTATGGACGATAGTCATATTCAAAAACGTGTATATCACTTCTGAAAGATAATTTATAACCATCAGCTTTAATAACTAGACTCCGATAGAGCTTCACAATGTATATAACTCTCTATGCCCAATCTTATCAAGCAACTGAGTAGTGAGTGCACTAAGTACGTATGTGTTATCACGTATGTATATTTACCTAACTAGGACTATACACTGATAGCCCTAGGGGCCTAGACCATTCACTGGCTTTATATAAGCCTAAACCTGTCTGATAAATAAGCTACAAGTATTGTCAGTAGTATACTGTAGATAGTTCATGTTTTCTAGGTATTTTATAGGTTATATTTATTTATTAAACATTTTTATAGCTTTTCAAGTTTTTATGATTATACAGATACCCAAATAATGTTTCCAATTATAATTATAATAACTAATACCTATTCTTTTATATCATTCCAATAAACTCCTGAGAGAATGATGAATACAGTTAAGAAATTTGATTAAACATATTACAAAAATTAATATATTATAGGTACCAATAAATATGAAATGACAGAAGCATCACAGAAAATATATATTCAAAGGTCCCCTCCAAACAATATTTTTAAATTGCATTAATCAATGAGGCAAATGTTTCTTATCATTTTTCTGAAAACCACATGAAAATTGATAGCATATATGATATATATATAATTTTATATGTATTTTAAGATTTTTCTAATCTAAACTCTACAATACCTATAATCGTTCTACTTCCGATTTGCTAATTTTCAGTCTGAAGAAAAAGAATGTACACCGTTTGTTTAGAATGTCAACTAGGAAAGTATAATAAATCCAATATTAAATATTCCTGCCTAAAGGGAATGAAACTGTTGTTTGTTTGTTTGTTTATGAAATTCAAATTTGAAATAAAAACAAAGAGTGTGCAATCTCTTTCTTCAGCGACAAATTAGTGTTTATAGATCGAGTTTATTTCAAGTTGTATTCACAAAAAAATTGAAATTCCAACAATTATCATTATTAAAATAACTAAATATAGCTTCATGTGAAAGGGGAATTAGTACATGTAAACGTATCGTTATTTTTCTATTGAGTTTTTCCATATACTTATGTGTCTCTCACTTGTGGATAAGACTCAAAAATGAAATCTCTGTTATAAAAATAATTGTTTTATCTGTTCCCTAAAATATCTCTGTTCATTTTTTTTGGATAATTCACACATATGCAGCTATTAGATGAATCCAAACTTAAATATGGAAGAAATTGAAATATTTCGAATTTTTGTTTTTCTCGTTTTTATATCTTCATAATTTGTAAACTTAACTTTCTGAAACTATTTGCTCCAAAGCTAAAAACTGTAGTAATAATTTAAGAACATGAAAATTCCAATACGTATTTTCATGCATATGAAATATTAAAATTTGTTCTAAATTAATGAATATTAAATATGCCTCTCCAGGCTTCGAGAAAAAACTGAGTTATTACATAATATTGTAGAACTAAGGTTTAGGATCATTATTCTGTAAACCGCATAAGATTCAATTAAGCACATATAGATTTTAATGGGCTAAAAATGTTTTTAATATACACAGAGAAAAAAGTTTACTCACATCTAATGGGTCATCAATTTATGCTTTGAATCAATTTATTACGTGAGTTGGTTGGACTATATTCATGTTTTCACGTGTGTTAAAACAACTATGATGTGGTGTGTCATCAATCATTAGTTAATTCAATTTTATAGATTGAATCAACTTAGGTACTATGAGAGTTAAAAGTTACTTTTTTGAGTATTTAAAAGTATGTTGAAACCACTATGACAGAGTTTATTGTAGTAACTCACAACGACTGTTAATACAATGTATCTGGTGTATAAATTAACTTACTATGCGAGTTGACGCAACTTTTTTTAAGTTTAGGAGTTAGTCAAAACGACTGTTTTGTTTTGTCAATTCAACTACTTATAAGTAGTACCTGCAACTCACCAAGTAGGTAGGTGCAAAAATAACCCATTCATACGAGTCAAAACAAATCAAATTTGATTTGATTCAACTAATCCTTTCTCTGTGTGTATAATAAGTTTCTCCAGTTTTATGCCTTTGTAGAAAAATTTGATATTTGATTGATTATACCTATATATAGCTACCTAGTTGACAATTAAAACAAACTGTGTCCATTCTTGTTCTTTCGACTGGAAATTAGCCTGTCGTAAGTAAAACGAGTATTGTAGAGTTTCGATTATAAAAATCTTTTTAAACATATAAAAATAAATTTATGCTATCAAATTTCATGGGGTTTGCAACAATATGATAAAATCAGTTAGCTTCATTGATTAAAACTAAAAACTATTGCTTAATTGGAGGGAATTAACATATTAATCATGAAAGGCAATATTATTTGTATTTTAATCTTTGAAGTCATCCTGATAACATTGCAGTAACGGGCCAACGTCGGTAAACGTTGGCAAAGTAAAATCACGATCGGACATTGGCACGCCAGCGATATTATACACTGGGCTACTGTTAGGTAAGCGACACTGGAACAACGGTTGCCAAACAACATTGGCCCAATGAAGGAAAAAACTTGTGAACCAATCGGATCTTTCCCATTTGACGACCCCCACCAGTTTTAATTTAAATTAATTTTTTTATATGTACTTTTGTTCATAGAATCCGAAAATCAAAACCGTTTCTTGTAGAAACTATTAGTTTTTAACATTTTGAGATATCAGGGTTTAAAGGTAATGTAGTTTGTTGTATCCACTAGTTTGTTGCACTGCACACTTCATGATTGATTAAAGACCTATAGTGCCAACCCCCCCCCCTCCATCCAAATACATATAGGGTATATATTTCCAGCTTCCGTGATATTTTCAACTTATTACTTCAATGCTGATATATTTGTAAAGGGGGGAGTACCCCCCTGTCAGATCATTAGACAATGAAGTGTACATTTCAACAAATTAGCGGATACAACAAACTACATTACGGCTATCTTTTCGTTTTCACGCTAAAAAGCGTGAAAACACGAGTTTAGGAAATAAATAACTTTAAACCTTCATATCTCACAAACTATTACTTTATACAAAAAACGGTTTCGATTCTCGGATTCTATGAACAAAAATACACATAAAAAAATAATTTGAATTAAATTTGGTGGGGGTCGTCAAATGGGAAAGATCCAACCAAGCAAGTGCTTTTTCGATTTACAATTTCACTTATTTTGGTAGTCTACCAGATCTATATGTCAATTATCGCCAGACAATCGAGAGGTTAGGTGTAAACGATCTTTCCCAACTTTAATCACACCAAATAGCCAATTTAATATCCTCAATTAAGTATGTCCTTGAAAGTGTAACCGTTTCTGATGATTTAGTATGAATGGGCCCATTATCACTTCAATTTTTATTTTAACACTTAATGGTCGGGTGCGTCTAATTTTCATATTAAATATTTCATCATAATATCATAAATAAACATTTATCGGTAATGAATATAAAATATTTCGTCTCAAATCACTGTATTTTCAAAGAAAATAGGGTTTTTATTAGTCAACATAAGCTTATGCTATCATCTCATAGATGGCGTTGCTTACATTATTTCCAGAAGGTTCCAGAACAATCTTCATGAACGTTTATGAAATGTCTGTTTATATTCAGAAATAAGCTAAACATGAATGAATTTGTGATTTATATACAATATACTAACAAATAAAGTATTTTTAAAGTTATAATTAATAATATTACTCGCATATATACAATAGTTTTTTGCGCAACGTTTGTGAAATCTCAACAAGATGGCGTCAATGACTCGTGCAAAGCTTGTGCTATTTGTCACTAGATGGCGCTTTTTCAAAATAAATTAAATTTTCTTTTCATTGATAAGTGTTATTTAGATGAATAGAGTATGTAATCTTACATAATTAAATATGCTGATTTCATAAAAGCACATATTAACAAATGTTTGATTTTACCCGCACCCGCCCTTTAAATATATTTCATTCATAAAAATGAGCCTGGCAGCCTGGTTATTAGTAAATTCATATATTTAGTATAAAAAATTATATTTCCGATTTAAATAATCATTTTAATTATAAATTAAACTTTCTATTTAATTGTAAATTGTAATACATGTGTTATTTATGGGGTTAAATTAGCGGTAGCCGGTATTGCTCGAAAACAATTCCTCGAAAAACAATTGCTCGAAAACAATTGCTCGAAAAACAATTGCTCGAATGAACAATTGCTCGAAAGACAAATGCTTGAAAAACATTTGCTCGAACGAACAATTGACTGAATGAACAATTGCTCGAATAATCAATCGTTCAGATATTATAAAATAAATAAAATGCAGTTATTATTAATTACTGATTAGAAACAAGGGCGGTTAGGTGCAGTTAATCGAAGAGATTTCACTTCATGATTTTATGACTTTTGACAATATTTCTCTAATTAACAATTGCTCAAAATAATCAAATTCTGAATAATCAATTGCTTAATGTAAAATAAGAGGAAAAGTCAACCAGATAATGGCTACCAAAAAGAGAAAAATTAAAAAGTGGCACGATTACCAGAGGTCATGCTAAATGTGTCGTGGAAAAACCACTCCCTCCTGTAATCGGCCGTTCACATAGCCCGAGTTGCTAAAACCTAACAACCCTAACCTAATATCAAAAACATTTCGTCAGAGCCCACTGAAGCTATTGACTGACAAAAAAAAAAAGAAAATTTCTGTACCCAAAATTGCTGCAGTATTCCTGTTCAATAAAAATAATAAAACCAGGAAGATTAAAATTTAAAAACATTATTATGATTGATAGCAAGTAGCAATGAAAAATATGAAATACAGTTACTATAAATTACTAATTAGAAACCAGGATGGTTAGTTGCAGCTAATCGAAGTGATCCAACTTCATAATTAACTGACCTTCATTAATTTGAACACTGTGTGTAATTTGATCATTCGAGCAATTTTTCTTTCGAGCAATTATTGTTCATTCGGTCAATTGTTCGTTCGAGCAATTGTTTTTCGAGCAATTGTTCATTCGAGCAAAATTGTTCATTCGAGCAGTTATTGTTCATTCGGTCAATTGTTCGTTCGAGCAATTGTCTTTCGAGCAATTGTTCATTCGAGCAATTATTGTTCATTCGGTCAATTGTTCGTTCGAGCAATTGTCTTTCGAGCAATTGTTCATTCGAGCAATTGTTCATTCGAGTAATTATTGTTCATTCTGTCAATTGTTCGTTCGAGCAATTGTTTTTCGAGCAATTGTTCATTCGAGCAACTGTTTTTCGATCAATTGTTTTCGAGCAATTGTCTTTCGAGCAATTGTTTTTTAGCAAATTACCTAGAACCTAAATTAGCGTAGGTGAAATAATATAGATTCAGTTTGAAAAAGTAACTACTTTAATTTTCAGATGTACGTTACTACATTGTGAGAAGTAACGGTTGTTTTCATGTGCTATGTATGCCATAATGTAATACACTTCTAATATTACAATAGCACTGACCGTACCCAGTAAACATTAAAATGTCGGGCCAACGTTGGCCTAATTGAGAACGAAACTCTGGCCCACCTCACAGATGTCCACTGGCCCTGAACAGTATAACCACGTATAAACGACTTATTGGTACCGGCGATATTTAACGGTGCCGATGCCACTCATATCTAGGGCCAGTACAATTTTCTTATAGCAGGTGTATTAATTAGATTACGCCATACAGAACATGTGAAGACAACAGTTACTTCTAACAATGTATTAACTGTCCTACAAATACATTTTACAGATTGAAGTTAGGAAAAAAATAGAACATTTACCAATTAAAACTCCAATCTATAACTTTACATACGCTATTTTAACCAAATGATAATATCTCTATTTAAAATTAAATAGAAAATATAATTTTCAATGTGAATAATTATTTCAGACGAAAAAATAACTTTTATACTAAATATATGAGTTAACTAGCGTCCAAGCTCATTTTTATGAATGAAATAAATAAAGTGTTAAATTATTAATTGAAGGGATAATTCAGGCCTATTTATACTAAATTGCCAGATACGGCTACAAATTTGAAGATATATATCTTAATTGAGGATATTAAATAGGCTATTTGGTTTGATTGAAGTTAGGAGAGATCATTTGCACCTATTTTCTCTGATTGTCTGGCGATAACTGCCAAATAGAACCGGTAGACCAGTATGATAAATATACAGGTACATCAAAAAATCCTTGGATTGGTTAACCAATGTTTTCCTTCATTGGGCCAGTGCTGTTTGGCAACCGTTGGCCCAGTGTTGTTTTCACTGCATTGGCCCAGTGTGTAATTGCATTGGCGTGCCAATGCCCGATCGTGCCTTTAGGTAATTTGCCAACGTTAGCACAATTATTCAGAACAAAACTCTGGGCCAACGCTGTCATGCCGGTCTCGGTGTATTGGGCCAGCGAAGGCACGACGTTGGCCCACCTCACTGATGTCCACCGGCCCTGAAAAGTATAACACGTATAAACGACTTATTGGTACCGGCAAAACTTAACATTGCCGATGCCTGTATCGAACCGACGCCCAATTATATATCTAATATGCTTCGAAACTATAATATCCACTCGTATCCAATAAATAAATAAATTCAAGAATTAAAATTGAACATTCCTACTCTATTGGATATAATAATACTTAGGTTAGGTGCATATCAATTTAATTAAAGTACATAATATTAAATAATTTTAAATGGGAAGAACTGAAGTGATGTGACTGGGCATCGATCCTACAACCATGGAGCAACTATCCTGCAGTCACCGGTACCTCTGTCATTGTTCCACCGTGGATACATTTGACTAAAGAAATTTTTTTATATTAAACGACTCGGAGATATTTAGAGATATTTTAAAGTGAATTTAACTATATTGGCAGGCACCACTTTTATATAACCAAAATCACAACTTATTCTTATTATGTACAAATTGTACATAATAAGATGGTCAAATTTTTATAGAATTGTAACTCCTTAAAATTCCATTCTCTATGAGTTCAAATTAAAGAAAATATTTTGAGGCCACGACTCAGAATAAAGATGAAAGCTCTGTGATGAAAGTTCAAAGTAATGAATGAATTAGTTAATTAAAATTTGACCATAGATTAACACTCACTCAGTATAATATATAGGTGAGTAATTAGTTTGATATTTTGACGTATATAATTGTGTTTCATAGAACAAACAAGAATTTTGTGCTCTGTGAAATATTTTTAGCAGAAGGGTCAAGGGTGTATGTTCCAAGTTATTATTAGGGTGTATATTCTCGAACACATAATAAAGGAAAATATAATAATTATATTTGACTACACTGAGAAAAATAAATCACTCCAACTGATACACCCAGGTGTTTTGAGTTCACCCTATGGCTTTGTCTCTAAAGCTATAGTTTGGATGCACTAAAGTGCATCAATTCGATGCTCTTTAGTGTCTCAAATTTCCCTTTTCTATAATGATGAGAATAATTTTCTAATCATTTTAACAAACTTATAGCTAAGACATTAAAGTGCATCGAACTCATGCACTGACGTGCATCCAAACAATAGTTTGATGCACTAAAGTGTCTCGCTTTAGAGACAAAGCCATAGGGTGAACTCAAAACACCTGGGTGCATCAAAATTTCTCTGAGTGTAATAACTACTATTTAATTAGTAACATAATAACAGATCAAAATTAGGGTAAAAAATCCAAAAGTTGCCAATTCAAACTGAAATCTATATTATTTTATTTATGCTATTTCAACCAAATAATAATATTTCTATTTAAAATTGAATGGAATGTTTAATTTTCAATGTGAATAATTATTTCAAACGGAAAAATAACATTTCATACTATATATGAATTAACTTGCAGCCAAACTCATTTTTATCAAGGAAATAAATAAAGTTTTAAATTAATAATTGAAGGGATAACAGGCCTATTTATACCAAATTGCCTGAAACGTCTACAATTTCAACGATATACTTAATTGAGGATATTAAATTAGCTATTTGGTGTGATTAAAGGTCCCACCCAAGCAAATATTTTTATTGCCTTATTCGACGAGGCTAATGTTTCTTATCATTTTGCTGCAAACCGCATCGAATTTGGTAGCGTATTTTTAATTTTATATGCTTTTTAAGATTTTTATAATCAAAACTCTAAAAAAACTATTTTACTTCCGACTTACTAATTTAAGAAATTTTCAGCCTGAAGAAAAAGAACGTACACCATTTTTTTTGATTGTAGGTTTAATAAATCCATTTAATATTCGTGTAAAGGTATAAAATTAAATGAACTTATAATAGAAACGCTTATATACTTTAAAAAACAATTAATATCTAAAATAAAGGCCGAAAACGCATGGTTTATATATAAATTCAAATTTGTAATAAAAACAAAGAGTGTACAATTTTCTTCTTGAGCATCAGATTAGTGATTCGCTCAATTGTTGCTCACATAGTATTAAAAAACTTCAAAAACTAATTATAAAATATATTCTGTACCGAATTGTATGCGGTTTGCAGAATAATGATCCTAGACCTTAGTTCTATAATATTTTGTTATAAACTCTTTTTTTTCCCGGAGCCTGGAGAGGACCTTTAAAGTTAGGAGAGATCGTTTACACCTAACCTCTCTGATTGTCTGGCTATAACTGCCAAATAGAACCAGTAGAGTTGTATAATGGATATATACTGGTACATCAAAAAATCACTGGATTGGTTAACCAATGTTTTTCTCCATTGGGCCAGTGTTGTTTGGCAACCGTTGGCCCAGTGTCGTTTTCATTGCATTGGCCCAGTGTGTAATACTAATAACACCGGCGTACCAATGCCCGATCGTGCCTTTACTTTGCCAACGTTTACCAACATTGGCCCAACATTGTAATGTTTACTGGGTGATATTCTTTAATGTTTTATTTAATATGTGTTAACCAAAAAATTATTCGTTAGAGTTCCCTACAAACAACGGTCTGTCGATTCGATAGAACAATCCATCGATTCGAGATCCCAGACAATCGAAAAGAAATCGAATCGATATAGGTATACGTTGTTTATAGGGTTATTGTAAACTGAAAATAGAAACAGATTTTATATATATGTTAGTGAAAATAGAATCCTAAATAGCAGTTCATAGAAAAACGAATCTCAAAATGACCTCTAGAATTATAATAGAGAGAAAATACAATACTCATAACTATGAATTTTTCTATTTTTTGAAGGGATTTTAATTCTGAAATATTTCCAAATATTGGTTTTCTAAAATCTACTTTCTATTAAACAGGTAATTGTTTTAAATATCTTTTTAGGCTATACCGTTTACCTATAGTAATTGCTAAATATTCATTTTTTTAAATTGTCACACAGGTTTTCATATTACTTATAACTAGCATTACATAGTCAAATGAAAAATGAACAATCACTATAGCTATTAGTATATTTGATTACTTATAATTTTAAAAAGTGACCCATTATCAATGACATTTCTATCTAACTTTTATCAAAATCTAAGGTTAATCATAATCAGCCTTTTCGCTCCTTCTTGTGGATGTTCAAATTCAATCTTGTGTCTCGTCTGTGCAGCGCAAATGTGTTCATTAGAAAAACCTAGCCGTAATGACCGATATTTGAATATCGTGAAGGAGAAATATAATATTAGATTTATATACAAATTATTTATAAGGTTAACTCTGTTTTGGGTAAAAATATGCTACTGTCCGCCCGTAGGCCGTAACTTGTAAGCGTAGCGTAGGTACATACTACATAGGATTATATCATTATAGTATTGCCCTAGCTAAGTCTGTAAGTTTATACCCAGTGATTTAATGATGAAGTTGACAAGTTGTAAACTTAAAACTTCCAGCCTAGCCTTGTAGGTCTGTTGGTAGGTAATGGTAGTGTAAACTGTCCAGTTTGTATTTGGTGCACTGAACTCCTCTGACTTTTTCTAAAATCTGAGAAATAGCTGCCAACATTTTTCATAAATTTGTCTAGTCCTCCCAACATTTTTCCAGATACCCCTCACAAAATTAATGGTAATATAGGAATTAATAGCTAAATATCTTCCAACATTGCAAGAATTTTTTTATTAGAGAAATTAAATATCTCCTGATATATCCTTGGAATTTACCACCAAATACAATCTGGTAAACTGTTAGGTACACAGCCAGATTGCATTCTATGTGAATTTTTTTCATAACTCGCGGTCTTCTAAAAGACATTTAATATGGAGTTTCAAAACTTCGCGGCTCATCAAATGTGAATTTTCACTTGATCAAATATTCCCAGTCTGTTAATAACTAACAAGTAACTAAATCTAGGTAGTAATTGCAGATTCCACCACAGCTCGCTTTATTTCCCACCCAGTCAGCAGAATATGGAACATTTTTCCAAGACTCTCTGCGGGAGTTTTTGAATGAAATTTTAGAAATTGGAGATCTCTGCGGGAAATTTTGAATTAATTCCTATGTTACCATTAATTTAGCTGTGGGAGATTTTGAATTAATTCCTATGTTACCATTAATTTAGCTGCGGGAGATTCTGAATCTGCTGCTGAGATTCAGAGAGTAGCTCTCTCTCAAATTAAAGTCTCTGCGGGAGAAGAGACATATTCTGCAGACTGGTTTCCCACTGCTTGCAATTTCTTATCACACGGTCGCAGTTTTTATCACACGGTCGCAGTTTTTATCCCACGGCTTGCATCTTTTATCACACGGCTTGCATTTTTTATCCCACATCTCGCATTTTTTATCCCACATCTCGCATTTTTTATCCCACGGCTCTCATTTTTTATCCCACGGCTCGCATTTTCATCCCACGGCTCGCATTTTTTATCCCACGGCTCGTGGTTTTCCAAGTAAAATAGTATGTCTCATAAACTCACCATTTTTCTCTCCAACTCTCTCCAAAATTCAACAAATTCTCTCCAAAATGATCAAATTTTCATAAATTCTCTCCAAAATAACATTGTAGCATAGGAGAAAACTGAAAAGTAGAAAAAAACTCACCATTTGCATTTGAAGGGCTTGAAATAACTGTCACAAACTCTCCATTAAAATGGCGAGTTTGGACATGCTTTATCACTTGGGTGGTTTTTATCCCACGGCTTGTGGTTTTTATCCCACGGCTCGTGGTTTTTATCCCATGGCTCGTGGTTTTTATCTCATGGCTCGTGGTTTTTATCCCATGGCTCGTGGTTTTTATCCCACGGCTCGCGGTTTTTATCCAATGGCTCACGGTTTGTATCCCACGGCTCACGGTTTTTATCCCACGGCTCTTCAAATAACCTGTTGGTGAAATGGCGGCTCTTGAATAACAACTAATGCAATCTGGGTACACAGTACATTGATCAATTTATTTTATTTAAAATTTTAGTGGCAAATGCTTTAGTATTTTTTTACTGTCAATTTGTCAAATCTGACAATTATCAAAAATAAACATACCTTAATATATAATTGAGAGCGTATCAGCCAATCAGAGAGGCATACAAGTTACAACTGATACCAGCCAATTGGCAATCACAGAGAGGCATACTTTCTTTCATAGTTATTCATATGTTTTTTTTTCCGATAATTAGTCAAGAGAGCATCGAATTATAATGACTACTGACAAGTAGTGACAACTTTATTCATAACAAAAGATTGTAATCTTTCACAGAAAACTGATATACTTAATATCCACCTAGTTTCAGAGAATGTTCATTGAGTCGCCAATTTATCTTTTTTTTTTTCAAAATAAGTCAACTTAAATTAGTAATGCAGTCGCCAGTCGTCATAATTTAATTCCAATATTGAAAGTCGACAGTCGTCAATATACCTATATTATTATAACTACCTAAATTAATTGAGAGCGTATCAGCTAATCAGAGAGAGGCATACAACCGATACCAGCCAATCACAGAGAGCCTGAGAGAGGCATACTTTCTTATGTTTCTTTCATAGTTATTCATTTTTTTTCCCAATAATTAGTCAGAGAGCATCAAATTAAAATGACAAGTAGTGAGTAGTGACCACATCATTCATAACAAAAGAGCACCGAAAACAGAAAACTAATAAACAATTTGAATTATAGCTACATCGTTGATTGCGCAATTTCACTATTCAACAGAGATGCGCGGTTCCGCTGTTTATGATTATGAGTCACCAATTTTAATTTTAAATCTAATTTAAGTGCTCATTAGTCGTCAATATATGTGAAAGATACTCATTTTCACAAATTTTAAGTCGACAATTAATCGGCGACTTGGTACATACTCTTGAACTAGGTAAACAAAATGGCGGCTTTGTTTTCATTTCAACAAAGTTGCTTTCCAGTTTCCACTGTTCATACATGATTCTTGAGTCACCAATTTTAATTTTAAATCTAATTAGAGTGTTCATTAGTCGTCTATATTAATATATGGGAAAAATTCTTATTTTCACAAATTTTAAGTCTACAATTAATCAGCGACTTGGTACATACTCTTAAACTAGGTCACCAACATTTTCCCAATTTATCCACTGAAAATTAATGGTAACACTAACATAGGATTAAATAGCTACAAATCCACCGAATTTGCCAGAACATTATTTTCTAAAGGGGAAAAATTCCACTGACATGTCGGTGGAATTTACCATGAAACCAGTCGGCAGAACATGGGACATTTTTTTAATTTTCTGTGCGAACAATCCTTAGTTTCTTCCCATATTTACATGTATTTTACTGAGAACAGAAGCCAAGATAGAGGATTTCTTGGAGAACAGTTTACCAGTTCCTGCAGTCTGGCCATGAAAATCAGACTCCAGTCTGCAAAGCATGCACCATCGGACTGATTGTATATGCTTAAATCAGTCTCCAGATATTTTATTTTTGGGGCAATTTCTCTCCATATTACAGAGTATGTCAGTTAGGTAAAGCCAATTAATTGGCTTGGATTTCAAAAGTTCAAAACTCAGATACGTCTAATTGGCTTCAAATTTTGAATTAATTCCTATGTTCCTATGTTAATTTTGGCTTGAAATCTTCAAAAAATGAGCCAAATTGGCTTGGCTCAGAATTGTTGTGAGATTTTGGCTTACAATTTTCCAGCCTCTGAAACATGGCAAATTAATTCCAGTCTGCAAAATGTGGAACATTTCTAACATTTTCTGTGCGAACAATCCTTAATTTCCTCCTATATATTTACCGTCTGTTTTTCATGGTAAATTCCACTGACATGTTAGTGGAATTTTTTCCCCCTTTGAAAATAATATTCTAACATAGTCAGTGGATTTTTAACTATTTATTCCTATGTTACCATTAATTTTTGGTGGATAAATTAAGAAATTGTTGGTGAATCAGTCAAAATATTGGAAATTGTTAATGGATTTTTTCAGCTTTTTAGAAAAGTCAGTGGGATTTTGTGCACCAAATACAGACTGGTATATTTATATGTATTTTACTGAGAACAGAAGTCAATAAGAAGGATTTTTTGGAGAACACTCTACCAGTTTCTGCAGAGTCCATACTGGAATTAGTTGGCCAAAAATCTCAAAATACTCTCCAATAATTACATATAAACATAGGAAATAATTAGAAAATTGTTGCCGGATTATTCAGGAGACTAATTTCAAGGCCTCAATAGTCGCCGGATAAACTTCACAACTTCATGCATCTTTTGCTGCTTTGCAGACTGGCCAGTTTGTATTTGGTGCACAGAGCTCTTCTAATTTTTTCACAAATCTGAAAAATATCTGCCAACATTTTTCATCAATTTATCTAGTCCTCCAACATTTTTCCAGTTTCCCCTCAAAAATTTAATGGTAATATGGGAATTAATAGCTAAATATCCTACATTGCCTGTCTGCAAAAGATGCATGAAGTTGTGAAGTTTATCCGTCGACTGTTGCAGAAATTGAATATCTGCAGCAGACCTGCTGACATATCATTGGAATTTACCACCAAATTTAACCTGGCAGACTGGCCTGGAATTATGGATTGAGGCCTTGAAATTAGTCTCCTGAAATATCTGGTAAAAGTTTTTCCATTTAATTCCTATGTTTACATCATTACATGTATATAATTATTGGAGAGTTTTTTGAGATTTTCGGCCATTCTGGAATAAAATTGGCCCAGAAATTAAATAACTATACTGTATTTCGACTTCGTGGTAAATTCCACCGACATGTCGACAGTCGGTGGAAATGGAATTTTTCCCCCTTTGAAAGTGATATTCTGGCAAAGTCAGTGGATTGCTAGCTGCTTATTTCCCAGTCTGAAAAGAAGGTTTCTCTCCTCAGACTCAGGATTGTTTACAGAAATCGGGACTTGGGCGCAGCAGATAACATGGGAACATAGTAATTGAATAGGACTTGGCCGCAGGATTAATCCACAAATCCTGCTGTACTTTTCAGACTGGCTTATTTCTATATTACCATTAATTTTCAGTGGAGAAATTGGGAAAATGTTGGTGGATAAGCCAAATTACTGCAAATTTATGGATTTTTTTTCAGTTTTTGAAAAAGTCTGGAATTTTGTGCACCAAATTCAGACTGGTCAAATAAAATAGTATGGCTCATAAACTCTCCATTTGTCACTCCAGCTCTCTCCAAAAATAAATTCTTTTAAAAAGATATATCATAAATTCTCTCCCAGTCTGTATTTGGTGCATTAAAACCCACTGACTTTTTCTAAAAGCTATAAATATCCACTATATATTTCCAATAATTTGGCTGATCCACCAACATTTTCCCAATTTATCCACCAAAAATTAATGGTAACATAGAAATAAATAGCTAAAAATATTATTATTATTTCAAAGGAGGGAAAAATTCCACCGACATGTTGGTGGAATTTATCACGAAATACAGACTGGATTCTCTCCAAATTGACATAGCAGCATGTGAGAAAATTAGATATTTCTCAACATCTGCAATTGAAGGGTTCAAATTAACTGTCACAAACTTGCCATTAAAATGGCAGATTCAGAATCTCCCACAGCTAAATTAATGGTAACATAGGAATTAATGCATGATCTCCCACAGAGATCTCCAATTTCTAAAATTGTGATCAGATTTGTCACAGAGAGTCTGGGAAAAATGTTCCGTATTCAGCATTCTTGTGGGATCAGGCCAATCAACCAAATTATTGGAAATATGTTGATGGATTTTTTCAGTTTTTTGTAAAGCCCACCAAGTGTAGATTCCACACACAATTAGGTTAAACTTGCAAATACAATCCTAATTGTCTATTTTCTTGAGCCAGTTTGTATTTCATGGTAAATACCGCTGATTTCGTACTTGCGCAGTGTGTCCGGATTATATGGATATTTGTTGACTCAACATCATTCAATTAATCCATTTCACTAAGTTTATAAGACTCAGGAATATCCGAAATATTTTTTTTATTGAAACAGGTAATTCAACCTAATTTGATTTAATACTAAAAAACAGTACTAAATGAATAATACTCAGGAATATCTGAAATATTATTTTTGGATGCAATGACATGAAAGCAGTAAAAGAGAAAGGAAGCCAGGCTGTAATACAAATAAAATACATCCATAATAATTAGTATATTAATTAACATAACTTATTTATTCAATATTACATTATCAAATCAACAATATACCCTGGCTTTTAGTACAATTCGTTTAAACTTGTCAATCTTGAACAACACTATAAATAATTCTTAATAAATATATATATATATATATATATCTAAATTGCTACCCTGTAACTGTAGATATTATCTGTAAATATATTTGAAACATAAATATATATAATTCCTTTAACTTTCATTTACAATTAAATTATCAATACTTCCTGTTACAGCACCATCATATCAAGCATCTATTTTTTCCTATAAACATTCATATCATTATCCTGAGATTATTTCTAGATGTAAGTCACGACTACTAACGAAGTATGTGGTGCTCCATGTTTCAGAGGATGGCAAGCTGTAGCTAAACCAATTTTGAACCAAAATTTCCCAAATTCTTAGCCAAACTAATTGTTGAAATTAATATGTGAACATAGGAATTAATTCAAAATTTTGAGCCAATGAGACCTAGCTGTGTTTTGACCTTATGAAATGTAAGCCAATTATTGGCTTTATGACATAGCTACCCTAAAATAAATTAATGGGTCCTTCGTCAAATATGGACAGCATATCCATATGAAATGATGAAGAATAATTATTTTGGGTTTTATTTTTATGAAGTGTTAATTATGATTATTTTACAGATATCATTTTCTTTAATAAATTTGATTAACCATGAAGAAAATTGTGAAAAAAGTTCCTGTAACTGGCACAACAGAAGAGGTTTCTGAAAAGCCTAAAATTAAAAAAATGAAGAAGGTTCAAAAATCTAAACCCTCATTAGATTCTTCTGTAACTAGTAAAGTAGTTAAGAAGGTTGCCAAAAAGAACCCTAGTGAAAAGAAGTTAAAGCAAGCCGTTTCAAAAATGAGCAAACCAACTGCTTCACCCAAAACAAAAATGACAACCAAAACTGTGAAAAAAGCCATCCGAAAGTCGGATGTTGTGAAGAAAGCTGCTGGGAAGTCGGATATAGTGAAAAAAGCCGCTGTAAAGTCGGATGTGGTCAAGAAAGCCGCTGGAAAGTTGGATGTTGTCAAGAAAGCTGCTGGAAAGTCGGATGTTGTCAAGAAAGCTGCTGGAAAGTCGGATGTTGTCAAGAAAGCTGCTGGAAAGTCAGATGTTGTCAAGAAAACCGCTGGAAAGTCGGATGTTGTCAAGAAAGCCGCTGGAAAGTCGGATGTTGTCAAGAAAGCCGCTGGAAAGTCGGATGTTTTCAAGAAAACCGCTGGAAAGTCGGATGTTGTCAAGAAAACTGCTGGAAAGTTGGATGATGTCAAGAAAGCCGCTGGAAAGTTGGATGTTGTCAAGAAAGCCGCTGGAAAGTCGGATGTTGTCAAGAAATCCGTGAAATCTGATAGCTCTAAGAAAACAAACAGAAAATCTGACGCAGCCAAGAAAGTTAATGGAAAGTCAGATGCTGACAAAAAAGTTAAGAGAAAGTCTGATATTAATGATTCCACCTCTAAATCAAAATTTTCAGTCAAGAGGATGAAATTGACAAAAACTGAAACAAGTAAGTCACTAACTCAGCTATTCCATATTTTTTCCAAAGAAAAGAAATGATAACTACTTTATGTCCATGATGAATACTTTTATTTGAGATATTTGACTAGGATATGTTGATTATGATAAGTTATCAGATTGCTACTATTTATTTGCTCATTATGTTATTATTTCAGCCACCAAAAAATCCAAACCTTTTGAAGCTGGAGATTTACTTTCGGTTGAAGTTGGTGCTGAACAGGAGGAGAATTTCAGAAAGTTTGTGCTACCACAGGTAATATTTAATTCTACTAATTTGCTATTTCAGATTTTCCCCATCATTTAACTGAAAGTAGTGTAAGCTTCAAGTTAGTGGATAGTTCCACAATTTTTATCCAGCTTAAACAAATTATATAATAAGTTACATGATTATTATTATACACAATACCAATTACTTTAGGTTAAATATTAATTATTATACATACTTTTTTCTTACAAGATTGAAAATGTGGCACTGTTCAATAACTCTGTACTTAGGTACTTTATCTAGGGTGAATCTCTCCAATAATTAAGATGGATTTTGTCGTATCTCTCCCAACCTATAGAAATATATTAGTTATATTATAGCTACTAGAGAATCTTATTGTAGTAGATAATTGTTATTGTAGTTACCTTCATATTTTGTGGAAGGTAATTTTTTTATTATGAATATCTTGCATGTTAGTTATTATTTGCATATATTGATGCTCTTTTTTATATTTCCAGAAACACAAGCTCCTCAAGAAATTACAACAAGCTGATCAGGCTTGTGTGATGATTAAACATCTTCCATTTGGTATGGTAGAGAAGAACTTGAAGAAATATGTTCAACAGTTTGGTACCGTCCTTAGATGCAGAATGCCCATCAATCCTCGTGTAAGTATTTTCTCTTACAAAGATTCATTTACAATTAGTAGCTACCTTTATAATGAAACTCTTTGTGAACTAACAAATTATTGTATTTTTGGCATAGCTATCTTGTTCTATTGATGGTTTGATTCGTGATATTAACTTCAATTAAATACTGCTGATGGATAGGTATATTAATCTGCTCTGAAGATCGTTTCAGAGGGTTATGAAAGGTTATGCTTTTCAGCTACGAGGTCTTATATTTTTTTGTTGGTAGAGACTAGACCCAGACTTCTTGTTACATAATTCTCTGACCGCTTCTCATTTTCTTGTATTTATTTCACTTTTGACGTTAGCAATATGGCGTTTTGTTTTGAAGCAGATATCACACCCCTTAAAGTGTTAAATACTAATTTATATTATGCATTTTTAAATCTTAAAATACTATTTAGGTCTCCTTTTGCAACTTACTATTGGACATGATTTTATTATCTCTTCAACAGAACGGCAAAGCACATTCGTTTGCGTATGTTCATTACGAACATGCTGATGTTGCTAGGGTTGCCTGTGCCACTCTTAACAACTACCTCATGCTGGGTTCACTCCTCAAATGTAAGTCTCTGCTAAAAACTGAGATAAAATCTGTTGAATACAACGAGTCAAACCTTCTAACTGTATTTTATTGCAGGTACTCTCATCCCTGGACGTTATATCAAAGAAAAGTGGTTTGCAGAGAACGATTTATCTTATCATTACAGAAGAAATGAAGGAGTTAAGAGAGTGAGTAACTAACTGATATGCTAGGAGGTTGCAATATTGTTCAAATTCAACATCGTTTATGATTATATAATATTTGATTTATTCATTCTTTACAGATGAATGCAGCCAAATCTACTTCCAAAGAGAAGAAGTTATTGAAGAAAAGAAATAGGGCAGCAGTTGCAGCTTTAAAATTGAGTAGCTCTAAACTCAAACCAAAAGATTTAGGAATTGCAGAGTAACTTGTTTATAACTTTATACTGTGTTTGATAGAATAGTTGAAGAAAAATGACTTTCATTTCAGCCTCGAAATCAGGGTTTCCCATAAGGGGTCTGCTGTGAACCTATGAACCTGGGGTAGTTTCACAGCGAACCCTCTCGGTTTGTGGCCATTCTGACTATTTTCAATAGTTTTCTAGTTTCTTTTTGTGCGGTGGGTACCTAACTGTTGTTAGTGTAATTTGTGAAAAGTTTATGATTTCAATTTGTTCATTTAATTAAATATGAAAGGTAATTTCTCAGTATTGGTTTGTGAGAAATGAAAGTATTGGAACCGCTACTCTAAATTGTCTTTCCTTGTGTTACTTCAACAATCCTGAATATAAAGTAGAATTCTTCTAGATAAAAAAAGTAAATATAGCTATGGTAAGGTGGTCGGAAATTTCAGTCTCATAATTATAAATGACTGGTATTTAGTTTGTTTAACTGCACACTTCATGATTGATTAATGATCTGACAGAGGGATTCGGGAGGCGGCACGTCCCCCGATACATCTAATTCATAAGTTTTATTTATACGCGAGACCAAATTTTTCGCTCAAATCTCGTGTCAAAATATCTAATGTTACGTATCATTTTACAGCGCTTTTAATAAATAAACTACACATTTTTCTCATAATTTCAACTATTTCTATCTATATTCTTTATTATAAACGGAGCCCGAAATTTCCTAGAACCCTTTAGTACATAAGAAGGTGGACAAAAAAGCTAGTAACATACAGAATTTTCGAATGATTTGTGGAAATAAAAAAAATGATCCCAAATTAGTTGTACTGAGTGACTGCATTGTACTGTTCTATAACTAATGATGTTAAAGGTCTCCCAGGGGCTCCTTAGTCACTGTGACTAGGGAGAAGGGGGGTTGCGTCCCCTGGATAACCCCAAGTTATTGCCATATATACCTAGTAGTGTTGTATCAATATCATAATTATTACCCATATTTGATATTGGTAATCTATAGATATCAGTACACCAATATTTTTTAATTATACATTTTATTTAAAATTTAAATGTAGATATCTGCTTTGAATATGGCAAATCCTGTTTGATTACTAACTTACATACGGGAACTTTGATTATAATTTTTTGTCCTATCTTTCTCCTGTTCTAAGAGTTCTGAAGCTGGTCTTTATGATGGCATAATCCAAATTTTGATTTTGCTGAGATAATACTGGTGTTAAAAGACATCCACCAATTTTCGATACGTAGAGATGTCCTCATCAATGCATATTGTTTAATAAAACAAAAAATTGACTATTATCTGTGGTATTGGTATTTATGTTTTTATTTGAAAATTGAGAGCCAATTCAATAAAACTAAAAAGAAACCTGCCTTCAATAATTAACAAATTTAATTCTAAGGTTTAGTTAATTATTTTTCGAATAATAGTAAGTGCTAAATAGCTATTAATAAATTTAAGATATTCTAAATTTTCAAAGAAGATGAAGTCAACAAATTTTGAAACAAGTAAGTCCATCATTTTTCCTCAGAAAATAGATTATAACCAGCTTCTTTTTTCCTGTAATGTATATTTTTATTTGCAATATTTGTACCAGGAAATGTAGATATGAAAGTTATATTACTACTGTTGAATTGATCAATATGCTTTTATCTCCTAAATGTTTTTATTTCAGCTGCCAAAAAACCCAAGCCTTTTGAAGCTGGTGATTTACTTTCAGTTGAAGTTGGTGCGGAACATGAAGAAAATTTCAGAAAGTTTGTGCTACCACAGGTAATATCTAATGATTTACAATATAATGTAGATTGAAAATATGGAACTGCCCAATAGCTCGAAGTTACTCTAGCTATTGTGCTCTCATGTACTAACCAAATAGTTATAGCTACAGGAGAATGTTATTGTAGTAAAGGCTATTTCTATTTCTTCTTGCTTTTGAAATTTTAGTTATACATATCTTAATTGTTTGATATTAGAGATATTTATTATTAACAAATATTGGCTTATATTTCCAGAAACACAAACTGCTCAAGAATTTAAAACAAGCTGATCAGGCTTGTATAAGGATAAAAAATCTTCCATTTGGAATGGTAGAACGAAACCTGAGCAAATATGTTCAGCAATTTGGCACTGTGTTACGATGCAGAATGCCAATTAATCCACTAGTAAGTTGTTATCTTTTCCAAATATCTATTAATATACAGTAAAATTCCAAGGGTATGAAGCACTGGAGAAATGAAGGACCTGAGTTATGAAATGCACCTGATTATGAAGTATTTATGTGTTGAAATTATAGAAAGCGATATACGTAAAGAATTTCGTCCTAGTTATCCCTCAAAGAGCAAAGTTTCCTCCAATATTTTAATTATAGAAAACTATCAGTGTCTCTGAGTTATGAAGAAACCAATACTTCATAACTCAGGAGTTTCACTGTAGCTATTTCCAATTTAATGCCCAATATTCACCGCATTTTAAATTTACCGTTGGTAATTCCTTTGAATCAATGTCAAGAAAAGGGTTCGGAAACTGTATATTTTAAAAATAGAGAACATATTTTAATACTTGATATATTAGCTAGCTATGTCTTATTCAATTTTTACTAGTACACTCTTCATATGTTTAATTTAAGAGTATCTGATCAGTGATCACATAGCATTGTCATATACTGATTTTAGGTAACTATGTTCAGGGAGCAACTTTCGTACCTGACTGATTCTTAGTCTCTTGTATTTATTTTAATTTTGACACAAGTGATATAGCCATTTGTTCTATCGCTTACATCAAACCCTTATATACTAGAATATATGATGCCTTTCTTAATTTTCTAATTAGGACTAGTTGACAACATGATTTAAGTATGATTGATAACATCTCTTATCAACAGAACGGCAAAGCACATTCGTTTGCGTATGTTCATTACGAACATGCTGATGTCGCTAGGGTTGCCTGTGCCACTCTTAACAACTACCTCATGCTGGGTTCACTCCTCAAATGTAAGTCTCTGCTAAAAACTGAGATAAAATCTGTTGAATACACGAGTCAATTCTTCTAACTATATTTTATTGCAGGTACTCTCATCCCTGGACGTTATATCAAAGAAAAGTGGTTTGCAAAGAATGATTTATCTTATCATTACAGAAGAAATGAAGGAGTTAAGAGAGTGAGTAGTTAACTGATATGCTAGGGGGTTGCAATATTGATTAAAATTCAATACTGTTATATTTAAATACATTAATTGATTGATAGATAATTAAATTAAACTATTCAAATCTTTACAGATTAATGCAGTCAAATCTACTCATAAAGAGAAGAAATTATTGAAGAAAAGAAACCTGGCAGCAGTTGGAGCTTTAAAATCTAGTAATTCAAAACTAAAAGCTAGAGATTTAGGCATTGCAGTAAATTGTATGTAACTTTATTTTGTGTTTATGAAGAATAGTTCAGAAGAAAAATGACTTTAATTTAGCCTTTAAAGTGTATATCTTATCTTCCTTCAACAATCGGGAATATAATATTGAATTTCTTCTAAATTTTGAAAAATATAGATGTGCTTATACAATATAATAAAGTGGAAAAAATGAACTTGTAACACAGTGAAAGTTTGATTGCAAATTAAAATAGCCAGTATCTATATGTTATATTAGTTGTAGTAACTAACGATATTAAGAACTCCCAGGGCTCCAATTCACTGAATAGTGAAGTGAAGAGAGAAGGGTGTCGCGTCCCCTGGTCCCCCGAGTTATTATGAATTTAGTTTTATATACTTAGTGCTAGTCTCCTCCCTTTTCTCATAGAAATAAGTCTTAAAATTGTGTTATTATTGGCAAATTGAGAGCTATTTCAATTCATTAAAACTATAAAGATGCCTCTCTTCAATAATGAATTATTCTAATTCTAGGTTTCAATTTTTTTTCCGCATAATATAATATTTAATAAAGTGAAAATGAAGTTTCTATAGCTATATAATGAATTCACATTGGTTCATTTTATGATGAGATTAATATTTGATTTATATGATTTCCAGTTTTTAACTTGTATGGCTATAGATAATAATAAATTAATAAAGTTCAATTCTTTGAAATTAACAGGCATAAGGTTTTTGAGATATTGTCTCTACCGCATAAATTTCTATTGATACAATGCTGAAAGCATAATTTTTAAGGATAACTCTTCTCTAACTGGTCGGCAAGGAGGAGGAGCAAACAGTGGGTGGAGCAATAAACCGTTAATGATTCACTCTCTGTTTGCTCCTCTTCCTTACATATAGTTCTGAACACATGAGTTGAATTAAATCACATTTTAAATAGTAAAAACTCTCAACATGATGACTATGGATGTGACAATATGCATAATTTTTGACGCGATATGCAGCATATTATATGCAAAAAGTCAATGTGCTTATATGCTGAACCAAAATGCATATTCGAAATATTCATTTTATATGCCAGAAATTATTCAATATATTGTGCATATTACATGCCCAAAGTTAATTAAGGAATTTAAAATAAAGTTAATTTGTATATAGTTATGTTTGGTGGTTTGAATGGAACTTACACTAAATCGAAGGTGTAATCTCAAGTTTATATTTTTACTGTGAAATGTTTAACGTTAGAAAACAAAATATAACAAAGCTGTTTCAAATTTAGACTTTTTTAATAATAAGTCAATTTCAAACATACACATTCAATTTTAAACAGTGGAATTGAACTTTATTGTTAAATGGTATTTCAGATTTCCAACAGTGAATCTCCTATTATCTGCTAACGTATTTTTGTAGTGGGAAAACACCCGTTCTTTATCACAAAAAACAAAAGGAGCAAATGTTTTCTTCAGCCAAATTCAGTGTTCTAAATTATCCAACATTCAATTATCACATTCCGTTCATTACTTTAGTCATGACTCGAAAATCATAAACCATCTTGTTAGACCAGCGGTTCCTTTTAATCATGAAGGATCCCCATCTATAAGCAGCGACACTAAGTTATTGAATGGTAAATTTAAACCGTTTCGTGTTTAATTACTTAAATAAATTATATACATATACGTGCTATAAGTTTTGATATTTTTCAAGTAGTACAACTCTCTAAAATAATTGTACCTATACATTTATTTATCAATTACTACCAGTATTTTCTAAATATCAAGTGTCATATTATTTATTAATTCATTTGTAGTTTCAATATTCCACCTACAAACTTTTTAAATAGTAATAATTAGTTTGATAAAATTTACTTTGGTCCACAGTTAAAATCGTTTTCTATGCAGGGTCCAGAAGAAAACGGTATAGATTAGACATTTACATGTTAAAAATTGACCAAGAAGTGCATATTTCTCGGTTAGCATATATGCACACGTGCATATTATATGCTCTTGAAATATATGCAGAGGACAGCATATATGCAATATGCACAATGTCACATCCCTAATGATGACTATATAATGTAGTTTGTTAGCTACTGCACACTTCATGATTTTTATTATTGTTTAAGGAGCGTTCAAAGGGGCTCGGGCTGCGGCACTCCCCTCCACCGTTGTACTTATTGGTCAATTTCCATAGCCAGTCAATGAGTTAGTAACATTAAAAACATTATCCTAAAAAGTTATTTGCAAGGAACATTTAAAACTATATTCTTACAATTCTATACCTTTCAATTTTTAACTCTAGAGTTGCCACCCAATAGTGTTTATGATATCTCCTTTATTGATTATTTAAGATTTTGTTTTGATTTTAAAAAAGATCATCAATGGATCCTGCAAAACTAAGATCATATCTCTTGTTAAAATGTTTACGTAAATTTTCTTCTCGAGAAACAAATGTAAGTACTAACATTAATGAGAATAAGGATTTACTTTCATGGAGTAATTTTTTTTACCAAAGGTATTCATTTAGTTTCAGAACAAACAAATTCAAGCTGAAACTGTAAGATCTACTGACCATTTAACTCCTGAGATAAGTCTACGGTTGATCACTCCCCAAACAAGGTTTAATTGTTAACTTTAATTAAATGGTATATTGAACTTATTATTTGTTAGAACCTATTTGAACTTGTTTGGACACGTTCGAACTTGTTAGATAACGTTTGAACTTATTTGTTAGAACACGTTTCAACTTGTTAGATCACGTTTCAACTTGTTAAAACACCTTTGAACTTGTCAGAACACGTCTGAACTTGTTTGAACTTATTAGAACATGTTTGAACTTACTAAAAGATATTTGAATTTATTAAAACATGTTTGAACTTATTAGAACATATTTGAGCTTATTAGAACATGTTTGAACTTATTAAAACATGTTTGAATTTATTAGAACATGTTTGAACTTAAAGGTCCTCTCCAGGCTCCGGGAAAAAAATGAGTTTACAACATAATATTATAGAACTAAGGTCTACGATCATTATTCTGCAAACTGCATACAATTCGGTTCAATATATATTTCATAATTTGTTTTTAAAGTTTTTTGATACTCTGTGAGCAACAATTGAGCGAATCACTAATCTGATGCTCAAGAAGAAGATTGTACACTATTTGTTTTGATTACAAATTTGAATTTTATAAACAAACCATGCGTTTTCGGCCTTTATTTAAATTATTTTATATATTAATTGTTTCCTAAAGTATATTAACGTGTCTATTATAAGTTCATTCAATTTTATACCTTTACACGAATATTAAATGGATTTATTAAACCTAATACCTAGTTGACAATCAAAACAAATGGTGTACATTCTTTTTCTTCAGGCTGAAAATTTCTTAAATTAGTAAGTCGGAAGTAAAATAGGTTTTGTAGATCGAGTTTTGATTTCAAAATCTTTAAAAGCATATAAAATTAAAAATACGCCACCAAATTCGATGCAGTTTGCAGCAAAATGATAAGGAACATTAGCCTCGTTAGATAAAGCAATAAAAATATTTGCTTGGAGGGAACCTTTAATAGAAAATGTTTGAACATTTTAGAACATATTTGAATTTGTTAGAACATGTTCCAACTTTTTGTGTAAATTTTTGTGACAATAGCAGGGAATATGAGCCTCTTTAGACTGTACAAATTATTAATAATTAATCGATGATCCTCCAAATTATAATAGGTAGATTTTTAACGTTTCAGACTATAATTGGTGGGGTCTCACTTTTTCAGACTGTGGTCTGCAGACTCGACAACATCACCCTTCACTGATCCGTTCTGGGCATTTTACTGGCCTGGTGGACAGGCTCTTTCAAGGTAGTTAGGATTCCAAGTTATTGAAAGCTTCCACATATACCATCATATGAAAAATACATAATTTAACTCTCGTTCATATCCATATGGAAACGTCCAAGAAATGTGGGACTGTTCTATGACTCAGACCCTAGTAAGCTACATTTCCATTGTTTTTGTGAGTTACTGATACTGACTTTGGATGTTCTGATACAAATTGGATAATCCGTTTCCTAAATTTTTAAGAATCAGGTACAATTTTGACAATCAGGTAGGTACAATTTAGATAATCCAGTCCAGAACATTTTGGATAATCAGATAAATTTGGATAATAAGTTACAATGTGGATAATCAGGTACATTCTGGACAACCCCAATACAGTACGTAACAAGAAAGTTCTAGACCTAGGTTGTGGGGGCGGAGCATCAGGTATAGCCTCATTGATGGGCGGAGCTAAAGAAGTTACATTCAATGATGTTGATAAAGGTAAGATTTGTATATTTCGAAGAAGACTTTCTTTTTAATGTTTCAAAGTTATAAATATAATCTTCTTTTTCAGTTGCATTGGAAGCTACTACCATTAATTTGTGTGAGAATGGATGTTCATCTTCCAATTTCAGCCTCAACTTTAATAATCTCATTGCACAGAATCATATTTCTGACTGGGACGTTGTGTTAGTAGGAGACGTACTCTACGAATCTGAATTTTCTGATCTTGTCTTCAAGTGGCTACAACTTGTCAGTGAAAGGTACGGTTGATTTTTGAGTGGTTCTACATTTTTTATCATATAAGAAAAAATCTATAATAACAATTCAAATCCATGATACCTACCTGAATTAAAATATGAATTAAATTCAATATATTTTCCTATAGGATCGCAAATGTGGAACCGTTTGAAAACTAGGAACTCATCCTAGATAGCTACTCTGCAAATATAACTAATAAAGTAGATAAATTATACATTGATTTCAGACGGATCGATGTGCTTATTGGTGATCCCGGTAGACACGCCTTCTCCGAAGTCTTGAAGAGGCAGAGTTTGAACTCCTCCTCATTGCGTTGTTTGGGCCGTTATGAATTGCCACACCAAACTGTACTGGAAAACAGAGGCTTCCCGACAGCCTTCTGTTGGAAATTTACAAATTAGAATATATATTCTCCTCATCATTGGCTTCTTTTTAGTTCTACTGTAAATCTGTTACATGAATTATTAAATTTATATATATTAACACAGTGTTTTCTTTCAACACAACCTGCTATTCTTATAAAACATTGTTAATGTGATTTTTTGCACGTTTGTTCTTTAAAGGTCCTCTCCAAGCTCCGGGAAAAAAATTAGTTTATAACATAATATTATAGAACTAAGGTCTACAATCATTATTCTGCAAACCGCATACAATTTGGTTCAGTATATATTTTATAATTTGTTTTTAAAGCTTTTTAATACTCTGTGAGCAACAATTGAGCGAATCACTAATCTGATGCTCTAGAAGAAGATTGTACACTCTTTGTTTTGATTACAAATTTGAATTTTATAAACAAACCATGCGTTTTCGGTCCTTAATTTAGATATTAATTGTTTCCTAAAGTATATAAACGTTTCTATTATAAGTTCATTCAATGTTACACCTTTATATGAATATTAAATGGATTTATTAAACCTAATACCTAGTTGACAATCAAAAGTTCGAAAAAAATGGTGTACATTCATTTTCTTCAGTCTGAAAATTTCTTAAATTAGTAAGTCGGAAGTAAAATAGGTTTTGTATAGTTTTGATTATAAAATTTTTTAAAAGCGTATAAAATTAAATATATGCTACCAGATTGGATGCGGTTTGTAGCAAAATGATAAGAAACATTAGCCCCGTTGAATAAGGCAATATAAATATTTGCTTGGAGGGGACCTTTAAGGCCCATACTATACTGGCGGTGCCACCGCCGCGGTGCTACTGCTTCTTAAAATCCAAAGTATACTAGGCGATGAGAACGCGGCGTTACTCCCGCGTTCTCACTGCTTGCAAAGTATACTGGGCTGTGGAACTGCGCCATAAACGTTTTGCCGTCTATACAGTGTTTTTTGCAGTATATACATTTTTAAACATCAATTAGCATTACAAATTATTAAAAAAATGTTAGGGATATAGGCTAAGCAAGTGAACGATTCTTCTAAATTTGCTATTAGTCATATATCAACCTATAGGTACCTATTCGAGTTTTAGTTATCTGTCGCAAGAATTTTGATGTTATTCTAAAAATAATAAATTTACAATACTATTAAGCTATAGGTATATATTGACTGAAAAAATCTGAAGCATGCACACTGCTCTATGAGATTAACGATTATTTTAATTATTGTACAAGCTCATTTTTAGAGCAATATAAAAAGCTAACTTTTATTTTTTATTAAAAGCTAACTTTAAGCTTTCATAAAAGCTAACTTTTTTATAAAAATCTAACTTTTAGAGCAGCGGAACGTTTGGTGTTTGGCGTACCAACGTTATTTAACGTACCAACAGTCGCTATAGATAATTAAAACCAGTGTACTTTCCCCGTTATAAATAATGGAGTTTCAATAGAAATTGAATGTTGATTCAAAATTAATGGGAAATCAATAGTAAAAGAAAAAAATATATAAAATTTAAAAAGTTATGTAAAAAAAGTAGCTATACAAAAATTATGTATCTAAATAAAAATTTATGTAAATGAATATATACCCAGCAAACATGAATGTATCCATTCGATGTCTAAACGACTCTGTATAACCTCTCTTCCGACATCGAATACCAGTAACAAATTAGACATGGTGACATCAAGTAGACATCAATCCGATATCCGTTTACACCGCTAAACCGCATCATATCAAGTATATTTAGCATCGAAGCGATACCGTTATAACAGCGTTGAATAGAAAGATAAATTACGACATCCAACATACATAGGCATTCTGCATCGAACAGACGCCTAATTATATATCTAATATGCTTCGAAACGATATCCACTTGCATCCAATAAATAAATTAATTAAAATTGAAAACTCTTACTTCATTGATATAACGTGCTGTACATTTAGATGCATATAAATTTGATTAGTATTACATAATTTGTCATGTGTAAATTAAATGGGAAGAAATGAAGAGATGTGGCCTGGTATCGATCGTGGACCCATACGTCTTCGTGCCTGTGTCTCTGTCACATTGCCACCGTGGATGCATTTGACAAAAAAAAAATTTGATATTAACCGACCCGGAAATACTTTAAGATATTTAAAAGTGAATAAAACAATACAGGCAAACACCGCTTTTATAACAAAAATCACAATTTATTCTTATTACAAATAGTAAAGAGTTGGTCAAATTTTTATATAATTGTAACTCCTTAAAATGTTCGTTCCTTCTGAGTTCAAATTAAAGAAAATGTTTTGAGGCCACAACTTAGAAGAAATTAATAGATAATTAGATTTTTATAATTATTGTGTTTCATTGAACAAACAGGAATTTTGTAGCCTGTGAAATATTTTTAGCAGTAGTGTATATGTTCCAAGTTATTAATAGGGTCTATATTTTCTAACACGTGATAAAGGAAAATATGATATTATTATTATTTAACTACTATTTAATTAGTAACAAAATAGCTGAAGGTATGAAACCAATTCAAGTAAAAGTTAATTAATGATTAAATATAGATTTATAGAGTCCGATTACCACTTTAAGTTTAATTATCTATAATGTGAATCACTGAATTTTAATCGTCTCATTTGCACAGCTTTTGGCACTATGGTGAAAGCTCAAGTTATCGGATATGGGGCTTCTAATTTTATGTGGAAAAATTATTTATGTAATAATTTTTATTTCTAAACTTGTATTTTACGTACTGGTATCATGGATGCCAATTTAAGTAAGAATTGAATAATGATAATTAAAATATTTATTTCTTACATATTCGAAAAATGTGGAACCGTCCGATAACACAGAATTTACTCTAAAATTAAACATGTTAAATAGCCCATCAACTTTTAATTATTTACGTTTAGTAGAGGTTTAACGTCTGCTTCGGAACCAAGGGCCATGTCGCTGATGTCAAAAGGAAATGAAATACAAGGGACTGGAAAAAGCTTTGAGAAAGGAGAGTGGCTCCATGGACGAAGTCACGACGCTCATGAATGCTGAAAAGCAACTTCGTGAATGCTGCACTTACCGAGGAATGTGACATAAATGGTCACAAGCACCGGTGGCTGCACTCAAAGATGGAAGAAAGAAATGAAGAGGTAATAGTAAATGAAGTCTACGAGCCTACCTAACACAAAATCTAAAAACTCGTACGTAATTGTGGAGCGTAACCCTAGCGCTATCCTCTAAAACTGCATGGAGAGTTAAAAACACTATACACATGGTAAACAGAAAATAGACAATACATAATTCAAATTACAACAGTTTTGGTTCTCAATGGACGCCACCCCACTTCTCTTTTATTCACCAAAGAAAGCTTCAGGAACCCCTCGGGGGTTATTTACAATAAGCAGTTTAGAATAGCCCAACAAACATATGAATGTCGATTCGATGCCGTTTGCTGTCGAATTCGTAGCGCTAACGGTGGGTATCGACTTAGCAACCATTTCGACTCATAGTAGATATCGGAATGTCTGTTTCTAAATGATATCTGAATTTACACTTCGAGTAGAAACACGAAAACCAATACATGGTTTTAACAGTATCGTCTTGACGTCGGCATGTCTGTTTCCAAACGATATCTGAATTTATACTTCGACCAGAAGTGCGAAAACAGATACGTAGTTTTAAAGGTCCTCTCCAGGCTCCGGGAAAAAAATGAGTTCATTACATAATATTATAGAACTAAGGTCTACGATCATTATTCCGCAAACCGCATACAATTCGGTTCAGTATATATTTTATTATTTGCTTTAAAAGTTTTTTAATACTCTGTGAGCAACAATCGAGCGAATCTCCAACCTGACGCTGAGAAAGAAGATTGTACACTCTTTGTTTTGATTTCAAATTTAGATTTTTAAACAAAAAATGCGTTTTTGGCCTTCTTTTAAGATATTAATTGTTTCTAAAAGTATATAAACGTTTCTATAATAAGTTTATCCAAATTTATACCTTTAAGCGAATGATAAATAGATTTATTAAACGAAATACCTAGTTGACAATCAAAACAAATGGTGTACATTCTTTTTCTTCAGACTGAAAATTAGAAAGTCGGAAGTAAATTAGGTTTTGTAGAGTTTGGATTATAAAAATCTTTGAAAACATATAAAATTAAAAATATGCTATCAAATTTGATGGGGTTTGCAGTAAAATGATAAGAAACATTAGCCTCGTTGAATTAAGCAATAAAAAAATTTGCTTGGAGGGGACCTTTAAAAAAATCGTTTCAAATTTGGAAATTCATTTTCTTATCTTCCTGTTATATAATATGTATAGAAATGTAGGAATTATTTTTATTCAATTGGATTGTACCTTTCTATATAACGTACGTGGTGCTCCCTTTAAACTATACCCAATAATTAATAAGTATGAAAGTACTAGAAAAGTATAAACCTTCTATAAAGTTCAGGAGCTGAATGGTCTTCAACCAGTGCTCCAAAGAAAAAAAAAAAAAAAAACATTTATAGGGGACTACGGCAGTAATAAAGGTATGATCGGGCATTGACACGCTAGTGCGATTGTACAATGGATCATTGTATGTATAGTAAGCGATATTGGAACATCGGTTGTTGAACAGTGTTCCTCCAGTACCGTGAAAATGAAATGGATAACCAATCAAGTGATTTTTAGATGACCAGTGCATTTATTGTTATGAATCTATTCTAGACTGCTTATTGTAAATAAACCGCGAGGGGTTCCTAAAGCTGTCTTTGGTGAATGGAAGAGAAGGGGCCCAACAAACATATGAATGTCGATTCGATGCCGTTTGCTGTCGAATTCGTAGCGCTAACGGTGGGTATCGACTTAGCAACCATTTCGACTCATAGTAGATATCGGAATGTCTGTTTCTAAATGATATCTGAATTTACACTTTGAGTAGAAACACTAAAACCGATACATGATTTTAACAGCATCATCTTGACGTCGGCATGTCTGTTTCCAAACGATATCTGAATTTATACTTCGACCAGAAGTGCGAAAACAGATACGTAGTTTTAAAAAAATCGTTTCAAATTTAGAAATACATTTTCTTATCTTCCTGTTTTATAATAAGTATAGAAATGTATGAATTATTTCCATTCAATTGAATTGTACCTTTCTATATAACATACATAGTGCTCCCTTTAAACTATACCCAATAATGAATATACTTATAAGGGACTAACGACACTACGGCAGTTGTAAATGTATACGATTGAGCATTGACACGCTAGTGTGATTGTGAACTGTATCAACGAAAATTAAGCGATACTAGAACATCGGTTGTTGAACAGTGTTCCTCCAGTACCGTGAGAACGAAATGGTGATAAATCTATTTTAAACTGCTTATTATAAATAAGCTCTGAGGGGTTCCTGAAGCTGTCTTTGGTGAATAGAAGAGAAGGGGGTAGCGTCCTTTGGGTTCCAAACTGTTGTAATTTGGATTATGTATTGTCTATTTTATGTTTACCATGTTTCAACTCTCCATGCAATTTTAGAGGATAGCGCTAGGGTTATGCTCTACAATTATGAGGTCTTAGATTTTGTGTTAGGTAAGCTCGTAGGCTTCATTTACTATCACCTCTTCACTTCTCCCTTCCATCCTTGAGTGCAGCCACCGGTGCTTGTGACCATTTTTGTCACATTCTTCGGTAAGTGAAAGCATTCACGGAGTAGCTTTTTAGCATCCATGAGCGTCGTGACTTTATCCATGGAGCCACTTTCCTTTCTGACTGCTTCTTCCAGTCCCTTGTATTTCATTTCCTTTTGACATCAGCGACATGGCCTTTGGTTCCGAAGCAGACGTTAAACCTCTACTAAACGTCAATAATTAAAAGATGATGGGCTATTTAACATGTTCCATTTTAGAGTAAATTCTGTATTATCGGACGGTTCCACATTTTCGAATATGTAAGAAATAAATATAATAATTATCATTATTAAACTCTTACTTAAATTGGTATCCATGATACCAGTACGTAAAATACAAGTTTAGAAATAAAAATCAATACATAAGTAATTTTTCTACGTAAAATGCTTAACCCCATATCCGATAACTTGAGCTTTCACCTAGTGCCTAAAGCTGCAAATGAGACGATTAAAATTCAGTGATTCACATTATATGTAGATAAATTTTCCTTTGTCACGTGTTCGAAAATATAGACCCTATTAATAACTTGGAACATATACCCTATTGCTAAAAATATTTCACAGAGCACTAAATTCATGATTGTTCAATGAAACACAATTATATAAGTCAAAATATCAAACTAATTACTCAACTATTATGACCTATATTTACTGAGTGAGAGTTAATCTATGGTCAAATTTTAATTAATGCATTCATTACTTTGAATTTTCATCACAGAGCTTTCATCTGTATTCTAAGTCGTAGCCTCAAAACATTTTCTTTAATTTGAACTCATAGAGATCGAAATTTTTAAGGAGTTACAATTATATGAAAATTTGACCAACTCATTACTATTTGTAATAACAATAAGTTGTGATTTTGATTATAAAAGCGGTGCTTGCCTGTATTGTTTTATTCACTTTAAAATTTCTTTAAGTATCTCCGGGTCATTTAATACGAAAAATTTTTTTTAATCAAATGCATCCTCGGTAGCAAAGTGACAGAGCTACAGGCACGGCGACGGTTTGACCCACGAACGATTCCCGGACACGTCACTTCATTTCTTCCCATTTAATTTATATATAACACTATATGTAACATTAATCAAATTGATATGCATCTAAACGTACAGTACCTACGTTATATCAATGAAGTAAGAATTTTCTATTTTTATTTATTTATTGTATGCAAGTGGATATCGTTTCGAAGCATATTAGATATATAATTAGGCGTCTGTTCGATAGAGAATCCCTTTGTATGTTGGATGTCGTAATTTATCTTTCTATTCAACGCTGTTATAACGGTATCACTCCGATGCTAAATATACTTAATATGATGCGGTTTAGCGGTGCAAACGGATATCGGATTGATGTCTACTTGATGTCACCATGTCTAATTTGTTACTGGTATTCGATGTCGGAAGAGAGGTTATACAGAGTCATTTAGACATCGAATAGATACATTCATGTTTGCTGGGGGGGTGGCGTCCCTTGGGACTCAAACTGTTGTTATTTGGATTATGTATTGTCTATTTTATGTTTACCATGTGTATAGTTTTTTTAACTCTCCATGCAGTTTTAGAGGATAGCGCTAGGGTTTCGCTCCACAATTACGTACGAGTTCTTAGATTTTGTGTTATGTAGGCTCGTAGATTTCATTTACTATTACCTCTTCATTTCCATCTTCCATCCTTGAGTGCAGCCACCGGTGCTTGTGACCATTTTTGTCACATTCCTCGGTAAGTGACTGCATTCACGGAGTAGCTTTTCAGCATCCATGAGCGTCGTGACTTTGTCCATGGAGCCACTTTCCTTTCTGACTGCTTCTTCCAGTCCCTTCTATTTATTTTCCTTTAGACGTCAGAGACATGGCCTTTGGTTCCGAAGCAGACGTTAAACCTTTACTAAACGTAATAATTAAAATTTGATGGGATATTTAACATGTTCTATTTTAGAGTACATTCTGTGTTATCGGACGGTTCCACATTTTCGAATATGTAAGATATAAATATATTAATTATCATTATTCAATTCTTACTTAAATTGGTATCCATGATACCAGTACGTAAAATACAAGTTTAGAAATAAAAATCAATACCTAAATAATTTTTCTACGTAAAATGCGGAAACCCATATCCGATAACTTGAACTTTCACCTAGTGCCAAAAGCTGCAAATGAGACGATTAAAATTCAGTGATTCACATTATAGATAATTAAACTTAGAGTTGTAATCGAACTCATTAAATCTATATATAATGATCATTATTTAACGTTTATTTCAATTGGTATCGTATACCTTCAGCTATCAAATTAAATTGTAGTTAAATAATAATAAGTATATTTTCCTTTATCACGTGTTCGAAAATATCCCAGCTAACCATATCCTCTCTGTCCCGCGTGGGACAGAGCGGGACATCCCTCGCTAGCGAGGGACAGAGCGGGACAGGGGATTTCAGACGTCTGCAGACGTCTGAAATCCCACGTCTTTCCAACGTCTGAAATCCCACTCACGTCCCACGTGTTACACAAGCGGGATGTCCCTCGTCTGTCCCACGTCTTAAATCCCACTCACATCCCACGTCTTTCCCACGCGGGATGTCTCTCTCTGTCCCACGCGGGATGTCCCTCTCTGTCCCACGTCTGTCCCACGTGGGATGTCCCTCTCTGTCCCACGCGGGATGTCCCTCTCTGTCCCACGTCTGTCCCACGTGGGATATCCCTCTCTGTCCCACGTGGGATGTCCCTCTCTGTCCCACGTCTGTCCCACGTGGGATGTCCCTCTCTGTCCCACGCGGGATATCCCTCTCTGTCCCACGTCTGTCCCACGTGGGATGTCCCTCTCTGTCCCACGCGGGATGTCCCTCTCTGTCCCACGCGGGATGTCCCTCTCTGTCCCTCGTCTTTTTTACGCGGGAAAAAGTACGCGGGATGTCCCTCTCTGTCCCACGTCTGTCCCACGCGGGATGTCCCTCTCTGTCCCACGCGGGATGTCCCTCTCTGTCCCACGTCTGTCCCACGTGGGATGTCCCTCTCTGTCCCACGCGGGATATCCCTCTCTGTCCCACGTCTGTCCCACGCGGGATGTCCCTCTCTGTCCCTCGTCTGTTTTACGCGGGAAAATGTTATACCAAAAAGGTATATCTATCTCAAGCTTTATTTACGTATCATAACTAGGTAGGTATTCATAAACAGATGTAGGTATCTACTATCTAGGTAGGCATTGATGAATAATACTAGGTAGTAGGTAAGTAGGTATGGATTGATGAACACTACCTAGTAGGTATACTAGGTAGGTAGGTATTGGTACTGGTAGGTATCTAGGTAGGTATTGTAGTAATATCACCAGAAGGTAACTATAGGTAATATTAATTAACAGTTAAAGGTAATTAGGTAGTTAATAACATTAATCAACATTATCATTACAAATATTAATAAATAACTGTATACACACTCTTATCATTTACATTAAAAAATAAAAGATACCAATATGTAGAATATTAAATTATATTTATTTAAAATAATTTTAAGAAGCACGCAAGTTATCAAGTTGGATAAAGATCATTTCAATACTACTTCTACCATGTCCAGGATGGCTGAGAGGTAGCGACGCAGGTTTCAATAGTACATCACACTAGAGTCCTGAGTTCGATTCCCGAGATGACCACTACAATTCTTTCTCCATTTCTTCCCATTTAATTTGTATATAACAATATGTAATATTAAAATAAATGATATACAGCCAAATGTACATATACACTATATGCAATATGGTTAGAAATTGCAATAATAATTAGTATGATCTTTTTTTATTTCTTATACATATCTATATACCCCAATTAACCGAAGTAGTTTGAGCCAAAAGAGAGATATGTCCCCCTTGCAGAGGGGGACATCCGCACTCTGTCCCACGTCTTGCAGAGGGGGATATTCCCACTCTGTCCCACGTCTTGAATACTCACTCTGTCCCACGTGGGTCCCACGTCTTATTTCCCTCTTCCCTCTATAGCGAGGAACATCCGCACTCTGTCCCACGTGGGTCCCACGTCTTGAATCCCTCTATAGCGAGGGACATCCACACTGTGTCCCACGTGGGTCCCACGTCTTGAAAACGGAGTGGGGTAAGACGTGGGACAGGTGGATGTCCCCCTCTGTCAGAGGGGGACAAGACGTGGGTTCAGACGTCTTGCAGAGGGGGACCCCTGTGCAAATGAAGAGGGTTAGACGTCTGCAAGACGTCTGATGTCCCCTGCCCCACGTCTTGCCCCACGTCTTAAATCCCTCTATAGCGAGGGGTATCAGACGTCTTAAGACGTGGGACAAACAGCTTTTGGTTAGCTGGATCGCTTCGATGCAAAATATACTTGATATGATGCGGTTTAGCGGTGCAAACGGATATCGGATTGATGTCTACTTGATGTCACCATGTCTAATTTGTTACTGGTATTCGATGTCGGAAGAGAGGTTTTACAGAGTCGTTTAGACATCGAATAGATACATTTATGTTTGCTGGGAGATTCATAACAATAAATGCACTAGCCATCGAAAAATCACTCGATTGATTATCCATTCGTTTTCACGGTACTGGAGGAACACTGTTCAACAACCGATGTTCCAATATCGCTTACTTTACGTACGTTGATCCATTGTACAATCGCACTAGCGTGCCAATGCTCGATCGTACCTTTACAGCTGCCGTAGTCCCCTATATAAGTGTATTAATTATTGGGTATAGTTTAAAGGGAGAACTACGTTCGTTATAACGGAAGGTACAATCCAATTGAATAGAAATAATTCCTACTTTTCCATACGTATTATAAAACAGGAAGATAAGAAAAGGAATTTCCAAATTTGAAACGATTTTTTAAAACTACGTATCTGTTTTCGCACTTCTGGTCGAAGTATAAATTCAGATATCGTTTGGAAACAGACATGCAGACGTCAAGATGATGCTGTTAAAACCATGTATCGGTTTTCGTGTTTCTACTCGAAGTGTAAATTCAGATATCATTTAGAAACAGACATTCCGATATTTATTATGGGTCGAAATGGTTGCTAAGTCGATACCCACCGTTAGCGCTACGAATTCGACAGCAAACGGCATCGAATCGACATTCATATGTTTGTTGGGTATGTATATAGAAAATTATGTAAATAAAAATTTATGTTAAGAATTATATATAAAAAAGATATAGCTACATATTCTTTCATATATTAGCTGTATGGGGTATAACCTTCTACTTTAAACTGGTCTGTGTATGTGCTTAAACTTTGACTGCTGCGGTGAAACTGCCCAGTATACTTTGCAAGCGGTGCTACTGTGGCTGTGGTTACGCGTCTAGATGAGGCGGTGGTTACGCGTCCAGATGCGGTGCCACCGCCTAGGGCCGTAGTAACGCAGACTGACAAGGCAGTAGCACCGCCAGTATACTTTGCATCTTTGCTTTTCCATTAATTTAAACGTGATTAATTGAAGATGCGTAAACAGGGCAGTAGCACCGCGGCGGTGGCACCGCCAGTTTAGTATGGGCCTAATGAAGTACTTAAAAATGCAGTGGCAGTGTTAGTCATATGTCTATAGGAAAATATATTGAATTCAATATATTTTTGTGTTGAAAATATTATTAAAATTATTTAACATAATCTCGTAATGGAATCTTTAATCATAGCGTAACTGTTAGAAATGTGAGAATAAATTATTAATTGATCTAGTATCAGTTATATGAATTCAATATCTTTATAGTTTCTCCAAAAATATTTGGGTGCGTAAAATCAAAAAGTTTCCGTATTTTATTGTTTTGTGCAGAACAATTTCACTTTTTTACGCAATAGTCTTACTTTTCCTCATTGAGCCCCTTTATTAAGTTCATTATATGGTCTCTGGCTCTCTGCCACACTGCCAGGAGTGATATCCTTATAAAACTGAAAATGGAGACTATTCTTCTGGCCAATGTTGATCCAGTGATACCCACTTTGGAATATGATAATTTCAGAGAGTAATTGTTTATGCTAAACTGAGTAGGTAAATTATGTTGAAATTTTAGTTAAATGTATTACACACTCGTTATATGTTTAATATTAATTTCCTGTTAGACTAGCTCAGCTATATTAAATTACCTATTGTTTCAATAACCATGTATTACTTTTAATGAGAAACGGACGTAAGGTCTAAAGTCGATCACACTTCCGTCGAGTGTTAAATACCCCTGCTTGTAGCTTCTGAAAGTAGTTGGTTCTTTACATTACTCTGTGAGGGATGTGTTCCACTCATCTCTCAATAGACTTCTAATTGTATAACATATTTACTCTTTAAATAAACTCTATGTCTTAACGTTGTTAACCCACTGTTATTTAACCTAATTCTAACAGGTTATGGGCCCAGTGAACGATAAGAGTTTATAAATCAAATTATGTTTAAACAAATTAGAAGTTTATAACAGTAATAAAAACAAAGTGTAGTGAAAAAGCCAGTCTGCAGAATGTGTCTTTTCTCCCGCAGAGATTTTAATTTGAGAGAGAGTTATTCTCTGACTCTCAGCAGCAGATTCAGAATCTCCCGCAGCTAAATTAATGGTAACATAAGAATTAATTCATAATCTCCCGCAGCTAAATTAATGGTAACATAGGAATTAATTCAAGATCTCCCGCAGAGATCTCCAATTTCTAAAATTCAGTCAAAAACTCCCCCAAGTAAAAAAGCATGTCCAAACTCGCCATTTTAATGGCGAGTTTGTGACAGTTATTTTGAGCCCTTCAATTGCAAATGGCGAGTTTTATCTATTTTTCTGCTATGCTACAATGTTATTTTGGAGAGAATTTATGAAAATTTGAGCATTTTGGAGAGAATTGGTTGAATTTTGGAGAGAGCTGGAGAGACAAATGGCGAGTTTATGAGACATACTATTTTACTTGGAAACTCCCGCAGAGAGTCTTGGAAAAATGTTCCATATTCTGCAGACTGGTGAAAAAGGGTTAACCTATATGAAACATATCACTCAAAACGCTTGCGTAAGCATATCGTGTTCACACCCACACGCTAATGAGGTCAATTATAATGATTGCTCTAGCGAAAAAGGCACTTGTGTTATAATATAATTATTTAGTATTTGTGCGGATGAGGTGTCAAGAGAGGTCACAAATTACCTTTAAATCTGTGACCTTATCCTTTGGTAAACAGTCTTTCAACAAAAGGTTCTTGCGAACTAAGACTTGTGTTGCTGTTCCAATTAAATATTAATAATTATATTCAGTGAAGTTATTCTTATGAATTAGAATAATTTTAAAACATCAAATTCAGTTAAACAGTAAATCAATTTAACTGCTTTGGTTGTTTATGTTTGTTAAGTATTGAACGATAATAAATACTTTGAAAACATGTCTTCAAATAAGTTACAGGGGATTGTTCCCCTAGACGGAAATAATTACCCTACATGGAGGATACAAATGAAGATGTACCTCTTACAAGAGAAACTGATGGATTTTGCGGATGGATCTAAACCAGTTCCAATTGATTCAGCTTCAACTGAGGCGAAGAATGCCTATGCTAATAATTATAATAAGGCTCTGGCAGATATAGTACTATCTATTTCACCGGATCAATTGTACTTAGTTGGACAACCGACGGATCCACACGCTGTCTGGACTACCCTTCAAGAAACGTTTCAGAAAAACACGTGGGCTAACAAATTTCGTCTGAAGAAAAAGCTCTACAATCTAAAATTGAAGTCTCCTGAACTACTCGACTTTCATTTGAAGGAACTAACTGAAGTTTTTCAAGAGCTTGCCTTGTTAAATCAAGTGATTAGTGAAGAGGATAAAGTGATTTGTCTTCTGTCATCACTACCAGGGCCGTTTGAAGTGCTTGTCACTGCACTTGAAGCTCAGACAGATATCCCTAACTGGATTACCGTAGCTGACACACTCCGGAGAGAAGCTGAAAAGTTGAGTATTAAAACCAATAATGCATTAGCATTATCAAATACTCATAATTATGCTGGAGTAAACAAACAGTCCATCATTTGCCATTTCTGCAATAAGATGGGACACCTGAAAAAAGACTGCTTTAAATTTAAAAGGTCTTCTCAAACTAACAGAACTAAAAACCAGCCAAATGTTGTAAATGTAAGTCATATAGAACTAAATCACACAATGTATGCTAATGATATCGCTCTTTGTAACAAATATGCCGACAGTAATATTTGGATTATAGATTCAGGCTCTTCATCACACATGAGTGGTGATAAAAATTTATGTAAAGATTTTGCAAATATTAGCAAACCTATCAATGTTAAAGTAGGAAATGGAGATGTCTTACAAGCTATTTCACTAGGAAATGTTTCTGTTATTGTGAATATACCAGGTGGTGGAAGTAGAACATGTAAAATAAATGATGTACTATATGTGCCAAATCTAGCTTTTAATCTACTATCAGTGTCTAAAATGACAAGTAATAATAAATCTATTATTTTTGAAGATGATAAATGTAAAATTTTGAACGAAAATAAAGAGTTAATGGCTGAGGCTAACTGTGTTGGTAAACTCTATTATCTTAATACTTTAGTTCATAAAGCTGCAGTAACTGTTGATCAAAATGAAGTAAACATTCTATGGCACAGAAGGCTCGGTCATATAGGTAAAGATAACTTGACTAAAATTATCCGAACTAAATCAGTAAATGGTCTGGATAGTAAATTAAAAGCTATAGAAGGCGTGTGTGAACACTGCTGTAATGGGAAAATGCATAAAATACTTTTTCTACAAGCATTAAGAAAAATTGTAAACCTCTTGATTTAATCCACACCGATGTCTGTGGGAAAATTACTCCCACTTCCAGGGGTAATAATTCATATTTTCTGACCTTTATTGATCATGCTACTCGATACTCCTGGATATATGTTATTGCACATAAGAGTGATGTGTTTCAGAAATTTTTGGAATGGAAAGCTATGGTTGAAAATATTTATGAAAGGAAAATTAAAACCTTGCAGTCAGATAATGGAGGAGAATATACCTCAAATAAGTTTGAATCATATTTACGAAATGAAGGTATAATTCACCAGAAATCCATTCCTAAAACTCCTGAACAAAATGGGTTAGCTGAAAGATTTAATAGAACTATTATGGAAAAAGTTAGATGTATGTTATCTGATTCAGGAATTGATAAGGAATTCTGGGGTGAAGCACTATATACTGCAAATTATCTAAATAATAGATGCATTAATTCATTTTTAGTAAATAAAACTCCATATGAAGCTTTAAATCTTAGAAAACCCAACATCGGCCATATAAAAGTTTTTGGATGCACAGGGTACGCACATATTTCTCGAGAGGAAAGATCAAAGTTAGAAAATAAAGCTACCAAATGTCTGTTTATTGGCTATGGCACAGTTACTAAAGGGTATAAGATGTATGATGTTGAATCTAAAAGAATCTTCTTTTCCAGGAATGTAACCTTTGATGAATCAATTTCATCTAAGATTGAGAGCCCTCAACTGAGTGAGACTCCTACCTCTCCACTGGTGTTCCATTCAGAAGATTCAGAACCTGCTGGACCTGAGAATCAACCTCCTGACGATAACCCTCCAATAATCCTCCCTGAGGCGCAACCTGTACCAGCTATCAGTCCTAATGAGGATCCTAGACGATCGTCTAGAATTCGTCGAGCTCCTATTAGATATGGTAGTTGGGAGTATGATCATGGTGAGGAGGAGGAGGAGGGTTTATTAGTAAATGGGAATATTAATATCGAACCTAGGTCGGTATCTGAGGCTCTTAATAGCGGTTCTGAATCCTCTAAATGGAAACATGCCATGGAGAGGGAATTAAATGCTTTTGAGAAACATAAAGTTTTTGAACTCGTAAAACCTACCTCAGATTTAAATAAAATTAAATCCAAATGGGTGTTTAACCCTTTCGCGCCGACTTTTTTCCTACGTTCATTATGAATGATAATTAAGTTTTTTAATGATTTTTGAGTACTTTTATCTTATTTGAATCTATTGATATATTGTTTATATCAAAATTGTGATGGGACAATATGTCCCACCAGTGGTGTACATCACATACTATTGGGACATTATGTCCCAATCGTATCTTATTCAGTGTAAATATAGTCAAAATGACTTTTATAATACAATCAAACTAAGGATATATGAAATTAAAGACTGCAGTAGAAATGAAGCTTTATTGAAAAAATAAAAGATTCAGTTATGTCACGAGCCTTCAAAATAACAAACTAGTGATATATGACTGCATAATTGACTAGACACTCGAGGCTTATTCAAGAAATATAAAACATTATGAAAAAATACTTTGAACTCCTCGTCTTAATAGAATAAGTAATATTTTATCAATATAGCAATAGTAATCCTTGTAAAAAATAAAAGATTTGTGAAATAATAAATTTGAAATAAACATAACTTTCAGAATATTGAATAGTTACTGATGAAATGGAGTGAAACAGGAATCACAGAGCGGTACTTTGCAAGCAGTACATGTAAGATATGTTCTCTTTTCTTTATTGTCAGTGGCACACATTCTGCATCTTTTTCTGGTTGGTCCCTTTTCTGGTAAGTGGTCCCCGACATTAGACATATGCATCGACCTCCTCCTGTTAGAAGGTCTGCCCATTTTTTTAATCCTCTTCACTGCTGCGATCTGTCTTCCATTATGAACAAGTTCTTCAGTAGCATCAATGATGAATTCAAGTTGCGGGATGTTCTTACATTTCACTTGTTTATAGATAATCCACGCATTTACTACTGCAGTTTTTATGAGTTTGAAAAATACTTTCTTCCACCATTTATTTGATTTTCTCTCAAAGTTGTGGGATGCAACCGATTGATCAGATCTATCAACTCCCATCATGAATTCATTGTAGAAAATAATGGCTTCAGGACATCTAACTTGAAGTTTATCGCCAGTTTTTGCAGTTCTGACTGCAGTGCCTACCTCAGGGTTATGACAGTTGCTCATGATATGAACATTTTTGGTGTCACACCACTTCATTGCAAGTACTCCCATATTGCTCTGCATGAATTGTGTCTCTCCTCTACTCAGTTTTGCATCTAAAGTCGGAGTATGCTTCCTTGTTGCCATATATGTTCCAACAGCACAGATGTCCAAGTTATTGAACAGTTTGACTGATGAAAAAAATCTGTCAAAGCACATTGCAACACCGTCTTTTTTGATTGAGCTACACAACTTTGTAACAACTTTTTCTCCTAATCCAAGAGAACTGTTGTCATTTACAATCTTTCCTGCATAGATATCGAAATCATAGGTATAACCAGTTAGTGCATCACATCTCTGCCAGCATTTGATTCCCCGTTTTATCGGTTTCATAGGCTGGTATTGTTTTAGTGATGATCTCCCCTTGAATTTTGTCATCGATTCGTCAATACTTTGCCGAGTACTGTCAGAGTAACACTTCATGAAAGTTCCTTTGAAACAGTTCACTACATCATCAATGTAATAAGTTTTACCAGCATCAGTAGGCTTTTGTGGATCTGCAAAATAAAGCTTTGATAGAAGAAAGCAAAATCTGTCACGTGAAATAGCATCAGCAATGCAGTCATTCTTCATTGATGGTTTAGAGCTCCAATAGTAATGTAGACTGGGCAATTTATTATAGCCCATTACTAAGGTGCAGCCTATCACTATCATAATCTCTCCTGCATCTGTTAGCGGGTGCTTATTTTTTGAAGATGCATTCTCTTTTTCAATTCGCAGGTTCGTGTTTTGTGCTATATAAATGAACAGACTTTTTGGAAACAAACATAACAGAGCATCTAATGGAGAAGCAGATCGGTCCAACTTGCACAAAAGAATTCCTCCATCCTTTGGTGACAATTTCATTTTGGGTTCAAAATTACCATCTACTACTGACCACTTGATACTGGTTACATCTAAATTTTCATCAGAAAAGACTTCATTATTATTTAGTGAACGAGAACGTTCATCTAAATCATCTTCATCTAATGGATCTGAATTATCTTTATTAGAATCCATTGGCTGCGGAACAATGTCATCTTCAGTGATTTCGTCATCACTCTCTTCACTTTCGTCAAGAGTAAAGTCTTTATCTATGTCACTGTCGTCAAAAACTGATTCTACAGAGTCTGAAAATTCATCAGAAACATGTTCCAGGGACCTTAATTCGTTGAATATGTCTTCTGAACTTCTCAAAAATCTTTTTCTGCTCCTGTAAAGTAATGAAAAGTGTTACAACTTGCTATTAAAAGCGTCTTGAATGTATTACCTAAGTTATGTTGTGTATTTATATTGGTTTATGATGATTTTTGAAGCAGAACAGTGCAATATAATATCACTATGGTTATATATTCACTTGTCAATAAAACTGGTGGGATATATTTGTCCCAGAAAATATGGTTATTATTATACAAGTGGGATTAAGTATAATTTCTCAAACACAAGTGGGATGAATAGTCCCTTTCCAATTAAACACAAGTGGGACAAATGGAAATCATATCACAAGTGGGACATACTGGAAAAATTACAAAATGGGTGGGACACTATTTCCCAAAGTCCAATAAAAGGCAAAATATACTTATAATATATATAATAGCAGTTTCAAATATATATTTGCAATGTGTTAACTTGATTTAGTAGCTATTTCACAATATGGATATCTATAAAAGTATAAATAAGTGTAGATTACTTACATTTTGGGAGTAAATATAGCACACAACCTCCTCTCACAGCTATTTGGCACCAACTGAACAGGCTTCTGACGATCCACTATATTCTGATGCAATTGCCTATGCCTATTGCATCATCCTGTACCACCTAAACCTTTGTAGTGGTAATATTTTGGGACTTATTGTCCCAATTGTATATTGATGTTACTAGTGGGACATATTAGCCCATTCGGCGTGAAAGGGTTAAAAGAAAAAAGGGATCTGAAAGCTAGATTAGTCGCTCAGGGTTTTTTACAGAGACCTGGAATCGACTATGATGAAATTTTTGCTCCTGTAGTGAGATTTGAATCGGTGCGAACCATGTTATCTTTAGCAGCTAACCAAAAATTATTTGTACATCACTTGGATGTCAATTCTGCTTTTTTGAATGGGGATCTTAAAGAAAATGTTTATATTAGACAGCCTCCTGGCTATGCTATTCCAGGAAAAGAAGATTTAGTATGTAAACTTAATAAATCTATGTATGGATTAAAACAATCACCCAAATGTTGGAATGATGCGATGGATGCATATCTTAAATCCTTAGGCTTTATTCAGTCCTCTTGTGACTCTTGTATATATGTTAAATTAATCATTAACTCTCCATGCTTCATTTCTGTGTATGTAGATGATATTATTGTAGCATGTAAGAACTATGATGATCTGACTAAAATCAAGATTGATTTAAGTGCTAAATTTGAGATGAAAGACTTAGGAAAATTATCCTATTTCTTAGGCATAAAAATCGTACAAGACTAAAATAAAATAGCCCTAAATCAATCTTCATTTGTCAACGAGTTATTAGATAGATTTGAATTCACTAATTGCAAACCTATTTTAACCCCTGCTGATGTTAATTCCCATGTGGAACCAACTACTGATGAGTGTGAACTAGTAGACAAAACTAAATATCAGTCAGCTGTAGGTGCCTTACTGTATCTATCTACTAAAACTAGACCTGACATAACTTATGCAGTTGGAAATGTCTCTAAATTTTGTTCCAATCCAAACACTAAGCACTGGTCTGCAATTAAGAGAATATTTAGATACCTAAAAGGCACACTGGATCTTGGCATTACATATGGTAATGAAGATTCTGAGTTGATAGGTTATTCTGATGCCGACTGGGCAGGAAACAGAGTTGATAGGAAAAGTACTTCTGGCCAATGCTTTATGTTAAATAATTCCATTATTTCTTGGCGCTCTGTGAAACAGTCATGTGTTGCTTTATCAACAGCTGAAGCTGAATATGTTTCCCTCTCTGGAGCCTCCCAAGAAGCTGTATTTCTAAATAAATTACTATTAGATCTTAAAGTACCAAATAAGAATCCTATAGTTTTGTTTGAGGATAATCAGTCAGCTATTTGTATTGCTAAAAATGCAAAAAATCATCCTAGATCGAAACACATTGATATTAAATTTCATTACATTTGAGATCTTGTTGCTTCAAACACAATTAAACTTGTGTATTGCCCCAGCGAAACTATGCTCGCTGACATATTCACTAAACCGTTGCCTATTGATAGATTTACCAAATTAGTTGAATTAATAGGCATGAAAAATATATAATGTCGTGTGAGGAGGAGTGTTGAAATTTTAGTTAAATGTATTACACACTCGTTATATGTTTAATATTAATTTCCTGTTAGACTAGCTCAGCTATATTAAATTACCTATTGTTTCAATAACCATGTATTACTTTTAATGAGAAACGGACGTAAGGTCTAAAGTCGATCACACTTCCGTCGAGTGTTAAATACCCCTGCTTGTAGCTTCTGAAAGTAGTTGGTTCTTTACATTACTCTGTGAGGGATGTGTTCCACTCATCTCTCAATAGACTTCTAATTGTATAACATATTTACTCTTTAAATAAACTCTATGTCTTAACGTTGTTAACCCACTGTTATTTAACCTAATTTTAACAAATTATTACCTGGAAGTTTGGAACTTTCAACTTTGAAAGTGGAATTCCGAATTTAGCCCTCTGTTCTAACTTCTAAGTAAAATACATGTAAGTATTGGAGAAAATAAGGATTATTTGCACTGAAAATGTTAAAAATGTCCCATATTCTGCAAACTGAACCGTCTGAATAACCAGAATAGGTATCATATTTTACTCATTGGTTATTGCCCATGTTTCAGAGGCTGGATAATTGTAAGCCAATTTTTGAGCCAAAATTTCTCAAAAATTCTGAGCCAAGCCAATTTGGCTCAATTTTTGCAACAGTATTTAAAAGCTGAGCGGCGCACCAGCCAGCCACTGCCAGTGCCAGTCTGCAGAATGTGTCTCTTCTCCCGCAGAGATTTTAATTTGAGAGACAGTTACTCTCTGACTCTCAGTAGCAGAATCAGAATCTCCCGCCCAGTCTGCAGAACATGGGACATTTTTAACATTTTCTGTGCGAACAATCCTTAATTTCCCCCTATATTTACATGTATTTTACTGAGAACAGAAGCCAAAATAGAGGATTTCTTAGAGAACACTTTACCAGCCAGTCTGTATTTCATGGGAAATTCCACCGACATGTCGGTGGAATTTTTTCCCCTTTGGAAATAATATTCCAGCAAAGTCGGTGGATTTTATTCTATTTATTCCTATGTTACCATTAATTTTCGCCTTTCGGTGGATAAATTGGGAAAATGTTGGTGGATCAGCCAAATTATTGGTAAAATGTTGGTGGATTTTTTCAGCTTTTTGAAGAAGTCAGTGGGTTTCTGTGCACCAAATACAGACTGGTTTACCAGTTCCTGCAGTCTGTTCTCCCGCAGCCCAGCCAGTCTGTATTTGGTGCACAAAATTCCACTGACTTCTTGAAAAAGCTGAAAAAATCCACCATAAATTTCCAGTAATTTGGCTGATCCACCAACATTTTACCCATTTTTCCACCAAAAATTAATGGTAACATAGGAATAAATAGCTAAAAATCCACTGACTTTGCCAGAATATTATTTTCACTGGAGAAAAATTCCACCGACATGTCAGTGGAATTTACCACGAAATACAGACTGGCAGCCCAGTCTGTATTTGGTGCACAAAATTCCACTGACTTTTCCAAAAAAGCTGAAAAAATCCACCATAAATTTCCAGCAATTTGGCTAATCCACCAACATTTTCCCAATTTATCCACCAAAAATTAATGGTAACATAGGAATAAATAGCTAAAAATCCACCGACTTTGTCAGAATATTATTTTCAGAGGGGAAAAATTCCACCGACATGTCGGTGGAATTTACCACGAAATACAGACTGGCCCGCTGCTAAATTAATGTTAACATAGGATTTAATTCTAAATCTCCCGCAGCTAATTGCTAAATTAATGGTAACTTAGGAATTAATTCAAGATCTCCCGCGGGCCGCAGAGATCTCCAATTTCTAAAATTCTACCAAAAATTCTCGCAGAGAGTCTTGGAAAAATGTTCCATACCTATTCTGCAGACTGGCCAGCCAGTTTGTATTATGTGCACAAAATTCCACTGATATTTTGAAAAAGCTGAAGAGAAGCTTTTTCTCTTCAGTCATTTTCTCTTCACTCAAACGCACGTGACATATATATAGGAATTAATTCAAAACTGTTCGGAGAGAATATCCCATATAGCCCCGTATTCTGCAGACTGGAAATTGTCCCATATTCTGCTGACTGGTCACTGGTAATCCCATGTATCCATGTTAGCTAATTTCCCAGACTGCAGGAACTGGTAAAGTGTTCTCCAAGAAATCATCTATTTTGGCTTCTCTTCTCAGTAAAAGACATGTAAATATAGGAGGAAATTAAGGATTGTTTGCACAGAAAATGTTAAAAATGTCCCATGTTCTGCAGACTGGCTAATTTCCATGTTTCAAAGTGTGGCAGTCAGTCTGCATAATATGGGACATTTTTAACATTTTCTGTGTGAACAGTCCTTAATTTCCTCATATATTTAGCTACATGTATTTTACTGAGATAAAAAGCGAAAATAGAGGATTTCTTGGAGAACACTTATCCAGTTTCTGCAGTCTGGTGTGGCAGGAAAGCCGCCAGTTTACTGAAAAAATGGATCTAGGTCGCCACATTTAAAATACTTGAAAGAAGAAATTTGACTTCCTAGTGAAGATTTTACACTTGAAAATATCCTCATGCTTCATGTCTGATGCATGTGCATCTCTTGAGACTATTTTATGAGTGATTTACTTGTTATATACATGTTTTCAACTTATTTCACCCCTCAAAAGTCTCCAATATTAAATATACTGGCAAGTGGTGACTTTGTCCATTCTTTAAAACATGGGCTAATTTTGGCTTCAGATCTTAAAAAAATTGAGCCAAATTGGCTTTGCTCAGAATTTTTGTGAAATTTTGGCTCAAAAATGTGGGGATCCAGAAAATTGATCGAAAGCAATTGACCGAAAACAATTTATCGAAAGCAATTAATCGAATGGAAAATTGGTCGAACGGAAAATTGAAAGAAAGGAAAATTGATCGAAAGGAAAATTGATCGAAAGGAAAATTGGTCGAATGGAAAATTGGTCGAATGGAAAATTGGTCGAATGGAAAATTGGTCGAATGGAAAATTGGTCGAATGGAAAATTGGTCGAATGGAAAATTGGTCGAATGGAAAATTGATTGAATGGAAAATTGGTCGAAAGGAAAATTGATTGTGCAACAATTGATCAAATGGAGAATTGACCGAAACAAAATTGATTGAAAATGATATTGGATCTATTTACACAAATTGACAATGATAACTAAAACCATGGATTATCAGAGAAACTTTCTTCCAATATATTCAGCTAGTAGATCTTGTTACCATGAATTATATATAATAATAATAATTTATATAATAATGTATAATAATAACTTATATATAACATTTCTTCAATCAACTGCTTATCTATAACAGAAAATTATATGCTTTGAAATATATTATAATTTGAAAAACTTTAAGTTTTCTTAGTTCTAGAATTTAGATAGTTCTAGATAACTGGTGAATTGAAAGTTAAATTATCAATTAATTTAGTATAGGTTTAACGTATGTTTCGGAACCAAAAGCCATATCACTGACGGCAAAAGGAAATTAAATAAAAGAGATAGGAAGAAGCAGTCAGAAAGGAAAGTGGATTCATGAACAAAGTCACTTAACACCGTTGGTGACAACGTTCATGGATGCGGAAAAGCTACTCTGTGAGTGCAGTCACTTAGCAAGGAATGTAACAAAAAGGGACACTAAGCACCGGTTGCTGCACTCACAGATGGAAGAAAAAAATGAAGCTGCATGATCTATTCGATCAATTTTCCTTTCAATCAATTGTTGTGCGATCAATTTTCCTTTCGACCAATTGTTGTGCGATCAATTTTCCTTTCGACCAATTTTCCTTTCGGTCAATTTTCCTTTCGATCAATTTTCCTTTCGATCAATTTTCCATTCGATCAATTTTCCATTCGATCAATTTTCCATTCGACCAATTTTCCATTCGACCAATTTTCCATTCGACCAATTTTCCATTCGACCAATTTTCCATTCGACCAATTTTCCATTCGACCAATTTTCCATATGATCAATTGCTTTAGATCAATTTTCCTTTCAATCAATTTTCCATTCGATCAATTTTCCATTCGACCAATTTTCCATTCGACCAATTTTCCATTCGACCAATTTTCCATATGATCAATTGCTTTCGATCAATTTTCCTTTCAATCAATTTTCCATTCGACCAATTTTCCATTCGACCAATTTTCCATTCGACCAATTTTCCATATGATCAATTGCTTTCGATCAATTTTCCTTTCAATCAATTTTCCTTTCGATCAATTTTCCATTCGATCAATTTTCCATTCGATCAATTTTCCATATGATCAATTGCTTTCGATCAATTTTCCTTTCAATCAATTTTCCATTCGATCAATTTTCCATTCGACCAATTTTCCATTCGACCAATTTTCCATTCGACCAATTTTCCATTCGACCAATTTTCCATTCGACCAATTTTCCATTCGACCAATTTTCCATTCGACCAATTTTCCATTCGACCAATTTTCCATTCGACCAATTGCTTTCGATCAATTTTCCTAGACTCAAAAATGTGCTTACAATTTTCTAGCCTTTGAAACATGATATTTAATTTCCTATTTTCTATTCCAATTCAAGTATTCTATTTAATTTTAATTTCCTATTTATTATAATTTTTTATTCCAATTATATTTCTATGATAGTAATGATACCTCATTTTTAATATTAAATAGAAACAAATTCAAACAATAGAAGAGAAATAATAGCATTGAGCCTTCAACAATTTCAGTCTAAACTTGAGTGCACCTTTATCGCTATTAGCTACAGTATTATTAGGTTACATTAATAACAGAAAAAATATAACCATTATACTATCAGGAAAATGTAGACATATTATTTCTCCAAAATTATTATTCCTTCACTGTTAAAATGAGGGTGCGATCCATCACTTATCATCCCGATTCTCTGAGTGTGATGGATCACCCCATTTGATGCTACATGAAAATAATAATTTAACAGTAAATTATGGATTTTGTACAGAAAATTTTAAAACTGTTCTGCATTCTGTAGACTGGGCTAGTCTTTGCCTCTTGGTGAATAGCTAGTTATTATAAATTGTTGTATAGTATATTATGATAGATATAAATACTATAACCATTTTACCTTTTTGCAATCATATAGCTGCTAACAGCCAAAATGCCAACATGTGTCAACTCTAATATAGTTTGACTTCTGAAATATGAGCTCTTCAAATAAAAGGTGATATTTTACATTAATTGATAGCATTCATCTAATTTAAGTAAAGTGTAGATAAATAGTTTACATATTTCTATCAATAATAAATTCATTCCTTCAATTTACTCATTTAATGCTCTAATTAGCTACATAGCTATCTAGCTGCATCTCCATGCTATTTGAAAAAAATATCAATTTTAGCAAGCTACACAGTACATCTCAATAATTATTTGTCCTCTCAACAGATTTTCATTGCTACTCCTAGAGCCAGGAGAGATATTCTATGAAGACCACACAGCAGAATGTTACATCTTTGCTGATGAGAAAATTACCCAGCCAGCTGTGAAGAAAATTGATGGCTCTGTCACCAAAACTACAAATCATGAATCACAAGATTCTCTTCCACTGCCTACTCTTGAAGATTCTAAATTACACACTGATGATTCTGAAGCAGTTGCAGAACATTCTGCACCATTTCTTCATGAAGTTATCATGCCAAGTGCTTCATCGGAATTGGATATTGAACCAAAACTTCAAAATGCGGAAAAAAAACCTCTTTATGCAAGTAGTAAAGCCTGGAGAAGGGAGGAGATTGGTATACCATTCAGTGGAAGATTGAAGGTAGGTATATATATATAAAATATGAGTTGGCTATAATTCATCATTTATATTTTTGTATAGCTATAAAATATATAATTGTTTTTTTTTCAGTTATGCAGTAAAAGTTTGGTCTTCGAGCCAAATTTAATCAAAATTCCTGTAATAAGGATACCATTTCGGTCTTGTGTCAAATTATCTTCTTCTGATGATTTGTAAGTTTTTATTGTCATATAATTATGTTTATACTATATTTTATGTTAAAAATTATTTCTATGTTGCTATATAAATTTTATTTCACTTTCAGGAAAATCTTCACTGTGAAAATATTCTGCACTCTCTCCATTGAAATGCTGAAGGATAACAGATTGCAACCTTACACTTTTCTAAGGGTGTGTACCTATCCTAGATTAGTTTTTTTATTATATCAAGCTTAGAGATTTTTTTTAAAGACTAAATTTTTCCATTAAATAATCTTACTGGAGTGAATATTCCTTATTGATTGTTTTTATATGTAGCTAGTTAGGCTACTGTTCTTGTCCATGTAATTTCATTATATATCTTAAACATTTAGTTATAACATTCTGTAGCTAAGCTAACTATCCATAATCATTAACTAGCTAGTTGGAAATGAAAGTAGCTACCCTATTACTATTTGTAGTCACTAATTAGCTACCTACTTTATAGCTTTCTGTTTGGTCTTACACAAATCTATTAATAGTTGCTCCATGCATATAATGTCACATGTACTTTTCCCGCACAGCCAGAAAATGGCTACTGTCAGCATTACATCTTCTCCGTGTCTCCATCGGGTGCCTGCAATATAGAGTCTCCAAAGAAGAGCTCAGTGTTGCCTCACTTGAACCAACTGCACAGAGCTGCCTCTTTACCTCCTAATGAACAAAATACAATGGTAGGTAGTTACTTGCTATTTCGTGTAGTGTGATGGATTATAGATTTTGTTTTATTCCACAATTTTGTTTGTGTTTAAGACCATTGTTACCAAGTTAGGAATTTTAGTAGCTAGATATTTTAAAAGCATTAATTACTTATCGCCATTCTTGTTCATTCTGGAGTGTTCCAGAGGTGCCAACTTATGAGATGTCCACCTGCATCGGCCGTTAACTTAAGCATTCAGTTCGCCATTTGCATTCGGCGCGTTAACATGTTTGTGTTTTTTCCTGCACTCCTAGGCTTAAAAAGTCTAGTTGTGCGTGCACAGTGTTTGTGATCGATTGAATTCGATTTTCATTCAAGCCTAGATGTTCTCGTATACAGATAAGTGTTTTTATTATAGCTTTACTATTAGTTCTATAGGATATACAATTTTAGCCACTTTTGCTCGTTATTATGATTTTTAAAAAATTACCTATCTTGCGTGGTACTTGAAAACAGGCCTTGCTGATAGTTTTTAAGTGAGCCAGTTAACTACTAACTAGTTATAGGTTGTATGCCTATAGTCTCTTTCCAATAATTTCACAGACAGGGGAATTTCGATAACCCCCTGCTGGACCGAAGACAAACCCTAGAAATTCGTGAATAGGGTAAATATAGTTAGTTAGTTCGAAGCCGGTATTTCGAGACCGTGCTTACACTGCAAATATATGCTATATCGTGTATAACTAACTCACTTAATATTTTCGTCCCAAATTTACGGTGACTACTAACCAGTTAACTACTAACTAGCTATAGGCTTAGCTATGCCTATAGAGTCTCTTTCCAAATTTCACATTGTGAAATTCTTCTCTACTAAGAGAAAAATTATAGACAGGGGAATTTCGATAACCCCCTGCTAGGATTGATGACTAAAACTCTAAGAATTCGTGACTAGAGTTACTAGTTAGAATAGATAAAGCCGGAAATTCGTGACCGTGCTTAAACTGGATATCTCTAAAATATGATAGGGTCACATAGGTAAATTGCGGCTCCCAAATTACATTGAAATGTTGCATTGATATCAAAAGAAGCGCGGTGAATGATATAATTTATTAATATTATTTTTTAACGTGTGTTTTGAAACCATGATGTTTCTTTTGTTAGAGGCCGCAGTTAGTTAGCGTGCCGCAATTTACCTGCTTGACCCTATATCTAGTAACTATTTAACTCTCTTTAAAATTTTCGTCACAAATTGGTGACTACCAGTTTACTACTAACTAGCTATAGGCTTAGCTATGCCAATAGAGTCTCTTTCCAAATTTCACTCAGTGAAATTCTTCTCTACTAAGAGAAAAATTATAGACAGGGGAATTTCGATAACCCCCTGCTAGGTTTGATGACTAAAACCCTAAGAATTCGTGACTAGGGTACTAGTTAGCTAGTTCAAGCCGGAAATTCGTAACCGTGCTTTACTGGATTGAACAAATATACACTATATATCGTATAATACTATAACTTTCTTGAACTTCTTTATTATATTATATGGTAACTTTACATATGTGCAATAATACTCAAAATAAAAAATTTTAACGGGTACAAAGTGGCGTAAATTGTAAATAATACTTGTTTGTAATCATTGCCTAGGGTCCCACAGGTAAATCACGGTTCAATTGCAGTCTTTGCAAGAACTTTTCTAAAACTTTTTGATTCGAATTTTTATTGAAATTTGTTCAGATATCTGAAGTAGCGGAATGCATTCTATATTTTATTATTGTTTGAAGCTATGATATTTCTGTGGTTAGAGGACACAGTTAATTAGTGTACCGCAATTTACCTGCTTTACCCTATCTAGCTTATAATTGGTAGCTACTTAAAGATTGATATTGCTACTAGTGCTATGTATTCCATTCAAGAAGCACCATGAATTTATGGATACAATTAATAATAATAATCCAGTTAACTACTAACTAGTTATAGGTTATATGCCTATAGTCTCTTAACAATAATTTCACATCGTGAAATTTTCTCTGATTCAGAGATATAATATAGACAGGGGAATTTTGAAGAGAAACCCTAAAAATTTTGTGACTAAGGTAAATCTAGTTAGTTAGTTTGAAGCCGGTATTTTGAGACCGTGCTTTCACTGGAAATATCAAATATACGTTACGCTATATTGCGTATAATTTTTTAACTCTTTATAAAAATTTCGTCTCAAATTCATGGTGACTACTAACTAGCTACAGGCTATATGCCTATTGAGTCTCCTTCCATATAAACTCGCATTATGAAAATTTTCTGTTTCAGAACAATTTGAGAGGGGATTCCGATATTCACTACTATGATTGAAGACAATCTATGAATTTTTAGCTAGGGCAACTAGTTAGCTATTTTAGCCGGCAATTTGTGACCCGAGCTTGTACTGGCTTCATCTAAGGAACACTAGACATATCGTGTAACTTGAACTTTAGTCTCAAGTACCAATATTTAATTTCTTAACAAATACAGACTGTTAATACCACTACAGATATGTTTTGCAATTGCATATCCAAGTCTGGTTCTTCAATAAAAATTTTGCTGGAAGCCAGTTAACTTACTAGTTATATGCTAATGCCTACAGTCTCTTCCCAAATGAATTTGCAATGTTAAGTTTTTCTCTGATTCAGAGAATTAACAGGGGAATTTCGATAACCTCCTGCTAGGATTCAAGACTGTTCATAGTTTTTCTAGTAGGCCAGTTTACTATGTGTCGTAATATACCTACTTTACCCTAATTACCTATATTCCTCGATAAATTCTTCTGCGACGCGGGAATTGACGAAGAGTTGAAGACTGTTGAATACGTTGTTGCACTAGGGCAACAACTAGTTCAACCAGAAATTTGGTACACATAGTTACATAAAACCTGTATTTCCAAATTATTTCTTATTTTGGAAATTCAAAAATTAATGTCTATAGGTATGAAGATTGGTCATAGAGAATAATGATAATTTTCGGTTCAGTTTTCTCATTCATATAAGACGTGAAGGACTTCATTTATTTATAAATTTATCTAAAGCCATCGAATCTGCATATCCATTATTAACGTTATTTATTAGAACATTGAAGAACTGTAGTTGGTTCAATGGAATAAATTTGTCTCGTGGCCTCTATTGATTTTGAAGATGATTACTTTTCTGTCCATATAGAGAATAATACCGTAGATATTAGAAATTGGAAAACATTTCTAACTTAAGTTTAGAGCTAAAGGCTCTACTTGTGAATCATGCAACTTACATAAGTCATGAATTCTATATTGGCAAAATTAAGAACTGAAAGTTACTTATCTATGTACTATTTAATTTACTTAATTGATAGATGAATTCGCATATGAATGGACTGTTGCAGAGAGAGAGAGCACTGTTGTTATTAGTAATGAAAGAAATTTTATTTTATTTATTCCTAATCATTAGAAAGAAATGATTTTTAATTGATGCAACAAATTTGAGCAAAATTCTATTAATTGTGACGTTTTTATTTTTTATCAAACTGTTGACTCTCTGCCATCCAGCAGTTTAATGGTGAGTTTTATTCTTTATAATTTTAGAACGTCTTAAAATTAATGCTCTCAAAATTGTCAATGGTAACTTACAAATGAATAGAAATTGATGATGATTATCCAGCTTAAAGTATTTAGACATCCTTTCATTACTATAGTTTCGTAAGCGTTGAAGGTATTTTTGGTTTCAAGCTTTCGATTAAAAAGATTTCTATTCATCATCAGGAGAAGTGTGGAAAACGTGGCCTTCAACTCTGAGTTTATATAACCTCTGATAATATGGATTTCCAGTTGAATATGAATCTTTTCAATCAGTTTAGTAAGCATAAACCATGATTCTCAAAGTATTGTAATTAGCTACCACTGATGCATCAACTTGAAGAATGTACATTTCTTATAAATATATTAAATTTTATTTAAAATAGATGGGATTATATATGCTAAGACTCTACCTCCCACATTAATGTTCTAGAACTGAAGGCCATTTTAATCCGGTTGGCAGAGCCTTTTCAAATGACATTTAGTTTGTCCACATCAAAATATTTACTGTCAAGACTACAAATATTCAGCCATGCTCTCGTATTAATTAAAGATTTTGACAACGTCTGTTAGAAGACTTATTTTTCTGTGAAAAAATATACTTTTATCAAAACGTTCATGCTGATAAAGTAAGTTGGTATTTTGATGGGATTACCGAATAGTAGCTGATATCTAACGTTTAAGTATCATGAGGCTTTATAAAATTTAGGAAGACCAAGTGCAACAGTGTTCATTACCCCTTTTGCGGTACAAAATCAGTATCATGTGTTTTTAGTGCAGAATTTCCGCCAAACCTCTATAAACAACATAGCTAGATCACAAGTGGTATATTTCTTGAGTAGACAGAAAATTGATCCCATGCAAATTAATGATGTAAATTATTAATATAAAGTTTTCTTATAATACTGGATTATCTATAGTGAAATCTCTTGCAGTAAAGAGTGTTAGTTATTGAATTAGTGCAGGTATCCTGGATACCAATTAAAATAAAAATTAAATAAGACTAACCACTCCCATGTACAAATGATCTTGGAAGTTTCTTCTGTTTTGAATTTTGAAAAATTATTTCCCTCTGGAAGGTATTGCTTTTAGAATTTCAACATATTAATTAATGAGATACGGTAAAAGCTCGATGATCTATACATCAAGTTCCAACTTTCAAAGTTATGGATGTATAAAGATTTTGTATCATGAAAGAGACTATTTCAATTACTTTATACACCACGTGTGGGAAATAATGAATTCCTGATTAAATGAGGTATTTTAATGCCAATTCAAATTCTGTCTATATTTAACCTTCAAAGAGTACATGGATTAGATTTCGTGGAGAGTCTAATCAACTCTGTAAGTTTCCGAAAATCATACAAACAGTACCTATCTATTTCAAAAATAGGTAGACGGATTGAAGCAATTATGGAAGAGGCAGGAATCGACATTGCTAAGTTTAATCTCTGCACTTGTGCAGCAGCTGCCTGTTCTTTCTTGAACCATAATATTACCATTGACGATAATCAAGGTCGCAGGGTGGGTCAACGTTACAATTTTCTAATGCTCTTATCTTAAATTCATACTTGAAAATTGGTTGGTCTCATCTTTTGCTGCGTTCTTCAAAATCTCATAAGTTGGCACCTCTGGAACACTCCAGAATGAACAAGAATGGCGATAAGTAATTGAACAGTTACCCAAGGCTTACCTGTAAGGTGAAGGGTGACTTCAATTACTTCGGAAGCCATTCTTGTTCATTTTTCTGGAGTGTTCTTTCCCGCCCGGAGCGCTCCCGCCCGAACACTCCAGAAATACACAACAAAAGATTCGATCTTTGAATACTGAATGCTTAAGTTAACGGCCGATGCAGGTGGACATCTCATAAGTTGGCACCTCTGGAACACTCCAGAAAAATGAACAAGAATGGCTTCCGAAGTAATTGAAGTCACCCTTCACCTTACAGGTAGCTAAGCCTTGGGTAACTGTTCAATTAATTTTCAAATTAGTTCATACAATCATTATCTTCTGATTTCATTTTTTATTATGAATATATATTTTTATGAAAAGGAATGGGTTTAGGTAATTTGAGTAGCCACCTAAGTTCTGAGTTTGGACTGCTCTACTTTTCTAATCATACAAGAAAATTTCCTGTAGCTAATTGTTATTTTTCTAACTTTTATTTTAATTCATATCTATAATCTGTGATAGCTACTTCTTAATTTATAAATAATAATTAGGTAGCTATAGCTTATATAATTTTTTCTCATGATCATTAATGTAGAATATTCCGATAAATAGAAATAACTCTACCTAGTGAATTTAATTCTCATTCAATATGTGAATGAAAATAAGTTGTTTATCTTCTATAAATAATTGTTTCTCTAAATAATTTCACAACATCATATCTATTCATTTCACAGTAAGATTCAGCTAGTTATAGATTATATATAGCAAGCTAACTATAGTTACTTCCTACCTACCTACTATTGTCCTATAGCTATCACGTTATGATACTCAGTATAACTACTTTAGACTTTCTTAATTTAGATTAGCCAAGGACTACTGTTCATGACTAGTCTTATAAATACTGTTGTTCACATAATTACAAAGTCTTTTGTAATGAATTAACTATAGCTACTATAAGCTGGAAAGCACTTATTACTGTTCTATATAAGCTCAGAAATAACAAATGAACCTTCCAATCATTCCTTTGATCAGACCTGCGCCATATCCCGGTCAGTTCATGCTCGTCGCTCATTTGACGTTAATGAGTTAAATGGCGCCCCAATAGGCCCCGTCCTTATGAACGAGTCTGCCTACAGAATAACTCCTCTGCTTCAAGAGTCTGGTATTGTGGCTCTCACCTACGACCATATCTACTTTCAACCTTATAGTGATAAACAGGTGAGACTGTTAGTACTGATATCCTAATTATTAGCAATATTTATACTTGGCAGCTATTGGTAATGTGCAGGTAGCTAGCTACCTAAAAATCATCAATAAGCCGATATCGATACCTACAAAATAGATATTCGATAGCTTCCTAAAACACGAGCAAATACCGATAGTATTGGTAGCTACAGCCTTAATGTTATGTATTAAGCTATTGTTGATTGAAATTGCTAATAATTTCCAGTCACAATTAATAGCTAGTTATAGCTTTTTAGCAATGAAATCTTACTTCATTCTGGTGTTGAGTGTTTTACAATCTTTAATATTTGTCAATATTTTACCATATTTCCTATTGCCCCGTATTTACTTTAACCATTTTTTTATAGTGACAAGCATGTGAGACTTAAGTTGCTATTACATTAGATGTAGCCTGAAATAGTGAACAAATTTTCTTCAGTGTTCCATAAAATATAGACTTTAGTTTTCTAAAAGCTGATGACAATTCATTGCACACTATAGAATATTAGTTCACTACTTAAGGCCTTAGGCAGTCATGCTAGATCCTAACTCATTCACTGTAGAGGAGTTCTACTTTATTGTTGATTGGAAATGCTAATAATTTCCAATTAAAATTAATAGCTAGCCATTATAATTTTATGGTAATGAAACGTTTTCTTTTTTGGTAGCTATTGAGTGTTTTCCATTCTTTTATATTTAGTCGAATATTTTCTTTGTCACTACTATTTTACCATTTCTCCTATTTTCCCTATTATATTTTACTATCTCCTATTATATTTTACTATCTCCTATTATATTTTACTATTTCCTATTATATTTTACTATCTCCTATTATATTTTACTATCTCCCTATTATATTTACTATCTCCTATTATATTTACTATCTCCTATTATATTTTACTATCTCCTATTATATTTTTACTATCTCCTATTATATTTTACTATCTCCTATTATATTTTACTATCTCCTATTATATTTTTCTATCTCCTATTATATTTTTACTATCTCCTATTATATTTTACTATCTCCTATTATATTTTACTAATCTCCTATTATATTTTACTATCTACTATTATATTTTACTTTTTTCCAACTGATAACTCGGTCCTGTTGCTAAATAATTATTTGCTAACTTTTCCTCTTTTTCAGGAAGTCATATCAGTTCCAGTTAAGAATATCATTCAAATCATTAAGAGGCGCTACCTGCTGCAGCCGGTTGTGAGTTGAATTTAGAACTTACTTTAAGTTATTAACAAATTTATCCGATATACATCTGAGACCTTCAAAGTTAGGTATATTGGTGTAGGAATTGTGATGTTTGATATCATATTCTCATTAGTCTTTATTTACTGTTGCAGGCCATGGAGTTATTCTTCATCAAATCGACCAAACTGCCTCACTTGTTCCTCTCTTTTAAGGTTTGTAAAAATAACATACATAACATAAACATTAATTATTTTCAAAAACTCAATCAGTGCTATCTCACTATTACGAAGACTTATTTTAATTAGCTTTTATAGAGTTGGATACAAAATCAACAGAATATTAATATTTAACTTTCAAAAAGACGAATATGAAAAGCAATTGGATTCAAAATATATATCTTTATTCCTCAACTAAATGTGAAACGTGACTTCACTGGTTGACTTTATATTGTGACGCCTTTACCAGTCCTATAAAAGGCTGTCACTTCCCTATACTGTGCCTTTACCAGCCTAATAAGTTATCCAGAGACTACATGGTGAATGATTTAAAAAAATTTAATGGTTAAACTAAACTATAAATTAGTGCAGACTCCTTTTTCACAAATCTCTTCCACATAGCTTCATGTGATTAATGTTTTTTTGTGTTTCAGACGGAAGTAGTTCGCAATGCACTGTCAGATTTGTTGGAGAGTATTCAGAGTGTAAATGACGGGGTGCAAGACAAAAAATCCACCTCTAATCACGTTGATAAAATATTATACCAATGGAGTGTTGGAGCCATTTCTAACTACGACTATTTGATGGAACTCAATAGGTAAAATAGGTAGCATTACAATATTGGGTTTTTGATGGAACTGTTTTTAGCTAGCAGCGTAATACTTTTTATTTTTATTTGTTTTAAAAAAAAAGTCATAAGTCCAGTTAACTTTTTTTCATAGTTAGCTACTTCATTAACTTATAAGACATAAATTATTTGGGAACATCTTGAAAATTATGAATCTAAAACTGCTGAGAATTCGGATTTATAGAAATGAACAAATAATTAATTGGCGTTAGCACAAACGTGACAAACTCTCACATGTAGCTTGACGTTTTCATTGCTAGATGGCATATTTATATAATTTAATAAGGCTTTTAAAAATATAATAGTTTAACATTATTCTATTATTGATCTCGGATAGCCAAGTAATTTACATTTCAGTCAATGTTTAAAATAATTTTCTCTGTCCTTTTGCTCTAGATTAGGTACGAAGAAGTTAAAAATTAGAAATGTTCCAAGATATCGTACAGTTTCACAACTTAGATCATAGCTATAAGAAAAATTATCTATAAATTAATTCTTTGATAGCTAACTACAGGCATGCATCATGAACATTATTTAGCTATATATTTTTCTCATATGAATGAAAATGTAGAAACGTTCAATAACTCTAAAACTCAGCCTCTACTCCGAAATAATCATGAAGCCCTCCCTCTCAGTGCCGGTGGTCGCAGTTGCAATGACTTGACACAGTACCCCGTGTTCCCCTGGGTGGTACAGGACTACAGCTCCCCCCACCTGGACCTGAACAACGTCACAGTCTTCAGAGACCTGTCCAAACCCATTGGGGCGCTAAACAAGTACAGGCTAAAGAAGTTGAAGGTGACTCTTGTGTAGCATCTCAGTCAGAGGAACATTTCAGTTTTTCTATTTTCATTAGCTATTACTTTAATTTTAAAACTAAAGATACAACTCAATAACATAATCTTTTATCTTAATTATTCTTAGAGGTAATTGAATTCATCAAATTAAATAAAATCTTTCTTTTAGGTAGCTAGTAGCTAGCTAATATGTGAAAGATAATATTCAGAAAAAATTATTTATAAAGAGTAAAAAGGTATTAAATAGCTACTATATATGGGCTACCTAATAGAATATAATTTGCCACATAGATAATTCTATTAAACTTACCTAGTTAATATATTTAAAAATTCATTAGAATTTAGGAAATGCACATTTTGTTCTCCACTTATTATATCTAGGGTAAGTTCCAAATAATTGGTCAGTTCCACATCTTCAGTCATATAAGAAAAACGATGTATATATCTATAACTAGTGTACTTTCCCGTTAAAAATAACGGATCAACATCAATACCAATTTATTACCCGTTATTAGGTTACTTTTAATGAATTCAAATAAAATACAATTTTCTGCATAGTCTAATCATTGTATGGATAAAATACATTTAAAATTTTAATAATTGAATATATAAATTTTATAACAGATGTTGCAAATAGTTCTTTATAAACTTACACTAGATTTAAAATAATTCTTAATTCAGTAACAATAATCACATACATATAAGAATCGGTATTCATGCTAACACCTGTTAACATATTCAGTCTAATTTCTGAATATTCCTCAAAGCGTGACAGACCACAGACAGACAGACAGACAAATAAAGATAAGGAAACTATTAATGTGGGGTGATTGTAAATTATTAAATTTTTATATTAATTGGTAGGTATCCATGATGCCTACCAAGTCAATTTGGCACAAATGAAAATTGAATTGGCAGAAGTGAAATTCAATTTTGCAAAAGGTAAACTCAAGTTTGCAGAAGTGAAAATCAATTTGCACAAATGAAAATCAAGATGGCAGAAGTGAAAAATGAATTGGCAGAAGTGAAAAATGATTAGCAGAAGTGAAAAATGAATTGGCAGAAATGAAAAATGAATTGGCAGAAGTGAAAAATGAATTGGCAGAAGTGAAAAATGAATTGGCAGAAGTGAAAAATGAATTGGCAGAAGTGAAAAATGAATTGGCAGAAGTGAAAAATGAATTGGCAGAAGTGAAAATTGCAATGGAAAATCAATTACAATATAAAAGATTATTAATGTAGCTATATTACACCCAACCTCAATCAAATTGTAGCATATTTCAATCTTCTCTATCAGACAATACTCAATTATAGGATACCACCCAATTATTGGATACTACCTAATTATAGGATACTACCCAATTATAAGATACTACCCAATTATAGGATACTACCCAATTATAGGATACTACCCAATTATAGGATACTACCCAATTATAGGATACTACCCAATTATTGGATACTACCCAATTATAGGATACTACCCAATTATTGGATACTCAATCTATACTATTTTATAGCTATGTCATTTTTTCTTACATTACCGAAAATGTTAAACTGACCAATAATTCAAAACTTATCTTACCTAATTCATTATTTCTTCCATTCCTAAATTTATTTCATTTTTCGCACAGGCTCGCCTCAAAGAGTTGGGTTCAGATTCTTTAGGTGGTCAGTTCCTGTACGGGTCCCACTACTCCTCCCCAGGGTTCATCCTGTTCTTCCTCGTGAGGTCCCAGCCCCACCTTGCCCTGTGCCTTCACAATGGACGCTTTGATCACCCAGATAGAATGTTTAACAGGTCAGTCTTGAGAGCGTTAAACCCCTACTTGAAGCTATTTTTATGTATTTTTAGGTTCTTTTGAAGTTAATTTCATCTAAGATTTGCCAGCTATAAATTATCTAAAGACAAATTTTTTGCGTTTAAATATCCCAAATATTTTGTTCTTAATAGCTTCGTTGTGAAATAAATATAATATTGTACGCTGCACACCCATTTTTATATTCTCGACTCCTGAAATCAAAACTTTTCTTTGACTTATTTAAGTATCAAGACTTAAAGTAGCTACCTATAGTGATTGAATAAGTTAATTTTTTATCATATATATATTTATTTACAAAACTATAAACTTTATTTATTTATCTAAATCTGACTTTTTTGTAATATGGCCAAAGTTATCTTAAATTGTATTTCTTTCCAGCATTGGTGACACGTATCATAACGTGACTAGAAACCCATCAGATTTCAAGGAACTCATTCCTGAGTTCTATGACGTGTCATCCAAAGGGGAGTTTCTGGTAAAACCCCCGGGTGTTAACTTGGGGGTGAGACAGAATGGAGAGACCGTGGCTGATGTCCATCTTCCCCCTTGGGCAAAAAGTGAGTGTTACCTGTTTTGAAAAATGATAACTTGTTTTGAAAAAGGATAACCTGTTATTTTGAAAATGATAGCTAACCTGTTATTTTGAAAATGATAGCTAACCTGTTATTTTGAAAATGATAACCTGTTATTTTGAAGATGATAACCTGTTATTTTGAAAATGATAACCTGTTATTTTGAAAATGATAACCTGTTATTTTGAAAATGATAACCTGTTATTTTGAAAATGATAACCTGTTATTTTGAAGATGATAACCTGTTATTTTGAAATTGATAACCTGTTATTTTGAAATTGATAACCTGTTATTTTGAAATTGATAACCTGTTACTTTAAAGATGATAACCTGTTATTTTGAAATTGTTAACTTGTTATTTTGAAAATGCTAACCTGTTATTTTGAAAATGCTAACCTGTTATTTTGAAAATGATAACCTGTTATTTTGAAAATGATAACCTGTTATTTTGAAAATGATAACCTGTTATTTTGAAAATGATAACCTGTTATTTTGAAAATGATAACCTGTTATTTTGAAGATGATAACCTGTTATTTTGAAGATGATAACCTGTTATTTTGAAGATGATAACCTGTTATTTTGAAGATGATAACCTGTTATTTTGAAGATGATAACCTGTTATTTTGAAGATGATAACCTGTTATTTTGAAATTGATAACCTGTTATTTTGAAAATGCTAACCTGTATTCAAAATTGTTAGCCAGCTACTTATATTGAGAATTTTTTTTTGTAAAATGTAGCTAATAGCTAATTTCAGTCTGTGGACATTGGAAACCATTTGGATCTATGAGCCAATTCCTCAGCTGAACCTAACTCTCGAGAGCGTTCTACTGAATTATATTTGGTTTGAAATTATATTTTAGACAACTCTGCAGTTAATTTTGTAGGTGAAAATGTTTGTGCTAATATCCACTAACATTTTGTCTCTCTCAGACCCGCAAGATTTTGTCGCTAAGTTCCGTGCAGCTCTGGAAAGTGACTACGTCTCCAAGAACCTCCACCATTGGATTGATTTGATATTCGGGTACAAGCAAAGGGGGGAACAAGCTAGACTTTGCGATAACTGTGAGTTGTCTGAAATATTTCACAGTTGACACCTACTTGTGTAAAATATTACATAAAACACGCTTAAAAAACAATATAGCTAATTATTATTTATATTAGTTGGTATCCATGATACCTGCAGGTTTCATGGATGCCAACTTAAATAAATAATAATTATATTGTTTTTTCCTGAATGATTCAAAAATATTCTTGAAAAAGTAGGAGGAGCTTGGCAAAAAGTCTGGTGGAAAGACTTAAAAAAATCCTACGTGTGTACGGCCCTTTACTAAGTTGCTAAGAGATTTTGAGGCCCTTGTAATAGTTTAGCCATAGTGATAATCTGTATTGTAAAGAAGAATCTACAGAGTGAACATAAATAAGGATAGTAAGTGAAGCGGCATTCAAAAGAAGCTTTTGTAATATCTAAACTTAATTAGAAATTTGTGTGTAGGGTAGGTTACTAATTAACGGACAGGTCCACATTTTCGGTCATATCTGATTTACCGAAAAATTGACTGAACTTATCTAATTGAACATTTTGACTCGTTATTTAATTTGGCTAATAGCTATCTAAAAATCTTTATTTTAAAATGATTAAGATGAAGATAGGTAAATTATTCAGGGAAAATGTTCAATTATATAAATTTTTCATCTGGCTATGACTATTTAATGTAGTTAGCTAACTACGACATAATTCAAGATTCAACACTACCTATTTATTTATTTGATCTAAATCTGTTTTTAATTTTTCAGTGTTCCACCCCATGTGCTATGAGGGTTCAGTGGACCTCTCCTCAATAGATGACCTGAGTGAGAGGGAGGCTTTGGAGGTTCAGATTGCAGAGTTTGGACAGGTTAGTGTTTTCTTACAGCTCTGTTGTTGTAGTTAACAAAACTACTAAATTTTAATGGAATATTGTATTTCTTTTGTTAATTTTTTTTTAATAAATTAGCTATATAGCTAATTGTATCATCATATTCTACAGAGAAACAATTATATAATATAATTATATTATATTAATACAACAGTTAATTCAAATAACTTTTAATCATATAAAATAATAAGTAGCTAAGTATTCTTCCCCTGCTACCCATACCGTAATACATTACTATTAGTTCTAACTTTTAACTCTATGTGCCCTAAGTGAATTTGAGCGTGAGAAAACAAGAATTGTTGTGATATTGATATTCTTGTAATAGCTACCTATATGGATAAATAAAGCATATTAAGCATTAAAAAATTCACAATTGTGCTCAACTAATGTGAGCGTATACATGTGTTTATCCTTTCGTTTAACGAAAATATCTCAAATCCTCGCCAAGTACATTATTTGAATGGAGACAAATATGTCGCCTTAGGGCATAAAGAGATAAAAGTTCTACCTAGGTGGTTGAATAATATTAATTCGTACCTTGGAAACCGAATTTTAATAGTAAAGAGGAATAACAAGTGTCAAACGCAATGGTCACTGTATTTTTATGGTAGAAAATAACATAGCTATGGTATTTAGGTTTCCTGAGGATGATTTTTGAAGAAATCGAAAGTTTGTAGAAATAATAGAATTTTTAGAAGCTACCACTCTTGTTTTTCTCTTTAATTAATACTATACATTAATATATTTCTTTTCAGGTGCCTGAGCAAGTTTTCTTCCATCCGCACCCTCAAAGAAATCTCTCACTGGGACTTTATGATTCACTCTACCTAACCAATACTCATAAAGTAACACACTTGACGCAAGAGGATAGCCAAACTGACTGTGATAATGGCAACAAATTAACCACTCTCAACTGTGATAACCCTGACCAAATTAGCAAAGACGCTTGCCAACACTCTACCTACGATATATGCCCTGTTTGCGCATTCTGCAAACTGTGCTTTGCGGCGATATGTGACCGTTACATGAACGAAAGTCGCTCTTCCTTTTACTGCCCCCCTTCTAAGAAAAGAAATCAGTTAATCGCCCATTGCTGTCAGAGTTACACCTGTAACAATTGTACGATACTGTCCTACCAAATCCTGTCACATGCCGGCAAGTTAAACATTAAGACATCTAGACGTGGATCGTATAAGAAAGACCTCAATCTAGACTCTAGTTTAAATGTTGAAAAAGACAATATCGATATAAGCATACCGAAAGAGAAACTTGCAAAGTCGAGAAATAAGAGATCATCGATGATTGAAATTCCCAAAAGTTCAAAATCTGACCTGATGAGCCTAGCTACTTCCTTTGATGACAGTTCTAGCTTTTCTCCTTCCAAGCTACCTAACTCCGGCTCTAAGATACACGAGATCTTCTCTATGATAAAATCCGATTTCAGTTCTTCTCTGCGTTTAACCAAACGTGAGCTGAACAGATCGAGTAACCTGAGGAAAGACTGCGACTGTTCACTAACTATTGGTGAAGGTAATTATATTCTTTGTAGCTAGCTATAGGGTAAATTCCCAATTACCAGACAGTTCCACATTTTCGGACACTGGAGGGAAAAATATTGAATAATTATTATTTTATTTTTTAGGTAGCTATCCATGATACCTGCAGTCGAGTCATTCAAATTGCTAATTTCTGAATCATTCATTTGACTACATTGTATGTTTACTATTGCATACATTTTCCATAGACTTGTTCAGAAATAAATCTTTCTTCCAGGTCACGGAACTTTTGCGGCAGTTGTGTCAGGTTTATCCTCAGCAATGAGGATGATGAACAAACAGAATGAACCAAGTTCTCCTGATGACATGAGAGTAACTGCAGTGCGTGCATTGAAGTGTGTGGCTACTAATGACTGCTTCTCCTCATCTGTGATGCAGTTGCTGCTGCTACCTCCCTTTCACTTGGCTGTCATCACAGACAGCCCTGTAATGAAGATCCTGGACATTCCTTCACTCAAACAAGTAAGAAGTATTAATATATTGATAGCTATTGTTAAATTGATGTTAAAGTGACACCAATGGTAGCTACTAGCTACTCGTTCAATTAAATTAGAATTATTTAAATGTTCATGCATGGTAGCTGCTACTATATATATTTGTAAGTTAAATCTTTATTTGTTTTAGATTTCAACTCATCGGGCTGGTGACTTCAACTGCTCGGCCGCTCTCTTCTTCCCTTCACTCAACATTCTTCTGATCTCATCATACGACGGTAATCTCTACAGCTATTCTCAGAACCACGAACACAAAGATGCTCGTGGTTCACTGAACTCTTCTCCTGCTAAGAGAACCCTCAAAAGGGAGTCTTCTCAGTTTAAAGGTGCCTTTGATGCCACTGGTAACATACGCAAAGAAATGAGGGTATCCCAAACCTCCCTCGTATCCCTGGTGTGGCATAATAATCATCTGTATATCGGCTCTTTAGATAACAAGGTCTATGTCTATCACTTCCCGTGGAGACCTTCTTTCAATGGTCTAAGCACTCAGTCAACATTCAAAAGGAACTGCTCTTATGATTTAGATGCTGATGAACTGTTGCTTCTCAATCGAGGGGTTGTACATGACTTCATGTGTAGCGATGGGCCTTCAGATCGTGATGGCACAAAGTATCAGCAATGTGCGTGTCACACTGTCAACGGAAAAACGGATTTCTTGTCTAATAACCCAAATAGAAACACTATTGTCAGAGATGCCTTTGAATTTAAGAATCTGTCCTATTGTATGGAACTTAGGTATATTTTGAATCACAATTCACCTGTCTCCACTATATGTGTTTTACCATCAACTGACGAATCGGATGCCAACAATGAGTTTGTGGCGGTTGGACTGAGAAGTGGAGAGCTTTCAGTTTGGAGTGGTAACCAAGCAAAGAAATTGGTGTCAATGAATTGTCATGACTCTCCAATCGTCTCTCTTTGCTACTGGAGTTCCTTAGACCCTTACATCACCTATTTCAGTGATAACATCAAATCTAACGAACAAATGTACACTCCAACAAAAGATTACGAGTTATCCTCTGGAAATTTTGGCATTGATAAAACATGCGATGACGTAGATCCTAATGAGGACTGGGTACTCGTGAATGAAAACATTCCACAGGATTTCAGAGTGTCCCGCAACTCTTCCTCTTCCAAATCTCTCTTTTCCAAATCTAACAGTAAACTTCAGTACATTCTCTCTGCAAGCAAAAGCGGACAAGTGAAGCTACTCTCGTTTGACAACTGTCGCGAGGACTCCGTGCTGCAATGCCTGTTTGAATGGCATGCTGGTGAAACAATTGAATGTATGATTTGGGATGGAAGGTTCGCGGTTGTTGGAGGGTGTAGTGGTGACCTCATAGTTAAAGACTTTGCCGCTAGCTCTGTTTTCCGTGTACCAGCTCATGAGGGAGCTGTCACCAGTCTTTGTTTCTCGGAGTGTGGAAGAGTTCTGGTAACTGGTGGTGTGGACAACAAGGTCAAACTTTGGGGTTTTCAGTTTCCTGATGCACTAAATTGTGAACTAACATCATCAGAAGCAGATATTTAGATGTAGGTATACTAATATCTACCTAGTCGATAACCAATACCTACCTTGGATATGTCCGATGTCTACCTTGGTTATGGCTGAAACCTACATTGGTAATGGTTGATACCTACCTTGGTAATGGTTGATACCTACCTTGGTGATGGCAAATACCTACCTTGGTTATGGTAGGTATTGGTAATGGTTGATACCTACCTTGGTTAAGGCCAATGCCTACCTTGGTGATGGCCAATGCCTACCTTGGTGATGGCCAATGCCTACCTTGGTGATGGCCTATACCTACCTTGGTGATGGCAAATGCCTTACTTGGTGATGACTGATACCTACCTTGGTGATGGCCGATACCTACCTTGGTGATGGCCGATACCTACCTTGGTGATGGCCGATACCTACCTTGGTGATGGCCGATACCTACCTTGGTCTTGGCATATACCAACAGCAATCGATTCCAATTATCCACTCTATAAAATCACAAGTACATTAGGATTTGGCCACCAGTAAGTAGTTAACGACTTTAAAAGTAAATTTTACCTACATAAAGTTATTTCAAAGAAACATTATGAATTCACAGATTTCTGTTACAAATATTAATAGTTCACCTTATAGTATAATATAATAGCCTGTTAGGTAGTTAGTAAATGTGTAATATCAGTATTAATACTTTCCTAGTTACCTGTCATGTGGAGAATTTTAGATAATTATATTTTAATAATAATTTAAGTTTATAGAAATTTTAGCTAGAGTTTGCAACTGAACCAAAGAAATGAGATTTAATTTCACTGATGATACTTTTAATAATATATATAGTTTAGACTAAGTAATAAGTTAGTGAACTGAATAGTTCTGAAATTAGTTTAAGGTTTTTATTATTGCACCTGGGAGAAAAAATCTAATTTGTATTTCCATTAACAAAGGTAGCTACCTAGCTACATAAATTATTTTTCACAGAATCTATTCATCTTTTTCATGGTTTATAAATAGTTTTCCTATATATATTTTGTTCCTTTAAGCTCTTGGAAATTAGTAAGTGATACCTTCTATATACTAACTTTATTTAGCCCCCCGGGGCTCTAACCTGAAACTGTCTGTGGTGAATGGAAGAGAAAGGAGGCGGCGTTCCTCGGACCCCCGAACTGTTGTAATTTGGAGTATGTATTTTAACGCTACTTGCAGTTTCAGAGGATAGCGCTATGGTTATGCTCTTCAACTACGAGGTTTTAGATTTTTGTGTTGGGTAGACTCATAGGCATTATATACTATCACCTCTTCATTTTCCTCTTGCATCCTTGAGTACAATCATCGATAGCTACGTGTTTAAATATTATTCCCTTGTAAGTGACTGGATTTATGGAGTAGCTTTTCTGCTTCCATGAGTATTCTTTAATAATTTCACTGTGTACATAGGGCCACTTTGACTTTTTCTAATTTTTATTTGTAGCAAAAAATAGTATATTTAAATTAATTTAATTTCAAATATAGAAGATTGTTCTTTGTTTCTAATTTTGATAATTTTACAATTTGTTAAATTTTGTATAGATTTATTGAATTTAATTATAAAATAAATATAACTAAGAATATCATTTTAAAACTAGTAAATGTGGCTAGCTACTGTTTTATATGTTTATAAGTGTTTTATATGATTTATATAGTTATTATATTTCTCAGTCTTTATATATAGCTAGCTAACAAGCTTTTTTTATTAATTTAGATACGTTTATTAATGTTAAGGGAATCATTGGTCTATTTTATACACGTTTAGAAATATCTAAAAATATTTCTAAATAGGAACTACCCTGTACAGTGAACAAATTTTCTTCAGTCTGCCACCAAATGGCCATTAGTTTTCTAAAACTAATGGCCATACATGGCAGACTAAAGAAAATTTGTTCACTATACTGGATAATTCTTTATTCAGGACACTACATTCACTATACAGGTTTTCATTATAGGGGAGTAATACTGTATCTGTCTACAGTATCTGTCAGTCGATACAGTTAGCAAATTACGTGAATATAACCTGTCGTATGGTATTAGTGGGCTATGTGCAGTCAAAGAAAAGAGTTGCCGCATGATACTAATAGCTAGGTATCATCAATCACAGTTTTCTAATTTCCTATTATTTTCAAATGTTTCAATTTCGCTGTCGTGTAGCTACCCAAACCAAGTGAAAAATTACAATTAGTAACCGTAAAGTTTCTTTTTGGAAATGTAAATTAGTAAAATGTCACAAAATTATTACGGATACACTTTTCTTTGACTAAAAAATTTTATAATTGGTATGAGTACATCACGATACATTTGTAAGATTTGAAAATAATAGGAAATTAGAAAACTGCGATATCAGAAATGATCATAAAGCGTAGACCCATTTTTTGGCAGTACATAACCAAATGAATTACCTACCTATTATCAGATAGCTGCTATACTCTTCATATTAGCAATTGAAGTTATAACGTTTGTTCCAGAAATGTTTGGCATATTTTGAAATTGAATATTTTAGAATTATAATTAGGTACATAAATCATCAGTAGGGTTGTGACAATATGCGTTTAAAATCGTAGATCCCAAAAATATTATAGACGGAGAGAATTGAAGAGTATTGAATCGTTCTACAGCAGCGGTATGTAGTATTCGATACCATTTCTATTAGTTTCGTCTATGATATTCTTAAGATCTATGATTCTAAATGCATATAGTCACAACCCTATTCATTAGCTTTATTAAAACTTTATGAATTATCTTTGAAATTAAGCCATCTTAAATATCACCCAACACTTCTGGAACAAACTGTTATTAATGGATATAGTAAAAGTTTAACCGCTTGAAATATGTCACAGCAAATTAGTTTAGTAGATTATACAGTTCTTCAACTCCATTTAAAATCAGAAAGACATTAAATCTTTTTACTGACATGAATTGGCTTACCCTGGAAAACATGTATTGATCTTGCAATAAATATTTGTCGATGTGGATTTTCATTTAAATACTTCCAATATGATTAAATTATGTACTATCAGGGATAAGAGTCACTGTGATGATGTACTATCAGGGAAAAGAGTCACTGTGATGAGTGATGATGTACTATCAGAGAAAAGAGTCACTGTAATGATGTACTATCAGAGAAAAGAGTCACTGTAATGATGTACTATCAGAGAAAAGAATCACTGTGATGATGTACTATCAGAGAAAAGAATCACTGTGATGATGTACTATCAGAGAAAAGAATCACTGTGATGATGTACTATCAGAGAAAAGAGTCACTGTAATGATGTACTATCAGAGAAAAGAGTCACTGTGATGATGTACTATCAGAGAAAAGAATCACTGTGATGATGTACTATCAGAGAAAAGAATCACTGTGATGATGTACTATCAGAGAAAAGAATCACTGTGATGATGTACTATCAGAGAAAAGAGTCGCTGTGATGATGTACTATCAGAGAAAAGAATCACTGTGATGATGTACTATCAGAGAAAAGAGTCACTGTAATGATGTACTATCAGAGAAAAGAGTCACTGTGATGATGTACTGTCAGAGAAAAGAGTCACTGTGATGATGTATTATCAGAGAAAAGAATCACTGTGATGATGTACTGTCAGAGAAAAGAGTCACTGTGATGATGTACTATCAGAGAAAAGAGTCACTGTGATGATGTACTATCAGAGAAAAGAGTCACTGTGATGATGTACTATCAGAGAAAAGAGTCACTGTGATGATGTACTATCAGAGAAAAGAGTCACTGTGATGATGTCCTATCAGAGGAAAAAGTCACTGTGATGATGTACTATCAGAGGAAAAAGTCACTGTCAGAGCAGTGAAGAATAACGCAATTTTTGTGCAGTATGTTTCTATGAATTTTAAATTACAAAATATATTAAATATGTAATTGCAAAAATGAACATTTCTTATCAATATATTTTTTTATGAATGTTTCTACATACTGTGTAGATAACCATGACTTCGTACATCTCAGGTATCTATTTTCTAGATGCAGTATTGATTCAAAACTGCCAATACTGATACTATACTACCCTTTTTTTTTTACCATATTGCTACTACATAGCTAATATAGTTACAGCACTGTAAATGTTGTTAAAACATTGTTACACCATTTCCAATATCGGTACAACATTGCCCTGATATAGATTATTCACTGTAACGGCCGTATTCACATGTGGTTGCTATTTGGTTGTCGTCACTGCTGTGTGTTTTCTCTGCAACCATAGAGACTGGGGTAGAGCGCTGAGGTCAGGCGAAGCTCTTCAGTCTTCAGAATCGAATGTGCTCGTGAGGTGACACTGTGAACAACTAACACAACACGAAATAAACACTAACTGTCAGAGGTAAGCTATTATAATGTGTTGGGTAAATTATGAATTATTGGTCAGTGTCACATCTTCGGTCATATAAGAAAAAAACGATATTATAATTTTTATTTTAGTTGGTATCCATGATACCTGCAGGTATCATGGATACCAACTAAAAATAAAATTAGAATTATCATATCGTTTTTCCTCATATGATCAAAGATGTGAAACTGACCGATAATTCGTAATTTACCCTACTTCGAAAAATTACAGAAGGTTTTATTTCGACTGGATTTATTTGTAATATTTGTTATTCGCAAAAGTATTCAACCAAATTACCTGAAATTTGGTGGGAAGATTGGTCAATTTCCAGGATCCAGTTGATTAGATATTGGGAGCAATCGGGTCAACGTCAAGGTCATTATAAGTCGAGGAATATTGGATGGTCAAGATAATTTATAAGTGGTGGAGAAGGTATGCGCTCTACGAGTGCCCGGTCCAGTTCAGCTTTTTGATGCCCTTGAAGTCACTATATAGTATATGCGATGGCCCTCCCCTTTTCTTTTATACCTTTAAAATACTAAATATGTTCTGAACTGATTAGTGCCCGACTTTTAGTTCTTTAGGTATTATGGTAAGTTGAATAAATAAATAAAAATAGAATATCCACAAAGTTGAAATCTTGTTAGAAATTTACAGTATTTGTATCCTCCTTATTTAGAAATATGATATAGAATTATTAAATTAATATCCACATTGCAGTTGGTCAACCTAAATGTATTTGTAATTATAATTATTTTATATTTAAAATAATAAAACAACCACCAATAGTTGTAAATAAAGTGCACAGTGAAGAGTTAAAGCAACCACCAATAGTTGTAAATAAAGTGCACAGTGAAGAGTTAAAACAACCACCAATAGTTGTAAATAAAGTGCACAGTGAAGAGTTAAAGCAACCACCAATAG